>CM034533.1:26691540-26738343 GCA_020002185.1 Paraescarpia echinospica
GCCTACTTATAGGGCCTATGTCAAGTTATTGTCACTTAGTTTTAGAGTTTGTGTCGGCAGCATTACCACGTCGGCAGAGGAATTCTTGGGTGCGTCGCAAAATTCTTGGACACCTCAACAAAATTTTTGGTTGTGTCAGCAAAATACATTGCGCAAAATTTATCATTTCGGCAGAGTTACCACTTCGGCAGGGGATTTTTGGACGCCTCAGTAAATTATTTGGTCTCTTTGACAGTGCTTCAGATGTGTAATTTTGGTATGTCAGAGTAGATTTTTGGTTTCGTCAGTGGTATTTTGATCACTTCCTAAATCCATAAAATTGGTCATTTCGGCAACATTACTGCTTTGACAACGAAATCTTGATACTAGTAGATGTGTAATAAAGGTACACCAGGATAGATATTTGTTAACTTGTATAAACCTTGGTTGATAAATATAATGATTCTAAAAATGACAGTCATATTCGTTTTCATATTTCTGCGAATTTTAGTGTTTGTGTAATTTTATAGTATTCTCCCCTCTATTGTCTTTGATACATTTTTACGGAGGTTGTTTATTTCCGTAACCATCCCCATAACTAATTATAAAATTTTTGGACGACGGATGTATATATAACTATATGTAGCAGGGGATTTACCATGAAGACACAACACGGTTAAATGATGACTATCATTTATTGTGTTAATAATCTAAAATACAAAATACTCCAACTGGGAACTGCAGTCTAACACAGCGCCTGAGCACTGCTCAGTGCAATCACACCATGCACTGTCTTACATCTTCATTTGTGTTTTTCTTTCTGTTAAAACACGAAACCTCGTGAAAAAACACTGGAGCGCTGTCTGTCCAGCTTCTCTCGGAAACTGTGTGATGGCGTCTCTTAATTAATCCTGGCTTAGTGACCGGGGTATGACCCTCGCTTGGTGACTGCTCCGGAAACTGACACCGCAGGGGAAGAGAACCTAATGGCTTTCCCAGGCAGCATATACTACACTGGCGACATGGGGTCTACAGACTTAACACATTAAAAGTAATGAGAACAAAAAGAGTACTTGGAGTTTTGGAATAATGGAAGTACATAATTAACTAATTCGTCAGTAACCTTGCCGGTTACATATATATAATATTTGAGGAAACAAAGCTATCATATCCCGAAGTATTGTGTAACGACGTAAACCTGCATCCTTGTACAATTCTTGAGTATAGTTATTACTAAGTAATTATATTTGTAACAATATAGTTTTACATAAAATGTTATGCTACTTTTTTAGTTCATTAGTTATTTTAATTTACTTTACTTTAATAACCAAGTAATATGTATAATATGCTTAGAACCCAATCTGTTAAGTAATTGTCCTGGAAATTTTACAATGAATATACTTATTATAAATACAATTTATTATCATAGACATAGTCAAAGTCAAATCCAAACCGTTCAGAAAACCTAAAAATTTGTTAGTGTGTTATTTCAATTGATGACGTTATTTCTGCTAAAGGGTGAATCCATGGAAAGGTGTTCTTGCATGCTAAATTTGAAAATAGCTCTGAATCATCTGTTGATAGGTGATTCATGTGCTCAGATATATAAAGTGACTGGAACAATTAAGTTTTTTATGAAAACAAATTTTGCATGGTGGTTTTAGACAATTTCAAAGAAAGGCAAACATTTTATTTTTTTCAGACATTTTCTGAATCTGACTTTCATTAACAAAAAGTTATTAACTTAAGTGTGTCAGTCAACTCATTAGGGTTATATTTAATGTACATGTGAGCGTCTTCAATACTGGGCAATAAAAAAACGGGACATGAGCATTACAAAACAAAAATGCAAGAAAATGCCCAAAAGGTGTTTCCTAGTAAAGCTTAGATATGTGCCCACTTAATGATGGTAACCCCAAGTAATGTTTTCACTTGTTTTTGTAAACTGTGTTTTGTGAACCAAGGTCTCACAGATCACCTAAGTTACATGGTTTATGTTAACCATCATTTACTTAGTACTAAAATAACTTATGCTAATGAAATTTGAAATGTGCTGACTTCGACCACATGTTTATTTGAAAAAAATTGGAGGAAGTTGGGTTTTTTATAGAAAAGATGATATGTCTTCGTGGAAACCGCAATTTCCAACTGCGTCAATTATCTCTGCCACAGAGACGATATAGTTACAAATGTACTTTCCTATTGTTTCAAGTTCTCACGTTCATAGTTCGTTATCAACATGACCACACAAGTTATATTATGTGTGTGTGCATTCGTGCATAATTGTATAAGTTACGTGGAAACCAAAAATCGTGAGTCACAATTTTCTTCATGCCACAGGGAAAATAAAACACAAAGTTCGTTCTGAAACACATTTTATTGAAAGAACTTAACTATGCTTAACTAGAAAAGAAATGTTGGTCACGAGAATTAATTGTTGGGGGATTTTGTAGAACGATGACGATGTTGTGGGGTGACGGGAATGTTCGATTCTTAGTAATGCACAGGACTATCATCAACGCCTTAAAGTGTTAAAATTTGATCAGATTTTAATTCAAAATACATATACAGTCGCGCCTCGTTATAAGGCGGTAGTCGGGGTCCACAAAATTAATTCGCATTATAAATGGGGCGCGTTATAAACATGGCGCATTCCCGTATCTGCCGTCAGGGGCGCTACGACGACGACCGACACCGCTGCTGCATGAAGAACGCCATCGAAGCGAAAGTGTGCACATCGCGCAGTCTATATGCAGAATATGAAGCTTATTAAACTGCCAGCCAACGTCAATCTGTATTCTGTTTAAATGTTATACACTGTTGGACACTGTTGAATGTTGAACTGAATAAAATTAATGAATTGTGTACCGTTTTTAAATAAACAACGGACCAACAAGCCACGGTCAACTGAACGATAATACGGTACTGCTGATGTAAGATCTAAAATAACGACCTGGCATTCAGCAGCCGAATACGCAAATGATTTGACAAACACTGTGTTAGAGTTGATTAAGGATTTAAAGCTATAAGTACGCTCACAATTGGCTTAACTTCGTCTTTCAATCAATATCAAAATACAAATTTAGAAAGCACATTTACCGTGCCGAACAATATTACGATTCACCAATTCATATGCGGTTGACGAATTAATATTTTGGCGCACCAGTACAGGCAGTAGCTTTGCGTTCATCGCAGCGAAAAGCTCATATTTGTTACGCAATGTTAGCTTACTGATCTTGCCTACTATGCTGTATTAAAACGTATTTAACCCATTCTTAAGCAAGGCATATTTGTGAATTTCAATTGCACTTTACAAGCAGCCCAGTGCCGAAACCAGACAAACTCGCCATCCGCGGAAGCCATGAGCTTGACTAGCAGATTGGAAACGATTCGTTTGATGTCGACGCAAAACAAACAATACCTCGCTGCACATTTACTGTTCGTAAAGTTAAAATTGACCATAATTATAGTCAAAGAAACATACACCTTTGGTAGCATTGGCAGTGCAGAGTAAACAACGGCAACGTAGTGATGCGCCTCACACTTGATTCGTTGCAGTTGTTCGTCAACGTTAAATTTATTGTCCGCCAACTAGCCTTTCAATATACACACATGTCGTGGACAAAGACGGGGATAACTTCACACAAAACAATTGACAGTTATTACCGTGTTAATATAGTTTTGTCATAGCACCCATTTTCCCCCTAGCGGCAGAAAAGCGCTAAATGATTTGACATATTTAGGTGAACGATTTATCACTCACCTGGTTTTTTCAAACGTGAAGCACTGATTTTCTGAATTGGTTTTTGCATTGGCTCAGTGCTATGGCACTTGTATCATGATCGTTTGGAAACCATGCTATAGTCACCCACCACATAATTTTGTACATGTAGCTAAATCTTGTCACACCTCAATGATGAGTACAAAAGGAGCAAAATGGTAGCCATTGCATGCAGAATAAATTTCCAAATATTTGTTTTTACTTAAAAAGCAGTGCATGATGTTACTTATATGCCCATCATCCTTCCTGGGGCATAGGCTGTTGACAACAGCTCTCCAGTCCTTCCCTCAAGCTGCTTCAAGGTGTCCCCTGTTCCTGGTGTCTGCCTGGAGGTTCCTTCGCCAAGTATTCTTTGCCTGGCCTCTTTTCCGCTTGCCTTGTGGATTCCAATTCATAGGTTTTCAGGCACTGCTTGGCGCTGATTTCTGGAGCGTGTGACCAATCAATCCCCATCTTCTTCTGACTTCATCTTCGGCACGCAGTTGATGTGTCCTACTGTGGCAAATCAATGTTGCTAATGGTGTCAGGCCAGCGAATTTGGAGGATTCTTTGTAGGTAGTTGTTGATAAATGTTGTTTTTGATGATGTTGTTGTTTGTCCTCTATTTCCTTGCAGCATCATCAGGCACCTGTGTATTTGTGTTCAACTTCTCTTTCTTCTCACTTTCTCTCTTTGTGCCAAAGTATCATCAGTACAAGATAAAAATGCAGTTATATGTTTTGTTTGTGTTACAGAGTAAAGAAGATACGTGGAAGGCTGATGATCTGGAATCAGCCCTGCGAGTAAGCTACGTCTAGGGAACATGTTTCACTTTGTTAGCCCAAAAATACAATGCACAGAAATGATCAGAAATGTGCTTAGAAAGACTTGCCAAATTTAATTGCTGAGCTTGAACAAAATG
Organism: Paraescarpia echinospica; assembly: GCA_020002185.1. Lineage (NCBI taxonomy): Eukaryota > Metazoa > Annelida > Polychaeta > Sabellida > Siboglinidae > Paraescarpia > Paraescarpia echinospica. The sequence goes on from CM034533.1 coordinate 26,696,202, forward strand.
CCGTTATTTCTAGACATTCATTTGCATCTCATTTTATTATTGAATCCTTATAGTTTTACATTCTAGACTTCTGAACCTTTCCCTGAGTATCTGAACATTACTAGTGAAGTTTATCTAGTACAGACTCGTATCTACTGCATGTGTTAGAATTCAGTCTGGCTGTACCATAGCAGTTATGTCTGCATCTAGAGACCACCACACCTGCAATCTGTGAGTTCCTGCCAAATATTCCACACCAAAACTATACTCATTGTCTGTGTCACTTTTGTAACAATGGGAACATTTCACTAACATTCTTATGAGTTCATAAGCTAACTTTTTAACTCTTTAAAATTGATTTTGCTCCTTAACAGTAATCTTGTATAATGAAAACTGTCACCATCAGGATGCGCCACCAGAACACTTGCCAGTGTGCCACAGAGGTGATATGACAACAGATTTTTGCAATTTCAAAATGCTCATTACATTTAACAGCAGATTCTCTTTAATTGTGGGTTTTCCTTATTGGGCCATTTATTCCCTGACTAAAATTTAATATTTGTTACAATTCAATATCAGTATATCTATAAATTAGTCTGAAAAAAACACATTAAAAAACAAATTGAAGAGATACCATTGACAGATGTGATTATTCTCCTAGGGAAAAAAGGATGACCACCGAAGGTCAGAGGATCGGAAGAGGTCAGACAGGGATGTCAGGGATCGGAGAAAGACAGATAAAGGTAAACATTTGGTTTTAACACACTCTTGTAGTTATCCTTGTTAGGTAGTTAATTAGTGGACAATCAGTATTTTTGAGATTTGGTCAACTGCAAAGTCCAAGTATTTCTCATATAGAATTAATGGCTGAATGGCCCGACTTTTCGTATGAAAAAAATTAATTGTCCTCATAAAACCATGTCTATGCCAGTGATTATCTATAAATTCAATCTTAGGAGGCGCTCCCATAATCTTGTGCACCCGAATTTGACCCATCCTCAAATCAGTTGCACCGAAATCCAACAAAAACTATTGTTGGCATAATTATGAACACTGAAAATAGGCCTAATGCTCAACATTAAAATCCAAAATACAGTATAAATCCATCCCAAATGTTTCCAGCCTACACACGTTGATAAATAGTAGCTAGTCACTGGCCTGGTTATTAGGACAAACTTGGCCTCAAAACATACAGAAAAGTTACATTGTTTCAGTGGGTCGTTTGCCAGAAGTAGCATGCTCTCACTGGGCTGCTTGCTAAATGAAGTGACTAGCGAGATGCACAGCTGGTGCATGCTTATGCATTCAGATTTACATACATCAATTATGTAAAACTAATCCAAATTTATGCATGTATATACTATATATATATCTACATCCATTGACATTTTTGTAGATAGCATTATTATCCTTACGATTATATAAAAAACACAAATTTCTGCCACTGGAACTCCACGTACAACCTTTTGAAATATTGAACTCCAAAAAGCCCCCAGGATGAATTTTGAAAAAGTTTAAATCTACAAATCACCCCAATGGGCCCGCTAGATCACATACAGAATTTCAGCCCCATACATGCAAAACTAACAGACTTATAGGTCCCCAAAAAAGATAGAACCTAAAGTTGTTTTATAATATACGATTTGTGATGACAGTTCATATGATGAGTTTTGCTGACAATTGCTGTCAGCAGATGATGACCGGGACAGGAAGGAGAGGAAACACCGGGAGCACACGGACCCTGATCGCAAGGAGCGGACACGTGACAAGGATAGAGACCGGGATCGGGAGAAGGGACGCGATCGGGACAGGGACAGACATGATAGAGAGAAAGGAGGAAGGGAGAAGGAGAGATCTGAGAGACATCGGTCAAAGCAGGAGCCTGAGGTGTGTAGCCTAATTTATGTAATTCTGAAATTGTGTTATTCTATCAAGGTATTAATATGCTGATTTTAGAGCACGGCAACTGCATCGCCTCCCACTCACCTCTTTCTCTATATCCATTTGAAGGGTTTCAGGGCAAACCGCGATAAACGCCATTTTTGAAATTTCACCCAAACCAGGACTAAACGTTTGTTTAAACACATGGTGAGGTAGGATATTTTCTAATTTCTACAAAAATGCAATAAATCCCCATGAAACAACGTGCACAAAAGAGCGTTTGTTTTCAAAACGCGATAAGCACCATCCGTCTTTCTTAACAAAACGGGATATATCCATGTTCAGCCAACCAACACCGTCGTGCAACTACACGGAGCGGAATGACGGCGCGCGCTGTATGAATCTACAGCATTTTGATAACAAAATCTTTTAACATCACATTTTGCATAGCAAATGTGCAACAAATATTTCAGAGTCTGCCACCGTTATCTATGATGTTTGGATTCTAAATATATATCAACTTAATTTACAAGCTCATATTTAAACTTTGAGGATGAAGCACAAAAGTGACTTTTTCTGAAAATGAAGAAAATGGATATATCACGAGTTGCCGTGAAACTCTTCATTTGCGTCCTTATAAGCACTGGCCTCGAGTCTACCAATTGGCGATATATTCAGAACACGTAAATGACGGTTATTTGGAGTTGTTTACATATTTCAGTGGATAAATTGAATGATGAGACATTCTCCAGAGGGCGCCACAATGGATTTACCAGGAAATAATCACTACTGGGAATTTATCATCAGCAGCATGCATGAAATTTATGACAGAATAAATTAAATTGTCAGCAGAACAACTATTAGTTAAAAATACAATAATGTCATAAAAGGTGCGCTTTGGTTGTTGCTTCATACGAGTACATAGGTGGGTGTAAACTAGTTTTAATGATTACAAATTTGTTACTGACCATTACAGAGTCTTTCATCAGCATGTCACTTCAACTTCCTCAGTACTTGTGATGTATGACGTCATTGTACATGTGAGATCATTCATATGTTGTGTTCCCACAATGAATTTTTTCAGTCTTATTTAAAAGAAAACTAATATGTCAACAGAACAGCGACAGAGAGAGGCGACGAGATGATCGGAAGAGGTCGACTGTTGACAAGTCCGGCAGTCGGGACAAGACGATTGCGTCACAGAGCAACGAGGACCGACACCACCGGCGCCCTCGTGAGGACGGGGAGAGACTGAGCGAGGACAAGGAGAGGCACAGGAGGATAAAGGATGACGAGGGAAGGGAGAGGAAACATCGCAGTCATCGGGAGAGGGAGGGAGAAGACGGGAAGAGTAAGCGGCATCGGGACAGCGACGTGGAGCGGAAACGATCAAAAGATGAACAGGTGAGACCTCGCTGCAGAAATTACATATTTCAATGTGTTGACATGCTGACTTTGGGGGAGTGTGATAGCATCTCCTCCAACTACCAAGGTCCACTCACCTCAACTCTCCATATTCATTCGTTTCCTAGATGTACTTCGATTTGAATACATTCTGAGAACTGAGGCATTTTAATTGTGTAAAACATCGGTTAACCAGGATTTATTAGCTAGTCTGAATACAGTTACAGTGTTCACCAATTTACAGACTTTTGGCATGACGTGATATTTACTCTTTTGTTTGTAAATTTCTTTTGCGTCCTTGTGTAGGGAGATGCCCGGAAACACAGATCTCACCGTGATCGTGACGCTGATAAAAGCAAGCAAAGACCCAGTGATAAGGTACACTTTTATAATAAGAACTGATTCCTTAAGGCCAGACATGGCAGGTAGATAGGATTATTTTTTAATTTGTGCAAGCAGTTCAATTTGTTCTGCCCAATGCATGAAATGGGTCTTACTGAGTAAAATATATATTGAACTTTTTTCAGCCAGACTCCCCGTTTCCATGGTAACAAACAAAATGGCCGCCATTTTGAGCAAATATTGGCAAATTTGGAAAGACAGCCATTTTTTATTGAATCCATATATAGTTATAATTCTTGCAAATCCATGTTCTCTATAGATTCTATTGTGAAATGATCAGAGCATTTTTTGAAATGTTGTGTTTTTATTTTTTAAATAATTTTTTTTTTAAATACGAAAGAAAATCTTGTTTTTTGGTAACAAATATGGCTATATCTTTCAAACTATACATGATTTAAAACAAGTGTCTGATCATTGCACACAGTAGAATATGCTGAATGCAACACTGAAAACATTATTTATACAGCATAATTATTCCAAGAGATATCCCGTTTCCAAATGCAGAAATTTGAAGAAATTTTTTTTTGAGAAAATGACTCAAAGATTGCATAATGGATTTCATTACATGATATCGACATGCTTGATCCATGATTAAAACTCACTTAGAGGTACGTAATTGTCATAGAAGTGAACTTTATTGATAGTATGCATACAAAAGTATAATAACCTGGCAGAAAACCATTTTCAGTATTTTTTGTCAAAAAACACCATTTCACCTGGGGTGTCTGGCCTTAACTGGTTTAGTTCATCTCGAATCCAATTATCTCCAAAGATGTAATGTGTGAATACATTAAATATTATTTGCAGTCAGTTAATCATTGAGTGCTTACATTTCTTTTAATATTTAATGGTCAAAAGAATTGACTTAGCGGTTACATCTTGAAACTGGCTAAAACCACTTGCCTGGCCGACATTTAGCTTTCAGCCCACTAAATTTGCCGGTTACATGGGACATTTGTGACAAGAGACATTTGAATTAAAGGAAATAAAAATAAGGCATTAGCTAAAATCCTTTTTCCATGTGTACACACAGTTTAACCTTGTATGTAACATTTGACAACACTAAAAAATACAGAAAAATATATTTGTAGCATAAATTCGATTTTAAACCCGTCTGTGTAGCGATTCCCGCGGAAAATAAAATTTAATGAGCTAGGCGATCACGTGGTATCGGGACGTCACTTATGACCCACACTCGCATCAGGCCGACCCTTTCCATGCATTCAGAGCATGTTTACAAGTATAGCTTTTGGGTCGAAACGAGCGTCAGAATGAGTTATTGTGCAATATTCCAATGAAATACAAACACTAGTCATCATAGAGGAACAAGCAGTTATCTTACCGTTCCAGATGAATCGAATTTTATTCAAAACAATGAATGCGAATGTGCCTACAAGTCGACTAGGTTTCGCCGAGCTTGGGCTCGTTTTCAGAATAATTATATCGAATGCAACCAACGAGAGATAATCTACACCAATAAACATGCATAGCAAACATATATCGTATCCAACTACAGAATGTAACGTGTATAATATCACTAGAATATCACTAGAATATCGATGTATTAAGGAGGAGTTGTTAAATTTATCATAACAACTTAAATCAGTCAGTGCATTTCTATCGGTCCTGTTAGCTCGGTTGGTAAAGACGTTGGTTCCTTAGCGCTTATTTTGCAATCAGGCGACGCCGGTTCAAACCCCACACCAAACCATTGATTTTTTTACACTTTTTTTGGTTTATGTTTTCACGAAGTAATATAAACCAAATAATTTTTATACTATGATGCACTGTTTATAAATATTTTTGTAGTAATTATTTATTCGCCACAAAAATGAAAATATGGGAATTATATAAAGATTTTTCTAAATTTTATTCATCCAAACAAATATAATGTAATGGATATATAATTTATTAATTATATATATATATTGTACGGTAATATATTGTAATTATATATGTGAAAACAAATGGTGATCTGTCTGGATAAATAAAATTTAGAAACATCGCGTTACACGTATATGTAATTACCATATTTTCATTTTTGTGGCGAATAAATAATTACTACCAAAATATTTACAAACTGCATCATAGTATAAAAATGATTTGGTTTATTTTACTTCGCGAAAACATAAACCAAAAAAAGTGTTAAAAAAATCAACGGTTTGGTGTGGGGTTTGAACCGGTGTCACCCGATTGCAAAAAAAATGCTATGGGACCAACACCTTTACTAACTGAACTAGCAGGGCCAACAGAAATTCTCTCACTGATTTAAGTTGTTATGATACAACTCCGACTTCATACATCGATATTCTAGTGATATTATGAGATTATACACGTTACTTTCTGTAGCTGGATATGATATATGTTTACTATGTATGTTTATTGGTGTAGATTATCTCTCGTTGGTTGCATTCGATATAATTATTCTGAAAACGAGCCCAAGCTCGACGTAACCTAGTCGACTTGTAGGCACATTCGCATTCATTGTTTTGAATAAAATTTGATTCATGTGGAACCGTAAAATAACTGCTTGTTCCTCTATGATGACTAGTGTTTGTATTTCATCGGAACATTGCACAATAACTCATTCTGACGCTCGTTTCGACCCAAAAGCTATACTTATAAACATGCTCTGAATGCATGGAAAGGGTCGGCCTGATGCGAGTGTGGGTCATAAGTGACGTCACATCTCGGCATCCCGAAAAACGCGCCAAAAATATGCATATTCGAAAATGTCTGGATGTACAGCATTAAATGTGGAATTTCTAATTCATTGATTTTTTTTTTTTTTTGGCTTGGTGGACATGGAAATAGATAGCAGGATGTAATATAACATGAATTCAAGCCATAGATGTTTTTATTCCCTTTAAATCCCTGGCATGAATTACATACTTTGTGTCCCAGATAATAAATTACTGATGGATACTGCCAGTAAACTGACTGCATGAATAATACTGGAGTAAATATTTTAAAAGCAAAATATATTAAACTATTTCTATGGGCATAGATAAAAGGATTGTGTGCAATTAACCCTGCAACCGGCCAGGGCCGATACATCGATAGCTGACAGATTTTTCAAGATATTGTATATTTATTCATGAACAGATAGATTGACAGCTAGTAACTGCCTAGCCAACAAAACATGTGACCAAGTCGGTGTCAAATTTGTGTGGTTTTTCTAAGCCCCGCCTAATGAATTTACATATCCATTTATAAAGTCTTGACCCCAGCACACATGGTATCAATGGAAAGCTTTGTTATTGGCCAATCTGCCAAAAATGACATCAATTGACTAAACTAATTCAGCAAATCAGAACAAAGCATTTCAAACACCGTGCCTCCGGCCATCCAGAGGTGATGTCAACAACAAAACGGCTGACATCATTGCGTAGAATTGTTCACTTCGAAAGTTTACTTCAGATTATCTAAAGTTTCCGCATCAGTATTTTGACAAAATGCCTGACAGTATTCATGAATAAGGTTATTATACTATTTCAAATAGTTAGAACGACTTTGGTTGCTTTTATAGGTGAAAATTCAAAAACTTGGCAGCGCGATGTTTGTCCGGCTGAGCCACGGGTGTGCACCGGTAGCAAAAGTGGTTGTGATCAGACTGCTTGAATCAGCCTATTTTTATATCAGAAAACAAATCATAAAAGTAAAAGTTCTCAACGGATTTGTTTCATTTTTATGTTATTTGGCAGCTAATATGTATGGCTACATTTGTCTCACTGGACGTAAGGCATATAGCCACTCGGTAATTATCTGGTAGCAGAATTAAATGTTGATTTTTTTATTTTTGTAATGAAGTTCAGATAGTGATATCACAGTGATTATCATATGTAATATAGTTAGTATAATTTTGTATTAAAAAACATTCCTTTAGCAGTAAAATTATACCTCATTCATATTTTTATGACAAGTATTAGCAAAGGTATGATTTTACTGTAACATTACACTGTAGAGGATTTTTGTTGGCCGGTTGCAGGGTTAAATAAAATAATTTTAGTAATTTCTGTTAAGGTGGCTGCACCGGGTATCATATGCTTCTTTTGAATTAATCATTTCTAATATCAGTTTTGAAGATAAGCTAACCATTTTTTCTCAGAGTTTGCCTCAGATACTAAACACTACTCCAGACCAAAAAGAATTGATTTTTTTGTTTAGAGATATTTAAATGTGTTTAAAGACAATTAAAAAATATGTCAAAAATTACCTTAAAATGGCATTTTATTTCATTTTGAGAAACTCCCCAAAAGAAAAATGTGTATGGTTGTAAGTACAAACATGTTATTGACATTCAGACAGGTTTTTTTGTAAACAAATGCATATTAAGTTTGATACAGCTTCATAAACATTTTGTTATAATGTTGAAAGAAAGCAAAAATCTGTACTGCATTTTTGGCACGACCCTTTCACCAAACATAAAACCATCCCGTGCAATTTTGGGTAAACACAAGTCGAGTTCATATGCCAAGTTATGGCTTTGTAAGTATTGTAGTTTAAAAAAAAAGTTACATTAAGTAATACTTCCTGTTTGTTACCAATAATACATATGTCACCAGATGCTTGGTTTTTACTTAGAAATGTGACTTTTTACTGGCATGTGGCTTATTTCAACACAATTTGACAGACACTTCTATTACTGAGATTTCCCCCCAAGGTTTTCCCGCCAAGTTGTCTCATGATATTGTGTTACGAAGGGCCATGTGTTGAACTTGTTGTGGTAGACAAGATTGATTGACACCTGCTGGGGTCAGTCACGTGTCATTGCAAAGGGCGGCTGATGTCGGGCATTATCGGAGAATAAACAAAACTACCGCCAGTATTTGGTGATTTGACAGCGTGATGCATTTAGGTAATTATAATACAACAGCATAGTGGCATGAGAATAACCAGACTATTATGATCTGCATTCATGGTGAATGAATTTATGTTTGAACTGGGCTGACGCACACGTGATCATCACTATGGAAACATCGTCAGTTCCAAGAATCTGAAAAGGGACTTTCCACAGACGCACTAAAAATACTAGTTTTTAAAGGACTGATTGGTGACATATGGTGATAGTGCCTTGGTTTTTTTAATAGTACACATGTTCATACTGACACCTAATGTTCTATGAAGACAAAATAAAGAAATCAACTGACATGATACCCAGTGCAGCTACCTTAAAGGGACTTTTGAAACTTTTAACTATGCTAAAAGTATCGGGGAAAGTTAATAATGAAAAAGTATAAATTGGGATTTTTTTTAGTTTTCTTGAATTTATTGTTGCCATGGAAAGGTGGCTGTCTTGGGTTTTTGTTTTATAGCCCTGATTTCTGTGTAGAGGGTTTACAAATTGGTCGCATGATGATGAATAAATATTCCTGCAACTGACAACACAGCTATTTTTTTAAACATGCAAACAAAAATGTTAATAATGTTTTTCTACTTTAACATGTAAAGATGTCAAAACTATTTCAGAAAGCTTTCCTAATATTATAACAAAAAAATCCCTGCATGCAGTTGTGCCAATCTCCAGTGGTAAACTGTGACCAGCCATTCCCGCATAAAGTAATGAAGATAACCCATTTAACATTTTATGAATTTGTCTTCTTTGAATTTTGTCCAGACTATCCTCCAATTGCTGTACAACAGCCACTAAAGCAGGCGGATTCAGACAAAGTGTGAGTAGATCAATAGGTTGAAATGATCACTGCTTTGAACCAGAATGAAGGTTACATGTTGTTGTTGCCATACTAATTGTTACTGTTGCTGTAGGACTCTGTAACAAACACAAAGTCTAAGCCTGATGTGAGAAAGGAACAAGCCAAAGCAGTCAAGCCTGACAAGTAAGTGATATGTTTGGCAGTGCAATAAAAATTAAGTCATTTATGCTTTCTTGATAAAAAGCAGCATTAATTTTAATTGCAATTGCACCGTAACAATTTAATTAAAATGACTACATTTCATCGAAATCAGTTAAAATTGCGTCACTTAAAATACACTGCAATTACAACACTTCATAGTTCAGTTACTCTGTCATAAATGGCCATATTACAATAGTTGAGAGGTTGAGTACACCAATGTTGTTTTGATAAAGGACTGTTGAATATGTAATTGTATTAACTCTTTACTGGGTAGACAACCTTCTTATTTTACACCCTCTGACTCGAAATTGTCGGGAAACGACTTCAATCAAAACTGCCAAATGCCGCGCGATGTTGGAATCCATTATGATGAAAGCAACTCAACTCCCTGCAAAATAAAGTCTTTTTCAAGATGGCGAAAACCACATGCTTTCTTGGCTATTATATAGCCTATGTCACCAGTTTCAACTGGATGGTTAATGTAAAAGTAGGATCTGAATGAGGTAAACGAAAGGCCTAGCAGCCGTTTTGGAACGATTGTACATTGGAGTGGTTGGGTGGTTCTGGGCGCCTTGCGCAGTAAAGGGTTAATTTTAAACAGAATTGTAGGTGGATTTGTGCTTACAATGTATTGTTCAATTACAGTGTTCAAAATGAATCAATTACACTGTATTATTCATGACAACGAAACATGTTTTATACTTAATTCAATAATGTAAATAATTAACAGGTTCATTAGAATATATTTCTCATTGGTATATGGTTATCCTTACCATATTAATAGAAACAAATCTTTTTTTTCAGGGCACCAGCGGAACCAAAGGTAGGTCTGCTGCAAAATGCAAACATTTTAAACGTGTGTGTTCATTCTTGATCTTGACAGTAAAGTTAGCTTTTAGTAAGTTCTGAAACTGTCATTCTCACCACATCATTCATTTGTATATCTCGTCATGTTGTCAAAATCATTGTAGATCTACCATTTCTCTTTGTCATGCTACTGTACCATGACTGTCATGCTACTGTGACTGTATTGTGACGGTCATGCTACTATACCTGGTGTATTGTGACTGTGTCATGGCTCTGTACTTTGATTGTCATGTGACTGTACTGTGATGATCATACTACTGTACTCTGTGAATTGTGACTGTCGTGCTGCTGTACCTTGACTGTTATGTTCTGTACATTGACTATATCCAGCTACTGTGCTCATTTAGCAATACCCCTAACAATAGTCTTGTACAATGGCACCTCACTATTTATGTCACTTTTGGGACTGGACACAAGTGACCTGAATAGTGAGGCTACTGTATTAGCATGACTGATATCCCACAAATTACTGTATTTGGAAATAATTTGGGACTGTTCTAGAGTGACCTTAATTTACCGTACAGTGGGGTTCCACTATATATAACCAATCCTTACTGGCTTTCACAGGAAAGATGTCAGAATCGTGTGCATCATAACATTAACTTATCACAGGGACCATTGTTAGTGTTACCACATAGATTTATATGATCGACATTGGGTAACAAAGCCCATTTTAAAGGTTTATATGATCTGTATGATCCATCTTCGGTAACAAAATCCCATTTTAAAAGTTTATATGATCTATCTTGGGTAACAAAGACATGTTTTAAAGGTTTATATGATCTACCTTGGGTAACAAAAACCTGTTTTAAAGGTTCATATGATCTATCTTGAGTAACAAAAACCTATTTTAATTAACTGGACTACTAATGCTACTTGATCAGGAAGGTGACACATCACCCTCTCCAGAGGAAAAGGTCCCTGGTGACATCGCCATGGACTCAGAGGAGGTGAGTGAGGAAAGCGAGAAATGGCGGCAGCGTGTTGCCATGGCAGCAGAATCCAGAGAGCGCCACTCGAGTCAGGAGTGTGTGCGAGCATCTTCTTCATCCATGTCCGGTGACATTCTCGAGGACTTCTCGTTTTCCGACGATGTCGACCAAATCGATAACACTGCCCCAGACAATGCTTCATCAGAGCACGTGCCAACGACATCTGGTGGTAACGATGAGAACTTGGTGAAAGGATCGAGTGAAATCTCCAGCGCTGTTACTGAGCCGATTGAGCCTGTTGTGCCATTTTCAGCAGAAGAGATTTCTCCTACAAAGCCACCACAGCCTGAAGACAAGTTGCCAGAAGTAAAACCAGAACCATCTGTCAGTAAATCGTCTGTGAAGAAACTGATAGAAAGTGAGAATGTAAAAGGAAAGCCCATAAAACTGAGGTGTTCAAAAGCCATGCAGCCTAACCAGAAAGGACACACAGGAAGTGGTAGCAGTGTCTCATCGATGAAGAATAACTCCCCACCAAAAACAGATAAGCGCCTCAGTTCATGTGATTCTGGAAAAGCACCAGCACCTACAAAGGGGCATGGTTCAAAGAAATCACTGGCTAAGAAAGTTTACTCAAACACAGGCAGTTCTGTTCCACATAGTCCAAGCAGGAAAGATAGCCTCAAACAAGACCATGACAGTCCAACTGTCTCTGGTCATCAACATATGTCACAACGTAGGGGTTCTGTTTCTTCTGCCAGCCAAGAGAAAAAGCTAAAGAACGTCACAACTCCATTAGCCTTGACGAAGGCTGTCACAAAACCAGTGATGAGCCCCCGTAGGGTATCAATGAGTGATGCAGTGAGCAAGGACAAATCTGTGGCAAGAGACAAGAAGGTGCCGTTGAAGTCTCGCACCAAGGAAGTGGCGCGAGGCATCCATGACGAGAAGGTGAAGCACATGCAAGAGTCACGCACAGGTTTGACATCGACAAAGGCGATGCTGCCGACAGAAACGCCTGTACTAGAAACAGTTGCTGCCAGTTTGTCGACCCACCCCACCTCGCATCACAAGATTGGTCGCAGGACAACTGTTGGAACAGGTGCAGAACTGAATCGTCGCACAAGTGTTGATGTGGTCGAAAATGTAAACTTGACAGCAAAATTGGATGTCATCATTGTGCCTCCTCTGAAAAAACAGGATGTCAAAAGAACAAAGGAGAACGTTGCTGGATCAAAAGAGGATTGGAAGTTAAGCAAAAAACAGGAAAATGCACACAACGTGAATGTTGATGTCACCCTGAAGAACGGGATGATGAAGAATAGTGAAAATGCTGATCTACCAGGCACCAAGAATGCTACACACAAGGTAAATGATGGACACGAAGCAGAAATTAAAATTGAAACACAACAGTCAATAGTTTCTGATGTCCACAAAGGAAAGTTGGAGAAGAAGAAACATTCAGTGTTAATGGATACACTCAATGTGTCCATATCTCATCCTACATCGAACCAGGAAAATGTCGAACAAAGCAAGGCCTCAGCCAAGCCGAAGAACAAAGAGATGATATCTGAAAAGCTCAAGGAAAAGCTTGAACAAAACCAGGCTTCAGCTAAGTCGAAAGACAAGGAGATGATATATGAAAAGCACAAGGAAAAGCTTGAACAAGACCAGGCCTCAGCCAAGCTGAAGGCGATGATATCTGAAAAGCACAGTGAAAAGCTTGAACAAAACCAGACACCAACAAAACATCAGCGGGAGGATACGCCAGTGCCAGAACCGGTGCCAAGCATCTGTAAGTCTGTGCGCATAGACAGACAAGGCAGTGGTGGTAGCAGCATCCTTGCCAGGGCAACAAGTGCTCACACAGCCACTCCGTTCGACAAGGGGTACACCTTCATTGCATCACCTGAACTTAAAGAGCACAGCAGCTGTGAAACAATACCAGACGATGTCAGTGAAGGTCATAACAGCCTTGACCTTGTGGTATGTCATAGGAGAGGTTGTTGCGTTGGCTGTTCTTGTTCTGTTTGGTTTGTGTTTGTCGTTGGCAGAAACTGTTCATGTTGGTGGTTTATTGTTTTTTTGGATTAGTTAGAGATTTTAAGAATAGAACGGAAGATGTGCTGACACCTGCAGGAACACTAGGAACATATGCTGTTTTATGATGTCTGTAAATATTTCCATACATTGATTCAATGTACCGGTTAGCACTGTCTGTGTACAGCATGATTGTTTTGGTGTGAGAGAATTTCTGCTTAATGTCTACAGAATTTTTTCAGTGGTTTATGGAGTCTCTGTGCAAGTTCTACAGAAATTGTGTATCGGTTTGTGGTCAAGCTATAAATGTCCATATTCTACACTCTTCTATTTAGTCTTGGCACGTGAATTGTTCCTGCACATGTTTGAGCAATGTTTTTTTGTTATTGTTTACCTAACAATTTGCTAATCATTATTATTTGTTACTAAATGTTTTCAGAGAAGGTTGAAGAAGAGAAAGAAGGTAGTGGTTTATGAAGACATATCTGCATGCATTTATTTTGAAATGTTGTCTTCACTTCACCATGGTGGTTTCACTAACACAAAATGTCCAGATGTTGGTTTCACCATAAATAAATAGTCTCTGTGATTGTTTAAAAGTGTTGTTCCAGGAATTTTGTCATAATTATTGATCATGAATGATTTGTTTACAGCAATTATAAGCATACTTGATATCATAAAATAGTTGTCTACTGGTATGCACCACAACATAATACGTTCTCAGATGTACATTGTGGGAATTATCCTTTATTTGCAAATAAAAACAACAGCATGTGGTATATCCATCATGTGACTAAAGTTAATGCCTAGCAACAAGATCTGTCAAGCTAACAAGATGGCTGATGCACATGTTTCTGTTGGACATTTCATTGTTTATTTTGTTGAAAATCTTTATTTGTGACAAATATATAAGGCAAAGTTGCTTAAGTGAGAACTGTGTGAAGGAATGATTGACGATGATCCGGCAAAAGTTATGCCGCCCTAGTAATGTAATGTAAATATCTAAATATTGTTGGTGTGACAAAGCATGATGGAATGCACATGCATCATTTGGATTGTGATGGAGGCAGACAGAGACGTACTGTATCCATCAAGTCATTTAGCTCACTGTCTGTGTATGTGCATATGCATGTCCTTTCTTTACATGCATACATGCTTTCATGCCTATGTACTTGCATGTGTGCGAATGTGGCATCAGTTTCTGGGTCCGTTGTCTTTTTTGCAAGGAACATAAACCCAACCAACTTAGGTAAAGCCAAAGATATGCGTGGTTCTCCTAAGAAATCCCCTCTTTCTAACTAGAACAGCATTCTTACTTAACAGTAGTGATCATCCAAAATGAATCGTGGAGACAATATCTCGGTTAAGTTTTTGAAATTCAGAGTGAAACACATGTAACGTATTACCAGTTTGTGCTTACCCTGCAGAAGATAACCTGTCATCCTGCCTACTCAATGCATGGCACTAAACATACTACAAAATGGTTTTACTTTCACTTTCAGTATACATTTATTAATTAACCCCCACAAAATGTCAATGCATTGGAATATTCAGCTGTATGTGTGGAGGGTATAATAAAACAATATTTGCTATATATTGTTATTGTGCATGTGTTATGCTATAAAAGTCTGAATCTCAAATGATAACTAGTACAAATGTTATTGTACAATATATTTAGTGATAATTATTATGAGCATTTTGTATGAATGTGCTAACAGTATGGCACAATTTATCCTATGTTGATGATGAATGTTCAGTACATCTAGCATATACCAATTGGAGATACATTTCTCCTTAGAAATATATTAATTTATAATTACTTCTAGCAAATATTCACTGTGTGTGTTTGTTATAGACCAAATACAGATATCTTCTGAAAGAGTTAGTGTAGCCTACACTGTAATTAAATAAAATTTATGTATCACAACTTACAAGTCAAATTTGTGACTGTTTAACATGTATTTCATATTGCAGCTGCATCTTTTCCTTGAGATCTCGAGAGAAATCGGTAGAAAATAATCAGAAAATATGTTAGGTGTAATCTTACTTAAATATTGTGTATTTTATTTCAGAAGGAAGAACTTACAAAAGATAATGATGAATACAATTATGAGGATGAAGAATTTGAGGTAATGTAACTTCAGTTACCTCCAGTTTATATATCTGTTAACAACTACACAGTTTGTATTATTTTTTCTGCATGTAATGTTATTGTCTAAGAAGAAATAAAATCAACTGGTATGTCAAACATAAGCAGCAGTGATGTTCAGTGACCAAGTCTAATATATTTCCTCTCATTGAGTTGAAACACCATCAACAAAATTGACCTTGTAGTGATATAAATAATTAAGTCCAATGAAATGCTATGTGTAATATTGCTAAATTCAGATTTTTGGTCTTCTGCCTGTAATGTCAAGAAATAGAATCATTACAACCTTGACTCCAGTCAGCTTTAACCGTTTCAGTGCCACGTGGTTGATTCCGCCAATTTTGTTTTGCAATGTTTACCGGCATTGGCTGGTGTCTATGACACCATTTTAAATTGACCAGTAAGATTAATCATTACAAAAAGATTTAACAAGATTGCCACCCAGAGAATTAACTCTAGGTGGCAGGTGGACAAGGAAGCCTTTTGGCTTATCGAGAGTCCGACCCTTTTATCTATGTGTATCCAGCCCGTCTGAGGTATGTGTTGATTTTATTTTTAAACATATTCACGCTACTAGCACCCACACAATCAGCAGATAATCTGTTCCATTCATTTACAGTCCTTTGTGAGAATGAGAACTTTCTTATATCTAATCTACACTGCTCCTTTGCTAATGTAAGTTCATGCCCTCTAGTCCTTCTATCTTTCTTAACTGAGAACAAAATATTTCTATCAATATTTTCATAACCCTTCAATATTTTAAACACTTCTATCTGATCTCCTCTCAACCTCCTGGTCTCTAGTGTTGTTAAACCGCATTTTTTTAGGCGTATTTCGTAACTAAGATCCCTCAGTTTTGGTATCATTTTAGTTGCTCTCCTCTGCACTCTTTCTAGCATATCTATGTCCTTCCTGCGATATGGCCTCCACGCTTGAATACAATATTCTAAATGAGGCCTAACTATTGTTTTGTACAGCGGTATTATTAGCTCTTTTTCCTTATACGTTATGTTTCGCCTAATTAATCCAAGGATTTGATTTCCCTTTGAAGCTGCAATTCCGCACTGCTCTGAAACCTTCATATCAGCACTAATGGTTAACCCTAAGTCCTTTTCTTTTTCAGTAGTACTTAGTACAGTACCCCCATTGTATATTCTACCTCTTCGTTCCTATGTCCTGTGTGGAGGCATTTACATTTCCCAAAATTGAACAGCATTTGCCACTTTTCAGACCATTTGATCAACCTGTCAAGATCAACTTGTAAATGCTGTCTATCTCCATCACTTTTAATCCTTCTAAACACTTTTGTATCATCCGCAAATTTCAACACCTTGCTTGTTATTTCATCATCCAAATCGTTGATATATATTAAGAATAATATAGGTCCTAATACTGATCCCTGTGGTACCCCACTCAATACCGATTTCCAGTTTGAAGCCACCCCATCAACTACTACACGTTGTCTTCTGTCAATCAGCCATTTTTCTATCCAGTTTATTATACCATTTCCTATGCCATGGGCCTTTAGTTTAAGCAGTAATCTTTGATGTGGTACTTTGTCGAAAGCTTTTTGAAAATCTAAGTAGACGATATCTACTGGTGATCCCTCATCTACCCACTTAGTGATGTCTTCCAAAAAACATAACATATTTGTTAAGCATGACCTCGCTTTAAAAAAACCATGTTGAGATGGGTTTATCAAGTTTTGTTTAACAAAAAAATCCACCATGTGATCTTTAATTAGTCTTTCTAATAATTTACAAATCACTGATGTTAAACTCACTGGTCTATAGTTCTCTGACTTGTTTCTCGAACCTTTTTTGAATAACGGTATAATGTTTGCTTCTTTCCATTCTAAAGGAACCACTCCCTCTTCTAATGACAAATTGAAAACTGTTGCAAGCGGTATGCTAATTTGTTCTACAATTTCCAATAGTAGTTTGGGTGGAATACCATCCACTCCAAGTGATTTATTATCCTTCATAGCCCTTATTTTCTTAGCTACCATTTCCGGGGTTACAATTAATTGTCCTAAATAGTCTGAATCTGCCCCCTTGAACTTAGCCTCTGGTACTGGCAGTGAACTAATATCTTCCCTGGTAAACACTGAACTAAAGTACTCATTCAGGTCTTCTGCCATTAAGAATCCCTCTGATATTATATTTCCAGTAATATCTTCTAGTGGACCGACCTTATCTTGAACTTTCTGTTTGCTTCGAACATACGCATAAAAACTCTTGCTGTCATGTTTTATATTACTAGCTAATTGTTGTTCATAGCTTCTCTTTGAATTTCTAATTTCAGCTGTAGCTTGGTTAAGTGCTTCTTTATAAATGTTGTAGTCTTCACTTCCACATCTTTTGTTTATACTTAATTTTTCTAATGGCTTCTTTTGATAAGTGTTTCTTTTTGGACCGTTTTCCTTGTTTTTTGAAGGGTACAAATTTATCGACTATGCACTTAATTTCACTCTTTAATATATTCCAGCATTCTGTTGCCGTCTTATTTTTCAGTGTGTTATTCCAGTCTATCTTTGCTAAATATTTCCTCCTTTGTGGAAATTTCTCCTATACTGCTTTTTACTATTCCTTTCTGATTTTACTTTGATGGTAAAGTGTATCTGGTTGTGATCGCTACTCCCCAGTGGCTCACATATCTTGTCATTGTCAACTAATTCATTCTGTGAGGACAAAACTATGTCTAACACATTCTCACCCCTGGTTGGTTCTAGCACATGTTGAGAAAGGAATGTATCTTGAACTAAAACTAAAAACTTGTGGTCCTCACTCCCCATGCTCTGTAGAGATTTCCATTGTATATGCCCGTGGTTAAAATCCCCCATAATAATACAGTCCCGTTTGCTTACTTACCTTAGAGCGTTTTGTATTTTTTCATTCTCTTCTATGCTTATGTTTGGACTTCGATAAACTAACCCAACTGTTAACGTTAAGTTTCCTGTAACTATGTTACACCAAACAGCTTCTTCGCAATCTGCTTCTCTTTCTAATTTTATTTCATAAGCCTGGATAGATTCTTTAATACATAAAATAACTCCACCTCCCCTTCTTCCTATTCTATCTTTCCTAAACATTACATATCCTGTCAGTCCCAATTCAGCATCTGATATATCGGTGGTGGTCCAGGATTCGGTTATACCTATTATGTGAGGGTCAATATCTTCTACCATAATGTTTAGTTCATTTCTTTTGTTTACTATACTCCTTGCATTTAAACAAACACATTTATATCCAGCTTCAGAAGAGTTTTCCAGACTGTTATTTGCTGATTCATTTGTGCTGTCTTTATCTATGCCTCCATTTTCAGGCTTTTCTGTGAGTCCCCCTGCGAATCTAGTTTAAATAGATGCAACCTGTCCCACTGTCAGCAGATCGCAGCAGGTTCTCTGAGAAAACTGCTGCCCCCTTTCCACTAAGATGGAGGCCATCTCTCATGTACATATCTTCCCTCCCAACAAAGTATCCCCATAAATCTGTAAATCCCAGCCCCTCTAAAAAGGAGATGTTCAGCTGCTGGTTTTACAATAAGATTTGCACTAGTTTCAAAGTCATAACCAACAAATAAAATTTTGTATGTTTACCATTCAAAATGTGTTGGACGACAGTTTAAGCATATATATTTTAAATGAAAGTAAGTTATGTTGTGTCTTTATAACTGTTATGCTTTTGGAACTAAATAGAAAACTATCCGTTCTTTCAGGAAATGTGTATATACTTAGTGATAGCATACAAGCATACAAGTTTAGAACAGCGTGCAAGTCCCAACAAAGGCTTGACACTTCTTGTAAGTCGGCATAATTTTGGCTGGCACTGAAACGGTTAATTTCATGTTGCTGCTGTCTGCATTTGTAGGATTACGATGATGATTTTGAGGATGATGATGAAGATGAGGAAGCTTCTGAGAAGGAAGAAGAGCCCAGCAATGCAGCACCAGATGATAGTCGGGTAAAAGCTACACTTATACATAGAATTTCTGTCCAACTTAACTGTGTGATTATAAACACTCGTAGACTGGGGTGCGTCTATATTTCAGATGTTTCTTTGATATCAGCCAGTCATTTGTATAATGATATAAATAACATGATGAATGTTTTTTTCAGATTGTTTGCTAATAATTCATCATGATTTTTACAGTGGCAGTTGTATATAGATATGTCACAAAAGTACTTTCAAAACCTTGTAATGCTTGTTATAATATCTCCTCCATGGATATAACTCTTGTATTTATATTTGCACAGGTGTTATGAAAATAGTGGCTGTTTAATTTTTTATGTAATAATAATAATAAGTAAACTTGTAGACTGCCATAAATCAGTTAGCTACCACAGTTTTTTTGTTACTTTTTGCAGCCAAATAATGATATGGACGAACTACTGTCAGCCTTAGACAGGGAGAATGAACGACTTCTGCATTCTGCTAAAAATAGAGGAACCACAGATCGAGTGAGTGTTAATACTATTACTTGTTTATGTAAATTAAGTAAAAAAATTGTCGAAAAAATGTTTTTGTAGACAATGTTATCAAAGAGAACTTTCTCTGGTGATAATTTTGAGATCCTAGTTGAGTGATTACTTAAATCTGTACAAATAAAATAGAATAATTCCACTTATGACATTATTTATTAGGTATTTCCATATCTTTTTAGTTATTATGGAGGAAGATCCCTGAAAAACATGCTAAATATCATGCTTCTCGGGGGTATCACAGATTTTAATGGATAACTCATATAATCACATGTGACTTGTTAGATCTTTCATAAAATAATGCAAATTTTAATCTAGCCCATTTTACGTAACCCATCATTTTATGCCACTCATACGACAATATTCGACAGTGTATTGCTGTACACTGCGGGTGGTTTACCTGCAGCAAATAAATTCAAGGACTGTGATTGATTAATATTTTAATAATACTTGAGGTGCCACCTTTTAATAAAATTGACCTATCCATCACATGACCTGTTGTCTGGCAAAAGCTCTGTCAAGCCATTAAAAATGGGTGCATAACATATGGTGCCTTCATGCATTCACGACAAAAACATAATGCAAACATTTTCAAGTGACAACTGTATAGGGGAATGTTTGATTTATGAGATGTCATGCAGTTATGGTAGTGTATTTCCTGTATATAACCATTATCAACACATTGTTTGCAAAGGCAAAGCTTGACGGAGGTCACGGGGAAAATTTTGATTGTGATGTAGGCAAACCACAACATACTGGATACATCAATTATTTCTACAATGCAAACTTGGTAACAAATAATATAATTATCTGGTGACAGAATGACTCAACAGCGCATCCAGCACAGATCGAGACTGATAAAAGCCCAAGCAACAGACGCACGTTCATCAACTTCAGTTCAGCGAAGAAGAGTCAGATGAGCGGGGTCGTGGCCTCGAAGGCCCGTCGCCGTGGCAACGACCTACTCAAGATGATAGAGTTGGACGTGGCCCACTACGAACTGTTTGACATGCCACCAGTCAACGAGTACGAACTCTACATGAGGACGTTTGGTTGCTCCAACACCAGACAGGTCAGTGGGCGGGGGTCAAGGGTCAGGGGTCAAACATCTACTTATTATCAAGCTTGCGTATGTATGCAGGTATGATAATGTTTTTTTCTTTTTTTGAAGCTTGAGTGCCAAACTTACAGGGATTAACCTATGATCCCTAGAATAAGATCACATTTTATGGGGAAAAACAGTTGTTCGAAATGTAAAACATAATCAATAACAATCGTAAAAACCACGAATGTGGCAAATAATTCGGGAAATGGCCCCTCCATCATGTACTTGGCAAAGTGAAGTAGACGCTGACACAATAATGCTTATGTCTACCCTCATGCCAAAAGCATAGCAATGTAAATATTATTTGACAATTCTACACTATCACGACTAGGGCCTATTGATGGACGTGAACTCTCTGACCATTGTCATTCTTAAAAAACAATGCTTACCTGCGAGCCCGTTATGGTGTTTGTGTAATGATGCTGTGTGTTTTCTAACATTTGCCAGTCAGGTATACATCAGCTTCTATATAGTAGAAGTTAAGGTATACATCAGCTTCTATATAGTAGAAGTTAAGGTATACATCAGCTTCTATATAGTAGAAGTTAAGAGTTTGTTGCTACTGTACTGCAGTGGTAATGTGCAAGACATCTAAGTCCAAAACCAAACTGAATTCTAAAATAAGCTAAGCTAAGCTCTCCCACTGGATGACAGTTGTTGCCAGTATCACTTTGTTAAATGCTTGTTTTAACAAGATTTAACAAGATTGCCATCCAAAAAATTAACTCTAGATGGCAGGTGGACAAGGAAGCCTTTTGGCTTATCGAGAGTTCAATAATTTGTATCTACGTATATCCCGCCCTTTTAAGGTATGTATCAATTTTATTTTTAAACATTCACACTACTAGCACCCACACAATCATCAGATAATCTGTTCCATTCATTCACAGTCCTTTGTGAAAATGAGAACTTTCTTATATCTAATCTACACTGCTCCTTTGCCAATGTAAGTTCATGTCCTCTGGTCCTTCTATCTTTCTTAACTGAGAAAAAAGTATTTCTACCAATATTTTCATAACCATTCAATATTTTAAACACTTCTATCTGATCTCCTCTCAATCTCCTGGTCTCCAGTGTTGTTAAACCAAATTTTTTTAGGCGTATTTCGTAACTAAGATCCCTCAGTTTAGGTATCATTTTAGTTACTCTCCTCTGTACTATTTCTAGCATATCTATGTCCTTCCTGCGATGTGGCCTCCATGCTTGAATACAATATTCTAAATGAGGCCTAACTATTGTTTTGTTCAGTGGTATTATTAGCTCTTTTTCCTTATACGTTATGTTTTGCCTAATTAATCCAAGGATTTGATTTCCCTTTGAAGCACCAATACCGCACTGCTCTGAAACCTTCATATCAGCACTAATGGTTAACCCTAAGTCCTTTTCTTTAACAGTAGTACTTAGTACAGAACCTCCCATTGTATATTGTACATCTTCGTTCCCGTGTCCTGTGTGGAGGCATTTACATTTCCCAAAATTGAACATTTGCCAGTTTTCAGACCATTTTATCAACCTGTCAAGATCATCTTGTAAATGCTGTCTATCTCCATCACGTTTAATCCTTCTAAACAATGTTGTATCATCCGCAAATTTCAACACCTTACTTGTTATATCGTCATCCAAATCGTTGATATATATTAAGAATAATATAGGTCCCAGTACTGATCCCTGTGGTACCCCAATCAAAACTTATTTCCAGTTTGAAGCCTCCCCATCAACTACTACCCGTTGTCTTCTGTCAATTAGCCATTTTTCTATCCAGTTAATTAAACCATTTCCTGTGCCGTGGGCCTTTAGTTTAAGCAGTAACCTTTGATGTGGCACTTTGTCGAAAGCTTTCTGAAAATCTAGGTAGATGATATCTACTGGTGATCCCTCGTCTACCCACTTAGTGATATCTTCCAAAAAACATAACATATTTGTTAAGCATGACCTCGCTTTTAGAAACCCATGTTGAGATGGGTTTAACAAGTTATGTTTAACAAGAAAATCCATCGTGATCTTTAATTAGTCATTCTAATAATTTGCAAATCACTGACGTTAAACTCACTGGTCTGTAGTTCTCTGTCTTGTTTCTGGAACCTTTTTTAAATAACGGTATAATGTTCGCTTCTTTCCATTCTAAGGGAACAACGCCCTCTTCTAATGACAAGTTGATAACTGTGGCAAGTGGTATGCTGATTTGTTCTACAATTTCCAATAGTAGTTTGGGCGGAATCCCATCCACTCCAGGTGATTTATTATCCTTCATAGCCCTAATTTTCTTAGCTACCATTTCCGGTGTTACAATTAACTGTCTTAAATTGTCTGATTCTGCCCCCTTGAACTTAGCCTCTGGTACTGGTAGTTTCCAGTACGTCTATATGACTTCCACATTCTTTGTTTGTACTTAATTTTTCTAATGGCTTCTTTCGATAAGTATTTCTTTCTTGTCCGTTTCCCTTGTTTTTTGAAGGGAACAAATTTATCTATGATGCACTCTATTTCATTCTTTAAAATATTCCAGCATTCTGTTGCTGTCTTATTCTTCAGTTTGTTATTTTGTGTGGTAAATGCTTGTTTTGAGCAGTGGTTGTATGTTGTAGGCGTACGTTCAAACAAATGACGACAACATAGAGTGCGAGACACAGACAGACGAGATGGAATACAGTGATAAATGGTGCCAGCATCCGCCGGAAGACTTCAACTGCACTGGAGGTAATCTTGCTACAATGATGATAACAGTTGTTTGTATGTGTGTACATGTATGTGGCTTTGTGTATGTATGTGTATATGTACGTGGGTATGTGTGTGTGTGTATATGTACGTGGGTATGTGTGTGTGTGTGTATATGTATGTGGGTTTGTGTATGTATGTGTATATGTATGTAGGTATGTCTGTGTGTGTATATGTACGTGGGTATGTGTGTGTGTGTATATGTATGTGGGTTTGTGTATGTATGTGTATATGTACGTAGGTATGTGTGTGTGTGTGTATATGTACGTGGGTATGTGTGTGTGTGTATATGTATGTGGGTTTGTGTATGTATGTGTATATGTACGTGGGTATGTGTGTGTGTGTATATGTATGTGGGTTTGTGTATGTATGTGTATATGTACGTGGGTATGTGTGTGTGTGTATATGTATGTGGGTTTGTGTATGTATGTGTATATGTACGTAGGTATGTGTGTGTGTGTATATGTACGTGGGTATGTGTGTGTGTGTATATGTATGTGGGTTTGTGTATGTATGTGTATATGTACGTGGGTATGTGTGCATATCTACGTGGGTATGTGTATGTGTGTATATATACGTGGGTATGTGTGTGTGTATATGTACGTGGGTATGTGTGTATACATACATGGGTATGTGTGTGTGTGGCAACAGGCGACTTGAAAAGTTTGACGCCTCCTCAGATAAAAACGTATTTTAATAAGTTTTGCAAGGATCACGTGATTAAGAATTTAATGACTAATCTAACGGTAGAAGTCTCCCAACGATCAGACTTTAACTTTTGAAGATACGAACAAAATAAGGAATGCTTGGCAATATGTATAGTCGAGGCGCTCCGCGAAAGTCCGTTGCTCTGGTTTAGCCACTTTTGAAGGTCGGCGTTTCCTCAAATCAATGTATTTAATATTTTTTGGCATACACGATTAAGAATTTAATGGCGACCGGGATAGGAGTCGAGATAGGGGCGCTTGAACAATCGAATGACCACGTGGCACGATCGGGATACATAGTCGACATCGGGGTGCTTGCAGACGATCGAGTGTCTGCAAGCGCCCCAATCTCATGACGCATCCATTCCCGATTGCAGGATGCACTCAGTTGGGAACTATCTAACCGCACGTGTGGCGCGATCTGGATGCGTTTCGAGATCGGAACGCTAGCAAATTAATATACACAATCCTGTAACCATCTGTAGACATGAGTAAGGTTACGTGCAAAGTATAGCAGGGCGTCGTATAAAAAAGGCAGGGCGTTCTTTTTGCCTTTTTTGGGTACCAAGGCATCATTGAAAAAGGTCAGGATGTTACGCCTGCAAATTCGAACTAGACAGAACACTGTTAATAACTTAGCATATGAACTTTACTTGTGTTTACACAAAATTGCATGGGATGGTTTTATGTTTGGTGAAGGGGTCCTGCCAAAAGTACGGATTTTTGGCTGTCTTTCAACATTGTAACAAAATTGTTAAGAAGCTGTAGCAAACTTAATATGCATTTGTTTACAAATAAAACCTGTACGAATGTCAATAACAAATTTATACTTACAAACATACAAATTTGTCTTTCATTGAATTTCTCAAAATGAAATAAAATGCCATTTTAGGGATATTTTTTACATATTTTTAATTGTCTTTTAAACACATTTAAATATCAATAAAGAACATAAAAAATCAATTCTTTTTGGTCTGGAGTATTATTTTATGTGTTAGGCAAAGTGTGAGAACAAAATTGGTAGTTTATCTTCAAAACTTGTATTAATTTTATTTAAATCAAAACAAAACATGGTTTTCTTAAGATGATAAAGGTGCCTATGACATGCTTATTTAAATCAAAACAAGCATGTCCTAAGCACCTTGACCATCTTAAGAAAACCATATTTTGTTATTATTCTTATGATAACATGAACGTTTTTATGTATGCATGCACCTATGAACCTACAGATTCTGGATATACAGCCTGTATGTCACATTACAAATTTTAGTAATAATAATCTCACCCAGATATAGGTTTACTTATCTAGGAGTTGCCCAGTGTCATGCTGACTGTGTGTAGCCTTTGTCGTGTTTCTCACAGTCTTGTTATCATTCACAGGGGGTGAGGACACGAAGGAATCTCACGAACCCGAAAGGAAACCCATAGACGCTGTGAAGCTCGGGAAGTTCCTCCATAAAGCCAGTCAGGTATACAGCTGCTTCTGTGTGTATTACATATATTGTACTATATATACATCTAGTACAATTTACTTAACTCAAAGCTACAACGTTGAGAGGCCTGTGGAACTTTTTGTGTTTTCCATGTGATCGAATTGTGTTATGTTTCCACAAGTTGTGATATTCTAGAGGGATTAGTCTTGAGGTGCAAGTTATGGTTATGACGTGCATTCAAGATACCAAAATTTTATTTTTTTAAATCGTACTGCTTATATATGTAATGTCTGTGCATGCGTGTGTGTGTGCGTGCATGAATGCGTGCGGGCGTGCGTGAATGTGTGTGTCTGTGTATTTGTGTGTGTGTGTCTGATTGTGCGTGTGTGAGTGAGTGTGTGTTTATGTCACCGTGTCTGCGTATGTCTGGTGGGTTTATGAGCATGCATGTGTCTATGAAATCAAAGTACAAGATGTTGTTGTGAACTAACTGCTATGTATTCTGTGGCAGGTGATCACATTGCTGCTGGAAGAGGAATTCTCTGAGATATCAACGCGGCACGGACCCGTCAAGAACCAGTCAAACATCGTGCTCAGTGAATCCTTTGTGCAGTTGGAAACATCTGAGATCACAAAAGGTTTAGTATGTTCTTTAATCTTCATAGCAAGTTCATTTGAGGTTTTCATACAGTTTGTTGTTTTTTCAATTTGAAGAATAATCTTAGCTCAGTCCTTGTTGTTCCGTTAGGGTTTACATTTGTATTCATCAGGGGGTAAATACATGAAACAAATTGAAATGGTAATGAGTGATATCTAATTAGCTCAGAAACTCAAAGGAAAAATGCTTAATTCCAACTTCCCGCCTGCTTAAGAGTATAGCCTAGAGATCATGGCAATGACAGAGAATCAACAGTTTGTGAAAAACGACTGAGTGAGAAAAGATGCAGTGAAGCGAAGAGAAGCGACAAGTGAGAAGGATAGATGAACTGAGGGAGGAGGCTGGGGTGAAAGAAAACTTAAAGAAGAAGCTGGTGAGAAGACAGTTAAAGTGAGCTGACATGTGGCACAAAAGGACGGGAGATGGCTAATGAAGAGAGTGGATGCCCTCAATGGAGGACAGAAGGAGAAGACCATGACTGAGAGAGGAGGTCTGGGTGAAGAGAGATTTGGTGGGATTGGGAGTCGAGAATGAGATATAGGGGAGGGAAGACAGCAGTGAAACGCTCTCAGTGATGGAAGGAGAATACAAAATGAGTCCACCTCGGCCTGGACTTCAGAAACAAGGAGAGCGGTAATACAACCATGACATTCTATTTCACAGATTAGTTCCATAAATTGTCAGTATTCTTCATGAATCAGCAGCTCACTATTCCATATTAAATATCATTTCAACTTTCTTTTCAGTAACGTGGATAATTTATTAAGATTTTCTGTTGGTAGTGCCACCTGTTGACAAGTACTTTAACCATTATTTCAGATCGTCACGTTGCCTTCAGCTATTTCTCACCTCTACAAACAAAGTTTCTGCTCACCGTTTACAGCAAACCTCATACGGTGAGTTTTATTATCATATCTGAGCTTCTGAAGAATTTTCTCCTTTTATAAATTTATAAATATCAGACGTTCACCCCTGCAGATAGTAATTTGACCTTCATTCAGTTAATCAAAACATGCATTTACTAGATGTGGACCAACCTTAAAAAACATGTTGTTTGGATAGTTTGAATACTGGTGTAATGTTTGTCCCTAGAACTGATAATACATCCCATAATGTAGATGTGTGTATACGTGTATAGAATGTCAATTAGGTTGATTCATATTAAATTATAGATATCAAGCACTGGTATAAAAATGAAGACTTCTGTTTGGCTTGTCGACTTGGATAACTGGGGGAGAGAAAAATTGGAAGAAAATTACTAAATATTAGAAAATTTTAGAAAAATCGTTAGCATGGTTTCCAGAAACAATCAAGAATATTAAAATAGCTATGGGATGCAGGATGCATAAATCTTGTAGAGGTATAAAAAAACTGTTCTCACCGATTGCGTCATAACTGTTCTGTATAGATTCACCAAGAAAACAGATTGTCCAACTCTGGCTTGATTTGCGTGTGGAATGTCGGAGAGCCATCCCAGCCTGAACAGTGAGTTGTTGGTTATTTTAAATTTTAAATGTCTTTGAAACATGTACAAAAACTCACCACATGCAGGGCAGCTGAGCGCACCCTATCCGTTAACATGGCGAGCGGTGGTGTGGACTGTTGTTTCAGACTGTACATGAAATTGCAATTGCGGAATTTAATATTTGTTTACATCGCCGTAAAGATAATAATCTTATCTACAAGTTTGTTATTGGATGTACACAGGAATTGTGTTAACTTTTTGAGTTATTGCCGTTTGAACATCGCGAAAGCTAAACCTTGCATTATATCCACTACCGCATATACATTGCAGATTAATCATTCGCTATGTTCAAACAGCCAAAACTCAAAAACTCAAAACAAATCCTGGGTACACCCAGCAACAAACTTGTAGATAAGATTACTATCTTTACTGTGATATCAACAAATGTTAAATCCATTGCAAGTTTGAACATTTGCAATGTTCAATCGTAAATAACTAAAAAAGTAAAAACATAAATTCTTGTATACATCCAGCGACAAATTTGTAGGTAAGATTATTATCTTTACAGTGATATAACAAATATTTTTATATCACGATTGCAATTTAGGTGTGGTCTGAAACAACAAACCGCATATATGTGCACCATGCTAAATCCTAGTGATGCTACCCGCAGTGACATCACAACAACCGCTAGGTGTCGCCACAAACTGTGCAGAAAATGTACAGAAAAGCGCAACTATTGAAGAGGGTGACGGAGGGGGATAACAAATTAGTTGAATATCAGGACACTATTTTTAGAGTACATTTCATTCAGATTGGGAATTAAAAAGTTTATTTTGCTCAGTCTTTAAGAACTGCATTTATTTATAATTAAAGTAAAACCTTGCATTTTGGTTACCTCTGTAATACAACCACCTTTCAATTATGGGCACATTAGGACAATCCCCAATTATTTTCATTATTAAAATATAGGAAATTAGTTCAGCTAATACAGTCACTTTACTATTAAATGTTCTGTTTGATTGCTGACAGGTCAAAAAGACGGTCTAGCAGTAATATTTGGGTGTTCAGCTTGGTAAATATGGCAGTGTCTTCTAGGAGACTGTGCCAGAAACTTTGGCGATGCCCAATAGTTATTTTATCATATTATAATAGTATAAATTAATGTATATGTATGTGTTATTCATAAAGTAAAATTGAAAAATGAGAAAAAATGTCCTGTCTGATCTGCTGATGGCAAGGCACTGATTGTTGCACTCTACAAAATCAGCACTGTTAGTAAAGAATTTGTATACCTAGCTAGGTCGGTATTTGCACAAAATGTCTTTGTAATCTTGATTGAATCACGACAGTGGGAGAAAATAATAAATAAACAGTCCACATAAAAATAATTTTGTAAATAACTTGTCTTTGCATTATGCTCAGTTATTTATCCGAGCTTGAATACATATGGACTGTATCTGTTTTGGGGATGTTGACGTGTTTGGTCCGTGTCCTTGAAGGGTGCTTGTGTGTGAGTCGATGCCACGCTGTTGCTGCTTCAGTCCCGGTAAAGCTACGCTCGTCTTCGCTGGAATGGTGAGTTGCACTGCCATCTAGTGTCAACATAAGGCTACAGCCTGAATTCTTTTCAGTACCATGTAAAGGGTCATCTCAGAATGTCGATGTCCAGTATCAAACAAAATTACTTTCGTTTGGGAGAGGGGGTAAAAAGCAGTTTCACCTGGCATCAGTCATCAATATTTTACATTTTGGATCGACTCTTAATATATTGAAATCATCATATCAGTGTTTACAAACTTTAGTTTGATGGAGGGGGATGGGGGGGCTGAGGCCAGATGAAAGTAATTTAATCTGATATCAGACATCGACATCCTGAGATGATCCCTAAATTAGACCAGTTTATATCAGTTTTTGTGCATGAAAATTACTCAAAACCATTGATTTAAAAAATTTGGATTGGAATCACTACGTCAGTTCACATGCAATAGTTTAGCAATTGATGCAAAATTAACGACAGCTATTTGCTGAATAGTTTACTAATGACTAAAACTCGTGGGACAGAGAATCAAAATAGAACATCACACTTTGAAGCAGACTATTGATGGTCGGCAAATTTACTACCCTGATCTCGGTGAAATATCTTGAGGAAGAAATGTGGTGGAGAAGTGCACAAGCTTGTGTTTGTATGTTCCTTCAGCACGACGGTTCTCTCGTGGTCTGGGACTTGAGTGAACCCTCGTCACTGCATCGTTCTCACACCATAGGAGACCAGGAGTGGTTGCTGCGATATCCTACATATAACACAGGTATGTGACATCATCATTTGTAACCAACTCCATCAAATTGGGTATCAAGTTGCACAGGCCTATTCTGCAGACGTGTACAAAATAACTAAATCATGTCCATTCGTATTTGTGATTTTCGCAGAATTGCGTACCTTATAATCTAATCTTTCAATGTCCAGTTTAGTTATGTTTCTGGACAAATATTGAAAAACGAATAAAATACATGTATTTATGAAGCCACGTATTCAGAAATAATAGACAATATGAGCAAAAATTACCACATTTCTCAAAGGTTGCTTTTTATAGTTTGCTTAATTTTGTTGCAATAAATAAAAAAACTACTGAAGATATTTCAACAAACGACATATCATTCTAAAGCTCGTGATGTGTGGCATCCAAAAAGGTACAAATCTCCATTTTCCATCTTGCAACTGAATACCCACATCACTGTGGCATGTCACATCTAGTGTCATGCTGTTGCAGACAAGATTAAAATAACCACACAAATGTTACAATGAAACAAAAAACACATCCTCTGGAAGTGATAACTTGGTAAATTGTGAGAAGCTTGAGGTGATACTTTTTTAGAGAAGTTGAGGCACAGTGGTTAGAACATCGGACTGTCGGCCGATATGACCTAGGTTCAATTCCTCTTGGTGTCTTTTTAAAAGTTGTTCAATTTAATTTGCTCTACATTGTCATGGTCCACTGAGTGCGAGTATAAGTAGCTCATCATAAACAGTTGTGGATATAAGTGAGTCAGAATCCTTTCATGGCTGAATACTTCCCCGATAAGCCAAGTTGGTGTCAGAGTGAACAGGTTTGTTAGGAATGAAGTGTAAATCATATTGACCAGTCCTAAGGACCGCACTATATAAGAATGTATCTTTCACAGTGAAACCTCCCCAATTGTTAGTATTGTGATGATAAGTTTGGTGATGTTTCAGCCGGTGTGCTTCACCATGAGAACCACCATAGCAGCGTGGTTCAGGTGACACCGATTGTAGCCACAGGAGACAGGTAATGACAAACAACAGTTCTTTCTTACTTAACATTTTAGATCAGCTGAAAGCGGCCATAAAATATGCCTGTTTCCTTGAGCAGCCGCAATTTGATTTCGAACTTTGACGATGCGTGCAGGTCTTCTGGATACTTACGTGATTCGTGTCACTGGATTCTGTAGTGTGTCAGCTGTGTTAGAGGTATTTTTGATATGGCTTTGTATTGGAAGTTTTTGAATGGGCGCTGTTTGAAAATATCAACTCACAAAGAGTTTGTAGATATACATGGCGTTCTATGCAAACGCACCCAGACACGGTGTATTGCATTTCCCACGTTTAATGTCACATTTCATTAGTATGTTTAGTGCCGCCTTGTGCCGAATTCAACTATCTTCAAGATAAGGACAACTTGCAGTTCTAAGATGAAGTACAAAAAAGTTAAATGCAAAAACTAGGTCAACCTAGAGAATTGTCGAGGTGACAATTACACATCGAATAACGTAAAAACAACGCGTTACAGGCAAAATCTGTCATTGCCCCGTAAATGTAATAAACGCTGGTGAAATACGGTTTGGGATGTTATCTATATAGATGGTCTATATACCCATATTATGGTGTGATTTACTGCAAGGACTCAGATATGTCTCATACAATTACGGAAGGTCTCAAGGGTTAAGCACATAAGCCAAACTGACAGTTCTTGGGAAGCTACTCGACTCCGTCCTGTTCTGTTTACAACGTTCTGTGATTAGCATGGTGGTGTAGTCGTCAGAATGGTCGACTTTCAATCAAGAAAATCCGGGTTTGAAACTTCATGCTGTATCGTGTCTACGCTTGGGCAATTTTGTTCATTCCTCGTTGCTCCAGTTGACTCAGTTTTATGAATGAGTACATAGGTATAGACAGTGGTGGGTATCTGTGAATGAATAGGCTTTGCACAGTAATTATTGCAGCATGGCCAAATGCTTCCCAGAGATGTTGATTTGAGGAACAAATGAACAGGTCTGTCACAGTGTGAACGGTAAAGCACTCTGAGCAGTCCTAAGGACTGAATACCATTCTCTATAGTATCTTTTCAGTATCTTCTGTACAACACATAAATAACATATTCTCGTACCTAAGATTTCAGCTGTACGAATGCCAGGAGATTGTTTTAATGTACGCCATTTACTCCTGTTGTTAAGTCCTCGTAGTTAATACGTTATGCTCATTTAATCAGAACATCATGAAATAAGCAGCACTTTTGATAGATAACAGCAATTGCATGTGTTTGAATTATTTTAATTTACAGTGATGTCTCACAAACTTGTATCATTTATTCCAGTGCTCAAGCATCTCTGAACGGAGTTGTGGGAACTGGTAAGGATGTTGTTAAAGGGAATAAAAACATGTATTGCTTGAATTCATGTTATATTACATCCTGCTATCTATTTCCACGTCCACCAAGCCAAAAAAATCAAAAAAATTCAATGAATTAGAAATTCCACATTTTATGGTGTGCATCCGGACATTTTCGAATATGCATATTTTTGGCGCACTTTTCAGGATGCCGAGATGTGACGTCACTTATGACTCAAACTCGCATCAGGCCGACCCTTTCCATGCATTCAGAGCATGTTTACAAGTATAGCTTTTGGGTCGAAACGAGCGTCAGAATGAGTTATTGTGCAATATTCCGACGTAATACAAACACTAGTCATCATAGAGGAACAAGCAGTTATCTTACGGTTCCACATGAATCAAATTTTATTCAAAACAACGAATGCGAATGCGCCTACAAGTCGACTAGGTTTCGCTCATTTTCAGAATAATTATATCGAATGCAACCAACGGGAAATAATCTACACCAATAAACATACATAGCAAACATATATTATATCCAGCTACAGAAAGTAACGTGTATAATCTCATAATAAATATTATCACTAGAATATCGTTATATGAAGCAGGAGTTGTACAATTTATCATAACAACTTAAATCAGTCAGTGAATTTCTGTTGATGCCGCTAGCTCAGTTGGTAGACGCGTTGGTTTCTTGCTATTTATTTTACAATCGGGCAACGCCGGTTCAATCCTGACAGCATGCAAACCATTGATTTTCTTTACACTTTTTTTGTTTATGTTTTCACGAAGTAATATAAACCAAATCATTTTATGCTATAATGCATTGTTAGTAAATCATTTTTATTTTTGTAGTAATTATTTATTTGCCATAAAAATATGGTCATTATATAACGATGTTTCTAAATTTTATTTATCCAAACAAATATAATGTAATGGATATATAATTTATTAGTTGTAAATATATTGTACGGTAATATATTGTAATTATATATGTGAAAACAGATTGTGATCTGTCTGGATAAATAAAATTTAGAAACATTATATATAATGACCATATTTTCATTTTTGTGGCGAATAAATAATTACTACAAAAATAAAAATAAATATTTACAAACAGTGCATCATAGTATACTAAATGATTTGGTTTATATTACTTCGTGAAAACATAAACAAAAAATGTGTAAAGAAAATCAATGGTTTGCATGCTGTCAGGATTGAACCGGCGTCGCCCGATTGTAAAATAAACGGCAAGAAACCAACGCGTCTACCAACTGAGCTAGCGGCACCAACAGAAATTCTCTGACTGATTTAAGTTGTTATAATAAATTGTACAACTCCTGCTTCATATATCGATAGTCTGCTGATATTATGAGATTATACACGTTACTTTCTGTAGCTGGATACAATATATGTTTGCTATGTATGTTTATTGGTGCAGATTATTTCCCATTGGTTGCATTCGATATAATTATTCTGAAAATGAGCCCAAGCTCGGCGGAACCTAGTCGACTTGTAGGCCCATTCGCATTCGTTGTTTTGAATAAAATTCGATTCATGTGGAACCGTAAGATAAATGTTTGTTCCTCTATGATGTCTAGTGTTTGTATTACGTCGGAATATTGCATAATAACTTCTTCTGACGCTCGTTTCGACCCAAAAGCTATCCTTGTAAACATGCTCTGAATGCATGGAAAGGGTCGGCCTGATGCGAGTGTGTGTCATAAGTGACGTCACGATACCACGTGATCGCCTAGCTCATTAAAATTTTCTTTTCAGCGGGAATCGCTTCATAGACGGGCTTAAAATCGAATTTATGCTACA
This sequence comes from Paraescarpia echinospica, assembly GCA_020002185.1. Classification (NCBI taxonomy): domain Eukaryota; kingdom Metazoa; phylum Annelida; class Polychaeta; order Sabellida; family Siboglinidae; genus Paraescarpia; species Paraescarpia echinospica. Next base: position 26,730,728 of record CM034533.1, read on the forward strand.
AATGTATTTTTCTGTATTTGTTTAATGTTGTCAAATGTTACATACAATGTTAAACTTTGTGTACACATGGAAAAAGGATTTTAGCTAATGCCTTATTTTTATTTCCTTTAATGTTATTCAACTTACTTATTCTGTGGTATAAGTATGCCTTTTATAAGTCGGAGGAACAGATCATTTACAATTGATCTAGTTTACGATAGTGAAACTAACTTAGATAATAATTATTAGTTTTAATTATCTGCATTTCCCCCTAAATGAGTGCTTGAAGTGTGCAAGGTTAAAAAATGCCAGTTTTCATAATTATAGAGACCATTGACATGGTTTTCACAGCTGTATAAATGAATACCTGGATGTATATATGAATAGTTTTGTGTAGTCATTCATTCACATATTTGAATGAATAGTTTTATGTAGTAATTGCAGAATGGCTGAAAACTTCACAGAGATGTCAAGTTGGTGTTGAAATGAGTAGTTCTGCCGTGTGATGTAGTGTAAAGTGTTTGAACAATTGTACCTCGCTATATAAGAACTTACTGTTACCGTCTCTGAATCATGCTTGATGGAAAGAATCATTGATATTTATATATTAATACAGTAACTTTGGGGGCAGTCTGTCAGTATCTCCCCCCAGGCGCTGAGGCCCACTCGCATCCGTGGACAACTGACCTCTGATCTACCAATTGGCGATATATTTCACAAAACACAAAGATATTTAGAGTAATTTACTTACATGCTATCTACCTATTGAAAAAACAGATGGAAATGGTAAATGGTAAAGTCTCCTCCCGAGAGTGCCACTGTGGCATTACATTTTATTTGATGACATCAGAAATGACTGGGTCTGTAGGAACATGTTTTAAAAGAGGCACTGTGTTACTAGTTTTTCATTTATTAATTATTATACCGGTAATGTTTTTAAGACTAATAACTATGTTCAAGGTATATTGTCTGCCAAATTGTGTTTAGTAAGCCTATAACAATGATCGCAGTTTGGAACATAATAATAATAAAATTTATTTATATAGCGCCCAATTAATCAGATTGCTCTCAACTCAAACTGTTTATACAGATATACCCCCAGAGCATGTTCAAATGGTAAACAAAACATCCAATTTCAAAAGAAGCTTTATTGGCAATATAGCTGAGCCAGACTGAATCAACCACATTACCCTTTCATGTTTAACAATTTTCTATTTTGCCACATTCTACACAGCAGACTTCCTGTTAGAAATTACTATTCCTGCCAGTTGCCGGTAGAGGAAGAGATTGTCTCCCTTTAAGATCATACGTAGGTAATGGTGGTGAATGCTTTGTTTGGTTTGTAGCTCCATGGATGGGTATAAAGTAAGATTGATGGTCTTGGACAGTCCTTGTACTTACTGCTGCATTGTAGGTGGAGGGGAAGGGATGTCCTTCCAGTTGGCTACTCTTGAAGAACAAGCCGTCGTCAATCTCTGGGTAAGTTCTACCCACATCTGTGTGTCTATATATTAATACGCTGGGGGAACCGTGGAAGTATCTCCTCCCAAAGATTGCATTGTGAGATTTCTTTACTCGATACAGCACAGAATTTTACACCAGAATTAATTCAGTGTATAGTATTACAATAAAAATTAAAACATTCTTCCCCCAATGACCTCCTCGAAGCCACTTCATAATATAAAATCTTCATCTGGTTTTCTCACATGAAAGTTGATAAAGGCCTCTTTGTATAATGGGACTGTGGCCCACACACAAATAAATATATTGTAAATATTTAAAACCAGAAATAATGTGTGTATTACATTTTAATGTGTCATCCTGTCATAAAAGTGTCAAATAATTTTAATTGTTTTTGATGTAAATCAAACTAGTAATTCACGTTCAGCTTGCTCTGAATGGACACAGTAATTATGTTGATGTACGATATCTTGAAAACATTGTGTCACATGCATACAGTCATATACTGTATTTATTCAGTATTATATAGTTTTTTTGTATTGGGGATGAAATGTATTATGTTTATTTTTTACAGTTTTAGAGCTATGTAATATAGTCATTGATCGATCCAGAAACTGATGTTACAATCAACTTTGTGCATGTGACCTCCGTCAAGCTTTGCCATACCGACAGTGTTTATGTATGTGCATATTTTCCTTCAGTCTTTCCCATGTGTGCATTCTGCAATATTTCCCTATGTTTCTGTAGCAATGAAAAACATTGAAGCCAGAATTTCAACAAAATATAAGATGAAATACCCGACAGGTTTCCATGTGCATTAGCCATTTTGTCTGTTTGACACACCTTGTTGCTAAGCAACAGATGGATCCATCAATGATAATGCTACTTCTATTGTATTTGTTGTTGAAATAAAGATTTGTTGTTCCCAGGTTGTTGCGGAGATCATGCACCCCGATCCCGCAGGATCAGAGTCTGATCTTGGCCTTCTTCCCGGGGGGAAGGTGAAACTGGTGAAGAGTTCTAGCATCCAGCTTGAGAACCCTGTGCGGTAAGGCTGGAGGAGAACAGAGAATTATGGGTACACCACATAGGGGAGTGCAGAGGCACAGTGGCTAGAGCTTCAGACTCTCAATAGAGAGAATTCAAGTTCAAATCCTGTGCTGCTGTGTTGAACCTTGGGCAAGTTTGTTTACTCTACGTTGCTCCAGTTCACTCAGCTGTATGAATGAGTACCTGGCTATAGACAGTGGTGGATATTTGTGTACAAATAGTATTCGTGCATTAATTACATCGTTGCTGAATGCTTCTCAGAGAAGTTGAAGTGATGTTCGATTGAACAGGTCTTCCAGGGAGTAAAGTGTGAAGCGCCTTGATCAGTCTTAAGGACTGGATGCTACGCTATGTAAGAGCTTTCCATTACTTTATGTCACAGTTTGCCTATGTCACAATTAAAATTATACGTGTGGCCTCTGTCAAACTTTGCCTTTGCCAATAATGTTGATAACAGTTATATATGTGAATTACATTTCTATTGCAGCATGACATCTCACCAATCAAACATTTCTATTGCAGCATGACATCTCACCAATCAAACATTTCTATTGCAGCATGACATCTCACCAATCAAACATTTCTATTGCAGCATGACATCTCACCAATCAAACATTTCTATTGCAGCATGACATCTCACCAATCAAACATTTCTATTGCAGCATGACATCTCACCAATCAAACATTTCTATTGCAGCATGACATCTCACCAATCAAACATTTCTATTGCAGCATGACATCTCACCAATCAAACATTTCTATTGCAGCATGACATCTCACCAATCAAACATTTCTATTGCAGCATGACATCTCACCAATCAAACATTTCTATTGCAGCATGACATCTCACCAATCAAACATTTCTATTGCAGCATGACATCTCACCAATCAAACATTTCTATTGCAGCATGACATCTCACCAATCAAACATTTCTATTGCAGCATGACATCTCACCAATCAAACATTTCTATTGCAGCATGACATCTCACCAATCAAACATTTCTATTGCAGCATGACATCTCACCAATCAAACATTTCTATTGCAGCATGACATCTCACCAATCAAACATTTCTATTGCAGCATGACATCTCACCAATCAAACATTTCTATTGCAGCATGACATCTCACCAATCAAACATTTCTATTGCAGCATGACATCTCACCAATCAAACATTTCTATTGCAGCATGACATCTCACCAATCAAACATTTCTATTGCAGCATGACATCTCACCAATCAAACATTTCTATTGCAGCATGACATCTCACCAATCAAACATTTCCATACACAGTTGTGATTATAAAACTAAAGAAAAACTTTGAGGGCCAGAATTTCAACAAAATATGCGATAGACTGTGTGAATGCACGATCATGTTCGGCATCCATTTTTTTATTGAGTGACGGATCTTTTCGTAGGCAACAGGTTGATTGTTGGATAAGTCAGTTAATGGTCGTGCTCTGTTATGTGGGCTGGCTTCCTACACTTCCTACGTGACACAAATAATATCACTGAGAAACAATTATTAATAAATCAGTCATGGTATAATAAATCTAAATGGTGCTAACTTACTTCAGAACTGTAAACTATTTCAATTATTTGTTTGTAAAATGCAACAATTAGGTGGATGGAAAGAGTAAGAATTCTTTTAGAAATGTCATCCGAAGTTCTTGTTCTAGTTCATATTAATAACTTTTAGATGCCACGTTTGAAACCAAAGTCAGGAGCTACTGGTGGCAAATTCTTTGTACCACAGACAAAAAAGATCAACACATAAGCTCCAACACTGTCGGAATATTTTAAATAAAACATTGACCACAAAAATGTTATAACCACATAGCTTCATTTCCAGTCAGTTCAGAGAAGACTGTTACAAGTTTATGTATAAATTCTATCTGTTTCTTTGCCATTCTCTCCAGCCAGCATTCCTTATGACATCTTAATGAAGTTGATGGTTCTTGTCCGTGTTTAGGACCCCGACTTTGCAGACTGCCATGCAAGCCTTAGATCTGTGCCTGTTACCTCAGAACAACAGTCACTTCTATGTGGCCACAGACACGGTGAGTTCTCTTGTTACACAACAACCACTGTCTGTATGGCAGTAATGGCAGCTGTCTGAAGAGAAGGCTGTCTGTTTCATAAGACAAGGCAGATCATTATTAGCAGGAAGTTCACTCAGTCAGATGTTCTTCGCCAGAGGTGTGGTTTGATGTGTGGGAACTAGGAACTTCAAAGATATTTGTCAGCAGGGACATGTGCCTCTACAATGAGTGCCAATTACAGGCAATAAGGACTGATTAGTATTTGAATTTTGTGTTTACAATTTGAACATGGTTGCAATTTTCATATTATTGACACTGGTTTGAGTTTATTAAACACAATTTGGCTGGCAGTGTATCATCAACATATTGTCGCCGGTCACAATTTGTGTATAATAATGTAATAACACTTACGTACATAAGTTCAGTGTTCTGCGTAGGTCGAATTTGCGGGGCGTTACGCCCTGCCATTTTTTAAATGACGCCTTGGTACCCAAAAAAGGCAAAAAGAATGCCCTGCCTTTTTATACGACGCCCTGCTATATTTTGCACGTAACCCTACTCGTGGCTACAGATGGTTACAGGATTGTGTATATTAATTTGCGAGCACCCTGATCTTGAAACGCATCCCGATCTTGCCACACATGAGTTTAGATTGTTCCCAACTGAGCGCATCCCGCAATCGGGAATGGATGCGTCACGAGATCGGGGCGCTTGCAGACACTCGATCGTCTGCAAGCACCCCGATGTCGACTACGTATCCCGATTGAGCCACGCAGTCATTTCGATTGTTCAAGCACCCCTATCTCGACTCCTATCCCGGTCGCCATTAAATTCTTAACTGTGTATGCCAAAAATATTAAATACGTTGATTTGAGGAGACTTTCGCGGAGCGCCTCGACAGTACATGTCGCCAAGCATTCCTTATTTTTTTGTATCTTCAAAAGTCAAAGTCTGATCGCCAGCAGATTCTACCGTTAGATTAGTCGTTAAATTCTTAGTCATGTGATACTTACAAAACTTATTCAAATATGTTTTGATCTGAGGAGGCAGACTTTCGAAGCTGCCACGTGTGATTAGAAAAATAATGTTTTATTCATACACCCTTTGCATACTATATGTTATAATTATACACACACATATTACCATGGTTTAACAAACAAACATATATTACCATGGCACTAACAAACAAACAAGTACAACACGCACGCATAAACACATTTGTTAATGTACTGATATATAATGATAAGTAACAACGTTTAGTATAACATAGCTCAACAGTAGTAGTGAATAATTGCGTATTGTGCACGTTAAAAGAACCTGCTCCCCTCAATATGCAACGACCCGCCGGCACATGACTTCGCTCATGCTCGTTGCAATGCATGCCGTTTCTAGGTCATGATGTGATGTGCGTGTGTAGTGGACCAGCCAAGGGTGCTAAGGTTGCTGGCGGCCACCGTCTTCTTTTGCCAAAGCGTTTAGCAGTAGCTACCTGTAATAATTATTATTCGGAGGGGTACCATTAAACGGTGGCTTCAAACTAGTAATAATTACTTTTTTCTGTTTATTTGACTGATTGTTAAAAATGAGATTGTGTGTGGGTAGTTTTTTCTGAAAATAAAATGGAACTTTATAAATTAGCTATACAGTCTATAATTATTTTAATGTTTGATATCACACTTTTTACTATTTGCAGTGTAATATATCTCAATTTCTGTTCAGCCCAACAATATCTTGCATACCTATTGCATAATAGTCTCTGAGAATATAAAATTTGATGTGAATTATACATAAATGTTATGTCGTGCTGGATATTGTGTTTTGCTAAGACCCCGAACTTTGTTTATGCTAATATTATGAACAATATATATATATATATATATAAATAAGAAATGAGGAACTGACGTTGTACTGATATTATGATTGTGCAAATGTAATTTTAGTTATCGTCTCTTCATGGTTATCATAATTGTCATTTTTTGTATTTTATGTGTTTTTTGTAACAAGTACAACTGTTCTCTTTAGTATCAGATATTTCACTTATGGTGTATTATTACAATTAGCAAAAATACCCGTCTTCCAGGAAGGTTAACTATACACATTGATACATGGGATAATTACACAAAGTACTTGCACCAGACAACTGATGAATGTAACGTAACCTTGACATTGTTGTTTGCAATGTAATGCATGTTTTCATCAATACTCCCAACAACGTAGACTGACCACTGATCATTTGAGGGCAGATTATGTTTTCATCAATACTCCCAACAACGTAGACTAACCACTGATCATTTGAGGGCAGATTATGTTTTCATCAATACTCCCAACAACGTAGACTGACCACTGATCATTTGAGGGCAGATTATGTTTTCATCAATACTCCCAACAACGTAGACTGACCACTGATCATTTGAGGGCAGATTATGTTTTCATCAATACTCCCAACAACGTAGACTGACCACTGATCATTTGAGGGCAGATTATGTTTTCATCAATACTCCCAACAACGTAGACTGACCACTGATCACTTGAGGGCAGATTATGTTTTCATCAATACTCCCAACAACGTAGACTGACCACTGATCATTTGAGGGCAGATTATGTTTTCATCAATACTCCCAACAACGTAGACTGACCACTGATCACTTGAGGGCAGATTATGTTTTCATCAATACTCCCAACAACGTAGACTGACCACTGGTCATTTGAGGGCAGATTATGTTTTCATCAATACTCCCAACAACGTAGACTGACCACTGATCATTTGAGGGCAGATTGTGTTTTCATCAGTACTCCCAACAACGTAGACTGACCACTGATCATTTGAGGGCAGATTGTGTTTTCATCAATACTCCCAACAACGTAGACTGACCACTGATCATTTGAGGGCAGATTATGTTTTCATCAATACTCCCAACAACGTAGACTGACCACTGATCATTTGAGGGCAGATTATGTTTTCATCAATACTCCCAACAATGTAGACTGACCACTGGTCATTTGAGGGCAGATTATGTTTTCATCAATACTCCCAACAATGTAGACTGACCACTGATCATTTGAGGGCAGATTATGTTTTCATCA
>CM034533.1:26739343-26896216 GCA_020002185.1 Paraescarpia echinospica
TTTTTCTCAGAGTTTGCCTCAGATACTAAACACTACTCCAGACCAAAAAGAATTGATTTTTTTTGTTTAGAGATATTTAAATGTGTTTAAAGACAATTAAAAAATATGTCAAAAAATACCTTAAAATGGCATTTTATTTCATTTTGAGAAACTCCCCAAAAGAAAAATGTGTATGGTTGTAAGTACAAACATGTTATTGACATTCAGACAGGTTTTTTTGTAAACAAATGCATATTAAGTTTGATACAGCTTCATAAACATTTTGTTATAATGTTGAAAGAAAGCAAAAATCTGTACTGCATTTTTGGCACGACCCTTTCAACAAACATAAAACCATCCCGTGCAATTTTGGGTAAACACAAGTCGAGTTCATATGCCAAGTTATGGCTTTGTAAGTATTGTAGTTTAAAAAAAAAGTTACATTAAGTAATACTTCCTGTTTGTTACCAATAATACATATGTCACCAGATGCTTGGTTTTTACTTAGAAATGTGACTTTTTTACTGGCATGTGGCTTATTTCAACACAATTTGACAGACACTTCTATTACTGAGATTTCCCCCCAAGGTTTTCCCGCCAAGTTGTCTCATGATATTGTGTTACGAAGGGCCATGTGTTGAACTTGTTGTGGTAGACAAGATTGATTGACACCTGCTGGGGTCAGTCACGTGTTATTGCAAATGGCGGCTGATGTCGGGCATTATCGGAGAATAAACAAAACTACCGCCAGTATTTGGTGATTTGACAGCGTGATGCATTTAGGTAATTATAATACAACAGCATAATGGCATGAGAATAACCAGACTATTATGATCTGCATTCATGGTGAATTAATTTATGTTTGAACTGGGCTGACGCACACGTGATCGTCACTATGGAAACATCGTCAGTTCCAAGAATCTGAAAAGGGACTTTCCACAGACGCACTAAAAATACTAGTTTTTAAAGGACTGATTGGTGACATATGGTGATAGTGCCTTGGTTTTTTTAATAGTACACATGTTCATATTGACACCTCCTAATGTTCTATGAAGACAAAATAAAGAAATCAACTGACATGATACCCGGTGCAGCTACCTTAAAGGGACTTTTGAAACTTTTAACTACGCTAAAAGTATCAGGGAAAGTTAATAATTAAAAAGTATAAATTGGGATTTTTTTAGTTTTCTTGAATTTATTGTTGCCATGGAAAGGTGGCTGTCTTGGGTTTTTGTTTTATAGCCCTGATTTCTGTGTAGAGGGTTTACAAATTGGTCGCATGATGATGAATAAATATTCCTGCAACTGACAACACAGCTATTTTTTAAAACATGCAAACAAAAATGTTAATAATGTTTTTCTACTTTAACATGTAAAGATGTCAAAACTATTTCAGAAAGCTTTCCTAATATTATAACAAAAAAATCCCTGCATGCAGTTGTGCCAATCTCCAGTGGTAAACTGTGACCAGCCATTCCCGCATAAAGTAATGAAGATAACCCATTTAACATTTTATGAATTTGTCTTCTTTGAATTTTGTCCAGACTATCCTCCAATTGCTGTACAACAGCCACTAAAGCAGGCGGATTCAGACAAAGTGTGAGTAGATCAATAGGTTGAAATGATCACTGCTTTGAACCAGAATGAAGGTTACATGTTGTTGTTGCCATACTAATTGTTACTGTTGCTGTAGGACTCTGTAACAAACACAAAGTCTAAGCCTGATGTGAGAAAGGAACAAGCCAAAGCAGTCAAGCCTGACAAGTAAGTGATATGTTTGGCAGTGCAATAAAAATTAAGTAATTTATGCTTTCTTGATAAAAAGCAGCATTAATTTTAATTGCAATTGTTAATTACACTGCACCGTAACAATTTAATTAAAATGACTACATTTCATCGAAATCAGTTAAAATTGTGTCACTTAAAATACACTGCAATTACAACACTTCATAGTTCAGTTACTCTGTCATAAATGGCCATATTACAATAGTTGAGAGGTTGAGTACACCAATGTTGTTTTGATAAAGGAATGTTGAATATGTAATTGTATTAACTCTTTACTGGGTAGACAACCTTCTTATTTTACACCCTGCTGTGGGCAGACGATTTGAAGATAGCGGCCAATTGTGAATTATATTGTTTGTTGCTTCCATTAAAATTAGAATATTTTGACAACACGAAATTAGATGAAATGAATCACATTGTACATGACAATGAATGTGTGAATAAAATATGCTTTTGAAATTGCTGTGTTGCAATCAATTCAATTTCAGATCATGTAGCAAAGTTAAAAAATTACAACAACAAAATAACATGTAAACTTCATCATGTTATACACAAAAAATCACATCTATCATAAGTTGTCCAGTGAAGCAAATGTAGCCACAAGAACAAGAAGATTGATCCAATTCTGATGGTTAGTTTTTGAATTACAATTCATTTTGTTGACGACATCAACAACCATGAAAACATAAACTTCATAATTTACAAAATGGCTACCATCTACTGATCATATTACTGACTGGAATTTTCTGTTCCAGTACAAACCTAATGTTCAAAATTACGAAAGATAGCAAACTCTTTGACAAGTATATGTGCCCTTAACAGTAGCAATATGATAATACTAACGAAATACCACTAAAATAAACTAATCAAGCTAGATATGGATGGTGCTCGATCAACAAATGGCTGTATATATCGGTGAAATGAAGATGCCGTTAACGGGACATCTACTTCATATCTCTGCATCGACAAGTCGCTCAAATAACATAGTTGAACAATAATATGGTCTCTGTGTTTGTTGTCAACATTACTGATGTTGCAGACATCGACATCTGACTCGAAATTGTCGGGAAACGACTTCAATCAAAACTGCCAAATGCCGCGCGATGTTGGAATCCATTATGATGAAAGCAACTCAACTCCCTGCAAAATAAACTCTTTATTCACAAACTTCTTTTTCAAGATGGCGAAAACCACATGCTTTCTTGGCTATTATATAGCCTATGTCACCAGTTTCAACTGGATGGTTAATGTAAAAGTAGGATCTGAATGAGGTAAACGAAAGGCCTAGCAGCCGTTTTGGAACGATTGTACATTGGAGTGGTTGGGTGGTTCTGGGCGCCTTGCGCAGTAAAGGGTTAATTTTAAACAGAATTGTAGGTGGATTTGTGCTTACAATGTATTGTTCAATTACAGTGTTCAAAATGAATCAATTACACTGTATTATTCATGACAACGAAACATGTTTTATACTTAATTCAATAATGTAAATAATTAACAGGTTCATTAGAATATATTTCTCATTGGTATATGGTTATCCTTACCATATTAATAGAAAAAAATCTTTTTTTTCAGGGCACCAGCGGAACCAAAGGTAGGTCTGCTGCAAAATGCAAACATTTTAAACGTGTGTGTTCATTCTTGATCTTGACAGTAAAGTTAGCTTTTAGTAAGTTCTGAAACTGTCATTCTCACCACATCATTCATTTGTATATCTCGTCATGTTGTCAAAATCATTGTAGATCTACCATTCCTCTTTGTCATGCTACTGTACCATGACTGTCATGCTACTGTGACTGTATTGTGACGGTCATGCTACTATACCTGGTGTATTGTGACTGTGTCATGGCTCTGTACTTTGATTGTCATGTGACTGTACTGTGATGATCATACTACTGTACTCTGTGAATTGTGACTGTCATGCTGCTGTACCTTGACTGTTATGTTCTGTACATTGACTATATCCAGCTACTGTGCTCATTTAGCAATACCCCTAACAATAGTCTTGTACAATGGCACCTCACTATTTATGTCACTTTTGGGACTGGACACAAGTGACCTGAATAGTGAGGCTACTGTATTAGCATGACTGATATCCCACAAATTACTGTATTTGGAAATAATTTGGGACTGTTCTAGAGTGACCTTAATTTACCGTACAGTGGGGTTCCACTATATATAACCAATCCTTACTGGCTTTCACAGGAAAGATGTCAGAATCGTGTGCATCATAACATTAACTTATCACAGGGACCACTGTTAGTGTTACCACATAGATTTATATGATCTACATTGGGTAACAAAGCCCATTTTAAAGGTTTATATGATCTGTATGATCCATCTTCGGTAACAAAATCCCATTTTAAAAGTTTATATGATCTACCTTGGGTAACAAAAACCTGTTTTAAAGGTTCATATGATCTATCTTGAGTAACAAAAACCTATTTTAATTAACTGGACTACTAATGCTACTTGATCAGGAAGGTGACACATCACCCTCTCCAGAGGAAAAGGTCCCTGGTGACATCGCCATGGACTCAGAGGAGGCGAGTGAGGAAAGCGAGAAATGGCGGCAGCGTGTTGCCATGGCAGCAGAATCCAGAGAGCGCCACTCGAGTCAGGAGTGTGTGCGAGCATCTTCTTCATCCATGTCCGGTGACATTCTCGAGGACTTCTCGTTTTCCGACGATGTCGACCAAATCGATAACACTGCCCCAGACAATGCTTCATCAGAGCACGTGCCAACGACATCTGGTGGTAACGATGAGAACTTGGTGAAAGGATCGAGTGAAATCTCCAGCGCTGTTACTGAGCCGATTGAGCCTGTTGTGCCATTTTCAGCAGAAGAGATTTCTCCTACAAAGCCACCACAGCCTGAAGACAAGTTGCCAGAAGTAAAACCAGAACCATCTGTCAGTAAATCGTCTGTGAAGAAACTGATAGAAAGTGAGAATGTAAAAGGAAAGCCCATAAAACTGAGGTGTTCAAAAGCCATGCAGCCTAACCAGAAAGGACACACAGGAAGTGGTAGCAGTGTCTCATCGATGAAGAATAACTCCCCACCAAAAACAGATAAGCGCCTCAGTTCATGTGACTCTGGAAAAGCACCAGCACCTACAAAGGGGCATGGTTCAAAGAAATCACTGGCTAAGAAAGTTTACTCAAACACAGGCAGTTCTGTTCCACATAGTCCAAGCAGGAAAGATAGCCTCAAACAAGACCATGACAGTCCAACTGTCTCTGGTCATCAACATATGTCACAACGTAGGGGTTCTGTTTCTTCTGCCAGCCAAGAGAAAAAGCTAAAGAACGTCACAACTCCATTAGCCTTGACGAAGGCTGTCACAAAACCAGTGATGAGCCCCCGTAGGGTATCAATGAGTGATGCAGTGAGCAAGGACAAATCTGTGGCAAGAGACAAGAAGGTGCCGTTGAAGTCTCGCACCAAGGAAGTGGCGCGAGGCATCCATGACGAGAAGGTGAAGCACATGCAAGAGTCACGCACAGGTTTGACATCGACAAAGGCGATGCTGCCGACAGAAACGCCTGTACTAGAAACAGTTGCTGCCAGTTTGTCGACCCACCCCACCTCGCATCACAAGATTGGTCGCAGGACAACTGTTGGAACAGGTGCAGAACTGAATCGTCGCACAAGTGTTGATGTGGTCGAAAATGTAAACTTGACAGCAAAATTGGATGTCATCATTGTGCCTCCTCTGAAAAAACAGGATGTCAAAAGAACAAAGGAGAACGTTGCTGGATCAAAAGAGGATTGGAAGTTAAGCAAAAAACAGGAAAATGCACACAACGTGAATGTTGATGTCACCCTGAAGAACGGGATGATGAAGAATAGTGAAAATGCTGATCTACCAGGCACCAAGAATGCTACACACAAGGTAAATGATGGACACGAAGCAGAAATTAAAATTGAAACACAACAGTCAATAGTTTCTGATGTCCACAAAGGAAAGTTGGAGAAGAAGAAACATTCAGTGTTACTGGATACACTCAATGTGTCCATATCTCATCCTACATCGAACCAGGAAAATGTCGAACAAAGCAAGGCCTCAGCCAAGCCGAAGAACAAAGAGATGATATCTGAAAAGCTCAAGGAAAAGCTTGAACAAAACCAGGCTTCAGCTAAGTCGAAAGACAAGGAGATGATATATGAAAAGCACAAGGAAAAGCTTGAACAAGACCAGGCCTCAGCCAAGCTGAAGGCGATGATATCTGAAAAGCACAGTGAAAAGCTTGAACAAAACCAGACACCAACAAAACATCAGCGGGAGGATACGCCAGTGCCAGAACCGGTGCCAAGCATCTGTAAGTCTGTGCGCATAGACAGACAAGGCAGTGGTGGTAGCAGCATCCTTGCCAGGGCAACAAGTGCTCACACAGCCACTCCGTTCGACAAGGGGTACACCTTCATTGCATCACCTGAACTTAAAGAGCACAGCAGCTGTGAAACAATACCAGACGATGTCAGTGAAGGTCATAACAGCCTTGACCTTGTGGTATGTCATAGGAGAGGTTGTTGCGTTGGCTGTTCTTGTTCTGTTTGGTTTGTGTTTGTCGTTGGCAGAAACTGTTCATGTTGGTGGTTTATTGTTTTTTTGGATTAGTTAGAGATTTTAAGAGTAGAACGGAAGATGTGCTGACACCTGCAGGAACACTAGGAACATATGCTGTTTTATGATGTCTGTAAATATTTCCATACATTGATTCAATGTACCGGTTAGCACTGTCTGTGTACAGCATGATTGTTTTGGTGTGAGAGAATTTCTGCTTAATGTCTACAGAATTTTTTCAGTGGTTTATGGAGTCTCTGTGCAAGTTCTACAGAAATTGTGTATCGGTTTGTGGTCAAGCTATAAATGTCCATATTCTACACTCTTCTATTTAGTCTTGGCACGTGAATTGTTCCTGCACATGTTTGAGCAATGTTTTTTTGTTATTGTTTACCTAACAATTTGCTAATCATTATTATTTGTTACTAAATGTTTTCAGAGAAGGTTGAAGAAGAGAAAGAAGGTAGTGGTTTATGAAGACATATCTGCATGCATTTATTTTGAAATGTTGTCTTCACTTCACCATGGTGGTTTCACTAACACAAAATGTCCAGATGTTGGTTTCACCATAAATAAATAGTCTCTGTGATTGTTTAAAAGTGTTGTTCCAGGAATTTTGTCATAATTATTGATCATGAATGATTTGTTTACAGCAATTATAAGCATACTTGATATCATAAAATAGTTGTCTACTGGTATGCACCACAACATAATACGTTCTCAGATGTACATTGTGGGAATTATCCTTTATTTGCAAATAAAAACAACAGCATGTGGTATATCCATCATGTGACTAAAGTTAATGCCTAGCAACAAGATCTGTCAAGCTAACAAGATGGCTGATGCACATGTTTCTGTTGGACATTTCATTGTTTATTTTGTTGAAAATCTTTATTTGTGACAAATATATAAGGCAAAGTTGCTTAAGTGAGAACTGTGTGAAGGAATGATTGACGATGATCCGGCAAAAGTTATGCCGCCCTAGTAATGTAATGTAAATATCTAAATATTGTTGGTGTGACAAAGCATGATGGAATGCACATGCATCATTTGGATTGTGATGGAGGCAGACAGAGACGTACTGTATCCATCAAGTCATTTAGCTCACTGTCTGTGTATGTGCATATGCGTGTCCTTTCTTTACATGCATACATGCTTTCATGCCTATGTACTTGCATGTGTGCGAATGTGGCATCAGTTTCTGGGTCCGTTGTCTTTTTTGCAAGGAACATAAACCCAACCAACTTAGGTAAAGCCAAAGATATGCGTGGTTCTCCTAAGAAATCCCCTCTTTCTAACTAGAACAGCATTCTTACTTAACAGTAGTGATCATCCAAAATGAATCGTGGAGACAATATCTCGGTTAAGTTTTTGAAATTCAGAGTGAAACACATGTAACGTATTACCAGTTTGTGCTTACCCTGCAGAAGATAACCTGTCATCCTGCCTACTCAATGCATGGCACTAAACATACTACAAAATGGTTTTACTTTCACTTTCAGTATACATTTATTAATTAACCCCCACAAAATGTCAATGCATTGGAATATTCAGCTGTATGTGTGGAGGGTATAATAAAACAATATTTGCTATATATTGTTATTGTGCATGTGTTATGCTATAAAAGTCTGAATCTCAAATGATAACTAGTACAAATGTTATTGTACAATATATTTAGTGATAATTATTATGAGCATTTTGTATGAATGTGCTAACAGTATGGCACAATTTATCCTATGTTGATGATGAATGTTCAGTACATCTAGCATATACCAATTGGAGATACATTTCTCCTTAGAAATATATTAATTTATAATTACTTCTAGCAAATATTCACTGTGTGTGTTTGTTATAGACCAAATACAGATATCTTCTGAAAGAGTTAGTGTAGCCTACACTGTAATTAAATAAAATTTATGTATCACAACTTACAAGTCAAATTTGTGACTGTTTAACATGTATTTCATATTGCAGCTGCATCTTTTCCTTGAGATCTCGAGAGAAATCGGTAGAAAATAATCAGAAAATATGTTAGGTGTAATCTTACTTAAATATTGTGTATTTTATTTCAGAAGGAAGAACTTACAAAAGATAATGATGAATACAATTATGAGGATGAAGAATTTGAGGTAATGTAACTTCAGTTACCTCCAGTGTATATATCTGTTAACAACTACACAGTTTGTATTATTTTTTCTGCATGTAATGTTATTGTCTAAGAAGAAATAAAATCAACTGGTATGTCAAACATAAGCAGCAGTGATGTTCAGTGACCAAGTCTAATATATTTCCTCTCATTGAGTTGAAACACCATCAACAAAATTGACCTTGTAGTGATATAAATAATTAAGTCCAATGAAATGCTATGTGTAATATTGCTAAATTCAGATTTTTGGTCTTCTGCCTGTAATGTCAAGAAATAGAATCATTACAACCTTGACTCCAGTCAGCTTTAACCGTTTCAGTGCCACGTGGTTGATTCCGCCAATTTTGTTTTGCAATGTTTACCGGCATTGGCTGGTGTCTATGACACCATTTTAAATTGACCAGTAAGATTAATCATTACAAAAAGATTTAACAAGATTGCCACCCAGAGAATTAACTCTAGGTGGCAGGTGGACAAGGAAGCCTTTTGGCTTATCGAGAGTCCGACCCTTTTATCTATGTGTATCCAGCCCGTCTGAGGTATGTGTTGATTTTATTTTTAAACATATTCACGCTACTAGCACCCACACAATCAGCAGATAATCTGTTCCAATCATTTACAGTCCTTTGTGAGAATGAGAACTTTCTTATATCTAATCTACACTGCTCCTTTGCTAATGTAAGTTCATGCCCTCTAGTCCTTCTATCTTTCTTAACTGAGAAAAAAATATTTCTATCAATATTTTCATAACCCTTCAATATTTTAAACACTTCTATCTGATCTCCTCTCAATCTCCTGGTCTCTAGTGTTGTTAAACCACATTCTTTTAGGCGTTTTTCATAACTAAGATCCCTCAGTTTTTGTATCATTTTAGTCGCTCTCCTCTGTACTCTTTCTAGCATATCTGTGTCCTTCTTGCGGTATGGCCTCCACGCTTGTATACAATATTCTAAATGAGGCCTAACTATTGTTTTGTACAGCGGTATTATTAGCTCTTTTTCCTTATACGCTATGTTTCGCCTAATTAATCCAAGGATTTGATTTCCCTTTGAAGCTGCAATTCCGCACTGCTCTGAAACCTTCATATCAGCACTAGTGGTTAACCCTAAGTCCTTTTCTTTTACAGTAGTACTTAGAACAGTACCCCCCATTTTATATTTTACCTCTTCATTCCCATGACCTGTGTGGAGGCATTTACATTTCCCAAAATTGAACAGCATTTGCCACTTTTCAGACCATTTGATCAACCTGTCAAGATCATCTTGTAAATGCTGTCTATCTCCATCACTTTTAATCCTTCTAAGCACTTTTGTATCATCCGCAAATTTCAACACCTTGCTTGTTATTTCATCATCCAAATCGTTGATATATATTAAGAATAATATAGGTCCTAATACTGATCCCTGTGGTACCCCACTCAACACCGATTTCCAGTTTGAAGCCACCCCATCAACTACTACACGTTGTCTTCTGTCAATCAGCCATTGTTCTATCCAGTTTATTATACCATTTCCTATGCCATGGGCCTTTAGTTTAAGCAGTAATCTTTGATGTGGTACTTTGTCGAAAGCTTTTTGAAAATCTAAGTAGACGATATCTACTGGTGATCCCTCATCTACCCACCTAGTGATGTCTTCCAAAAAATATAACATATTTGTTAAGCATGACCTCGCTTTAAAAAAACCATGTTGAGATGGGTTTATCAAGTTTTGTTTAACAAAAAAATCCACCATGTGATCTTTAATTAGTCTTTCTAATAATTTACAAATCACTGATGTTAAACTCACTGGTCTATAGTTCTCTGACTTGTTTCTCGAACCTTTTTTGAATAACGGTATAATGTTTGCTTCTTTCCATTCTAAAGGAACCACTCCCTCTTCTAATGACAAGTTGAAAACTGTTGCAAGCGGTATGCTAATTTGTTCTACAATTTCCAATAGTAGTTTGGGTGGAATACCATCCACTCCAAGTGATTTATTATCCTTCATAGCCCTTATTTTCTTAGCTACCATTTCCGGGGTTACAATTAATTGTCCTAAATAGTCTGAATCTGCCCCCTTGAACTTAGCCTCTGGTACTGGCAGTGAACTAATATCTTCCCTGGTAAACACTGAACTAAAGTACTCATTCAGGTCTTCTGCCATTAAGAATCCCTCTGATATTATATTTCCAGCACTATCTTCTAGAGGACCGACCTTATCTTGAACTTTCTGTTTGCTTCGAACATACGCATAAAAACTCTTGCTGTCATGTTTTATATTACTAGCTAATTGTTGTTCATAGCTTCTCTTTGAATTTCTAATTTCAGCTGTAGCTTGGTTAAGTGCTTCTTTATAAATGTTGTAGTCTTCATCATTTCCAGTACATTTATATGACTTCCACATCTTTTGTTTATACTTAATTTTTCTAATGGCTTCTTTCGATAAGTGTTTCTTGGACCGTTTTCCTTGTTTTTTGAAGGGTACAAATTTATCGACTATGCACTTAATTTCACTCTTTAATATATTCCAGCATTCTGTTGCCGTCTTATTTTTCAGTGTGTTATTCCAGTCTATCTTTGCTAAATATTTCCTCCTTTGTGGAAATTTCTCCTATACTGCTTTTTACTATTCCTTTCTGATTTTACTTTGATGGTAAAGTGTATCTGGTTGTGATCGCTACTCCCCAGTGGCTCACATATCTTGTCATTGTCAACTAATTCATTCTGTGAGGACAAAACTATGTCTAACACATTCTCACCCCTGGTTGGTTCTAGCACATGTTGAGAAAGGAATGTATCTTGAACTAAAACTAAAAACTTCTGGCCCTCATTCCCCATACTCTGTAGAGATTTCCATTGTATATGCCCGTGGTTAAAATCCCCCATAATAATACAGTCCCGTTTGCTTACTTCCCTTATAGCGTTTTGTATTTTTTCATTCTCTTCTATGCTTATGTTTGGACTTCGATAAACTAACCCAACTGTTAACGTTGAGTTTCCTGTAACTATGTTACACCAAACAGCTTCTTCGCAATCTGCTTCTCTTTCTAATTTTATTTCATAAGCCTGAATAGATTCTTTAATATATAAAATAACTCCACCTCCCCTTCTTCCTATTCTATCTTTTCTAAACATTACATATCCTGTCAGTCCCAATTCAGCATCTGATATATCGGTGGTGGTCCAGGATTCGGTTATACCTATTATGTGAGGGTCAATATGTTCTACCATAATATTTAGTTCATTTCTTTTATTTACTATACTCCTTGCATTCAAACAAACACATTTATAGCCAGCTTCAGAAGAGTTTTTCCAGACTGTTATTTGCTGATTTATTTGTGCTGTCTTTATCTATGCCTCCATTTTCAGGCTTTTCTGTGAGTCCCCCCTGCGAATCTAGTTTAAATAGATGCAACATGTCCCACTGTCAACAGATTGCAGCAGGTTCTCTGAGAAAACTGCTGCCCCCTTTCCACTAAGATGGAGGCCATCTCTCATGTACATATCTTCCCTCCCAACAAAGTATCCCCATAAATCTGTAAATCCCAGCCCCTCTAAAAAGGAGATGTTCAGCTGCTGGTTTTACAATAAGATTTGCACTAGTTTCAAAGTCATAACCAACAAATAAAATTTTGTATGTTTACCATTCAAAATGTGTTGGACGACAGTTTAAGCATATATATTTTAAATGAAAGTAAGTTATGTTGTGTCTTTATAACTGTTATGCTTTTGGAACTAAATAGAAAACTATCCGTTCTTTCAGGAAATGTGTATATACTTAGTGATAGCATACAAGCATACAAGTTTAGAACAGCGTGCAAGTCCCAACAAAGGCTTGACACTTCTTGTAAGTCGGCATAATTTTGGCTGGCACTGAAACGGTTAATTTCATGTTGCTGCTGTCTGCATTTGTAGGATTACGATGATGATTTTGAGGATGATGATGAAGATGAGGAAGCTTCTGAGAAGGAAGAAGAGCCCAGCAATGCAGCACCAGATGATAGTCGGGTAAAAGCTACACTTATACATAGAATTTCTGTCCAACTTAACTGTGTGATTATAAACACTCGTAGACTGGGGTGCGTCTATATTTCAGATGTTTCTTTGATATCAGCCAGTCATTTGTATAATGATATAAATAACATGATGAATGTTTTTTTCAGATTGTTTGCTAATAATTCATCATGATTTTTACAGTGGCAGTTGTATATAGATATGTCACAAAAGTACTTTCAAAACCTTGTAATGCTTGTTATAATATCTCCTCCATGGATATAACTCTTGTATTTATATTTGCACAGGTGTTATGAAAATAGTGGCTGTTTAATTTTTTATGTAATAATAATAATAAGTAAACTTGTAGACTGCCATTAATCAGTTAGCTACCACAGTTTTTTTGTTACTTTTTGCAGCCAAATAATGATATGGATGAACTACTGTCAGCCTTAGACAGGGAGAATGAACGACTTCTGCATTCTGCTAAAAATAGAGGAACCACAGATCGAGTGAGTGTTAATACTATTACTTGTTTATGTAAATTAAGTAAAAAAATTGTCGAAAAAATGTTTTTGTAGACAATGTTATCAAAGAGAACTTTCTCTTTGGAGATAATTTTGAGATCCTAGTTGAGTGATTACTTAAATCTGTACAAATAAAATAGAATAATTCCACTTATGACATTATTTATCTTTTTAGTTATTATGGAGGAAGATCCTTGAAAAACATGCTAAATATCATGCTTCTCGGGGGTATCACAGATTTTAATGGATAACTCATATAATCACATGTGACTTGTTAGATCTTTCATAAAATAATGCAAATTTTAATCTAGCCCAT
Organism: Paraescarpia echinospica; assembly: GCA_020002185.1. Classification (NCBI taxonomy): domain Eukaryota; kingdom Metazoa; phylum Annelida; class Polychaeta; order Sabellida; family Siboglinidae; genus Paraescarpia; species Paraescarpia echinospica. Next base: position 26,752,635 of record CM034533.1, read on the forward strand.
TTTACGTAACCCATCATTTTATGCCACTCATACGACAATATTCGACAGTGTATTGCTGTACATTGCGGGTGGTTTACCTGCAGCAAATAAATTCAAGGACTGTGATTGGTTAATATTTTAATAATACTTGAGGTGCCACCTTTTAATAAAATTGACCTATCCATCACGTGACCTGTTGTCTGGCAAAAGCTCTATCAAGCCATTAAAAATGGGTGCATAACATATGGTGCCTTCATGCATTCACGACAAAAACATAATGCAAACATTTTCAAGTGACAACTGTATGGGGGAATGTTTGATTTATGAGATGTCATGCAGTTATGGTAGTGTATTTCCTGTATATAACCATTATCAACACATTGTTTGCAAAGGCAAAGCTTGACGGAGGTCACGGGGAAAATTTTGATTGTGATGTAGGCAAACCACAACATACTGGATACATCAATTATTTCTACAATGCAAACTTGGTAACAAATAATATAATTATCTGGTGACAGAATGACTCAACAGCGCATCCAGCACAGATCGAGACTGATAAAAGCCCAAGCAACAGACGCACGTTCATCAACTTCAGTTCAGCGAAGAAGAGTCAGATGAGCGGGGTCGTGGCCTCGAAGGCCCGTCGCCGTGGCAACGACCTACTCAAGATGATAGAGTTGGACGTGGGCCACTACGAACTGTTTGACATGCCACCAGTCAACGAGTACGAACTCTACATGAGGACGTTTGGTTGCTCCAACACCAGACAGGTCAGTGGGCGGGGGTCAAGGATCAGGGGTCAAACATCTACTTATTATCAAGCTTGCATATGTATGCAGGTATGATAATGTTTTTTTCTTTTCTTGAAGCTTGAGTGCCAAACTTACAGGGATTAACCTATGATCCCTAGAATAAGATCACATTTTATGGGGAAAAACAGTTGTTCGAAATGTAAAACATAATATGCACATAATACGTAAAACGTAACCTAACAATTGTAAAAACCACGAATGTGGCAAATAATTTGTGAAATGGCCCCTTCATCGTGTACTTGGCAAAGTGAAGTAGACGCTGACACAATAATGCTTATGTCTACCCTCATGCCAAAAGCATAGCAATGTAAATATTATTTGACAATTCTACACTATCACGACTAGGGCCTATTGATGGACGTGAACTCTCTGACCATTGTCATTCTTAAAAAACAATGCTTACCTGCGAGCCCATTATGGTGTTTGTGTAATGATGCTGTGTGTTTTCTAACATTTCATAAAGATTTCTATCACAACTGTCATCTACGAAGGCATCCCGTCAGGTGATGGGCAGTTTTGCTAGTATTAATAATATGTGATCTTATAAAGCATGAGTATCCTATGCCTAGAAGGTGCTCAGGACACTTCATTATAAGAGCAAGTATTTTGGCAGCAGCTAATGTAGCAGGTACATTTCTCTATTTACATTAAACCATTGAGAAAACCACTGATAAAGTGATGATTATCTGAAGGAATCTGACACACTCAAAAGGAAAGCCATCAACTATGTCAAGCTGGAAAATGTCCTTCATAAAGCAAAAAGCCAGTCAGGTATACATCAGCTTCTATATAGTAGAAGTTAAGGTATACATCAGCTTCTATATAGTAGAAGTTAAGGTATACATCAGCTTCTATATAGTAGAAGTTAAGGTATACATCAACTTCTATATAGTAGAAGTTAAGGTATACATCAGCTTCTATATAGTAGAAGTTAAGGTATACATCAGCTTCTATATAGTAGAAGTTAAGGTATACATCAGCTTCTATATAGTAGAAGTTAAGGTATACATCAGCTTCTATATAGTAGAAGTTAAGAGTTTGTTGTTTCTGTACTGCAATGGTAATGTGCAAGACATCTAAGTCCAAAACCAAACTGAATTCTGAAATAAGCTAAGCTAAGCTCTCCCACTGGATGACAGTTGTTGCCAGTATCACTGTGGTAAATGCTTGTTTTAACAAGATTGCCATCCATAAAATTAACTCTAGATGGCAGGTGGACAAGGAAGCCTTTTGGCTTATCGAGAGTTCAATAATTTTTATCTACGTATATCCCGCCCTTTTAAGGTATGTATCAATTTTATTTTTAAACATATTCACGCTACTAGCACCCACACAATCAGGAGACAATCTGTTCCATTCATTCACAGTCCTTTGTGAGAATGAGAACTTTCTTATATCTAATCTACACTGCTCCTTTACTAATGTAACTTCATGTCCTCTGGTCCTTCTATCTTTCTGAACTGAGAAAAAAGTATTTCTACCAATATTTTCATAACCATTCAATATTTTAAACACTTCTATCTGATCTCCTCTCAATCTCCTGGTCTCCAGTGTTGTTAAATCAAATTTTTTTAGGCGTATTTCGTAACTAAGATCCCTCAGTTTAGGTATCATTTTAGTTACTCTCCTCTGTACTATTTCTAGCATATCTATGTCCTTCCTGCGATGTGGCCTCCACGCTTGAATACAATATTCTAAATGAGGCCTAACTATTGTTTTGTACAGTGGTATTATTAGCTCTTTTTCCTTATACGTTATGTTTCGCCTAATTAATCCAAGGATTTGATTTCCCTTTGAAGCACCAATACCGCACTGCTCTGAAACCTTCATATCAGCACTAATGGTTAACCCTAAGTCCTTTTCTTTAACAGTAGTACTTAGTACAGAACCTCCCATTGTATATTGTACATCTTTGTTCCCGTGTCCTGTGTGGAGGCATTTACATTTCCCAAAATTGAACATTTGCCAGTTTTCAGACCATTTTATCAACCTGTCAAGATCATCTTGTAAATGTTGTCTATCTCCATCACTTTTAATCCTTCTAAACAATGTTGTATCATCCGCAAATTTCAACACCTTACTTGTTATATCGTCATCCAAATCGTTGATATATATTAAGAATAATATAGGTCCCAGTACTGATCCCTGTGGTACCCCAATCAAAACTTATTTCCAGTTTGAAGCCTCCCCATCAACTACTACCTGTTGTCTTCTGTCAATTAGCCATTTTTCTATCCAGTTAATTAAACCATTTCCTGTGCCGTGGGCCTTTAGTTTAAGCAGTAACCTTTGATGTGGCACTTTGTCGAAAGCTTTCTGAAAATCTAGGTAGATGATATCTACTGGTGATCCCTCGTCTACCCACTTAGTGATATCTTCCAAAAAACATAACATATTTGTTAAGCATGACCTCGCTTTTAGAAACCCATGTTGAGATGGGTTTAACAAGTCATGTGATCTTTAATTAGTCATTCTAATAATTTACAAATCACTGACGTTAAACTCACTGGTCTGTAGTTCTCTGTCTTGTTTCTGGAACCTTTTTTAAATAATGGTATAATGTTCGCTTCTTTCCATTCTAAGGGAACAACGCCCTCTTCTAATGACAAGTTGATAACTGTGGCAAGTGGTATGCTGATTTGTTCTACAATTTCCAATAGTAGTTTGGGCGGAATCCCATCCACTCCAGGTGATTTATTATCCTTCATAGCCCTAATTTTCTTAGCTACCATTTCCGGTGTTACAATTAACTGTCTTAAATTGTCTGATTCTGCCCCCTTGAACTTAGCCTCTGGTACTGGTAGTTTCCAGTACGTCTATATGACTTCTACATTCTTTGTTTGTACTTAATTTTTCTAATGGCTTCTTTCGATAAGTATTTCTTTCTTGTCCGTTTCCCTTGTTTTTTGAAGGGAACAAATTTATCTATGATGCACTCTATTTCATTCTTTAAGATATTCCAGCATTCTGTTGCTGTCTTATTCTTCAGTTTGTTATTTTGTGTGGTAAATGCTTGTTTTGAGCAGTGGTTGTATGTTGTAGGCGTACGTTCAAACAAATGACGACAACATAGAGTGCGAGACACAGACAGACGAGATGGAATACAGTGATAAATGGTGCCAGCATCCGCCGGAAGACTTCAACTGCACTGGAGGTAATCTTGCTACAATGATGATAACAGTTGTTTGTATGTGTGTACGTGTATGTGGCTTTGTGTATGTATGTGTATATGTACGTGGGTATGTGTGTGTGTGGGTATGTGTGTGTGTGTGTGTATATATGTATGTGGGTTTGTGTATGTATGTGTATATGTACGTGGGTATGTGTGTGTGTGTGTATATGTACGTGGGTATGTGTGTGTGTGTGTATATGTATGTGGGTTTGTGTATGTATGTGTATATGTACGTAGGTATGTGTGTGTGTGTATATGTACGTGGGTATGTGTGTGTGTGTGTATATGTATGTGGGTTTGTGTATGTATGTGTATATGTACGTGGGTATGTGTGTGTGTGTATATGTACGTGGATATGTGTGTGTGTGTATATATGTATGTGGGTTTGTGTATGTATGTGTATATGTACGTGGGTATGTGTGTATATGTACGTGGGTATGTGTGTGTGTGTGTATATATGTATGTGGCTTTGTGTATGTATGTGTATATGTACGTGGGTATGTGTGTGTGTGTGTATATGTACGTGGGTATGTGTGTGTGTGTATATATGTATGTGGGTTTGTGTATGTATGTGTATATGTACGTGGGTATGTGTGCATATCTACGTGGGTATGTGTATGTGTGTATATATACGTGGGTATGTGTGTGTGTATATGTACGTGGGTATGTGTGTATACATACATGGGTATGTGTGTGTGTGGCAACAGGCGACTTGAAAAGTTTGACGCCTCCTCAGATAAAAACGTATTTTAATAAGTTTTGCAAGGATCACGTGATTAAGAATTTAATGACTAATATAACGGTAGAAGTCTCCCAACGATCAGACTTTAACTTTTGAAGATACGAACAAAATAAGGAATGCTTGGCAATATGTATAGTCGAGGCGCTCCGCGAAAGTCCGTTGCTCTGGTTTAGCCACTTTTGAAGGTCGGCGTTTCCTCAAATCAATGTATTTAATATTTTTTGGCATACACGATTAAGAATTTAATGGCGACCGGGATAGGAGTCGAGATAGGGGCGGTTGAACAATCGAAATGACCACGTGGCACGATCGGGATACATAGTCGACATCGGGGTGCTTGCAGACGATCAAGTGTCTGCAAGCGCCCCATTCTCATGACGCATCCATTCCCGATTGCAGGATGCACTCAGTTGGGAACTATCTAACCGCACGTGTGGCGCGATCTGGATGCGTTTCGAGATCGGAACGCTAGCAAATTAATATACACAATCCTGTAACCATCTGTAGCCATGAGTAAGGTTACGTGCAAAGTATAGCAGGGCGTCGTATAAAAAAGGCAGGGCGTTCTTTTTGCCTTTTTTGGGTACCAAGGCATCATTGAAAAAGGTCAGGATGTTACGCCTGCAAATTCGAACTAGACAGAACACTGTTAATAACTTAGCATATGAACTTTACTTGTGTTTACACAAAATTGCATGGGATGGTTTTATGTTTGGTGAAGGGGTCCTGCCAAAAGTACGGATTTTTGGCTGTCTTTCAACATTGTAGCAAAATTGTTAAGAAGCTGTAGCAAACTTAATATGCATTTGTTTACAAATAAAACCTGTACGAATGTCAATAAAAAATTTATACTTACAAACATACAAATTTTTCTTTCATTGAATTTCTCAAAATGAAATAAAATGCCATTTTAGGGATATTTTTTACATATTTTTAATTGTCTTTTAAACGCATTTAAATATCAATAAAGAACATAAAAAATAAATTCTTTTTGGTCTGGAGTATTATTTTATGTGTTAGGCAAAGTGTGAGAACAAAATTGGTAGTTTATCTTCAAAACTTGTATTAATTTTATTTAAATCAAAACAAAACATGGTTTTCTTAAGATGGTAAAAGTGCCTATGACATGCTTATTTAAATCAAAACAAGCATGTCCTAGGCACCTTGACCATCTTAAGAAAACCATATTTTGTTATTATTCTTATGATAACATGAACGTTTTTATGTATGCATGCACCTATGAACCTACAGATTCTGGATATACCACATATGTATGTCACATTACAAATTTTAGTAATAATAATCTCACCCAGATATAGGTTTACTTATCTAGGAGTTGCCCAGTGTCATGCTGACTGTGTGTAGCCTTTGTCGTGTTTCTCACAGTCTTGTTATCATTCACAGGGGGTGAGGACACGAAGGAATCTCACGAACCCGAAAGGAAACCCATAGACGCTGTGAAGCTTGGGAAGTTCCTCCATAAAGCCAGTCAGGTATACAGCTGCTTCTGTGTGTATTACATATATTGTATTATATATACATCTAGTACAATTTACTTAACTCAAAGCTACAACGTTGAGAGGCCTGTGGAACTTTTTGTGTTTTCCATGTGATCGAATTGTGTTATGTTTCCACAAGTTGTGATATTCTAGAGGGATTAGTCTTGAGGTGCAAGTTATGGTTATGACGTGCATTCAAGATACCAAAATTTTATTTAAAAAAATCGTACTGCTTATATATGAAATGAAATCAAAGTACAAGATGTTGTTGTGAACTAACTGCTATGTATTCTGTGGCAGGTGATCACATTGCTGCTGGAAGAGGAATTCTCTGAGATATCAACGCGGCACGGACCCGTCAAGAACCAGTCAAACATCGTGCTCAGTGAATCCTTTGTGCAGTTGGAAACATCTGAGATCACAAAAGGTTTAGTATGTTCTTTAATCTTCATAGCAAGTTCATTTGAGGTTTTCATACAGTTTGTTGTTTTTTCAATTTGAAGAATAATCTTAGCTCAGTCCCTGTTGTTCCGTTAGGGTTTACATTTGTATTCATCAGGGGGTAAATACATGAAACAAATTGAAATGGTAATGAGTGATATCTAATTAGCTCAGAAACTCAAAGGAAAAATGCTTAATTCCAACTTCCCGCCTGCTTAAGAGTATAGCCTAGAGATCATGGCAATGACAGAGAATCAACAGTTTGTGAAAAACGACTGAGTGAGAAAAGATGCAGTGAAGCAAAGAGAAGCGACAAGTGAGAAGGATAGATGAACTGAGGGAGGAGGCTGGGGTGAAAGAAAACTTAAAGAAGAAGCTGGTGAGAAGACAGTTAAAGTGAGCTGACATGTGGCACAAAAGGACGGGAGATGGCTAATGAAGAGAGTGGATGCCCTCAATGGAGGACAGAAGGAGAAGACCACGACTGAGAGAGGAGGTCTGGGTGAAGAGAGATTTGGTGGGATTGGGAGTCGAGAATGAGATATAGGGGAGGGAAGACAGCAGTGAAACGCTCTCAGTGATGGAAGGAGAATACAAAATGAGTCCACCTCGGCCTGGACTTCAGAAACAAGGAGAGCGGTAATACAACCATGACATTCTATTTCACAGATTAGTTCCATAAATTGTCAGTATTCTTCATGAATCAGCAGCTCACTATTCCATATTAAATATCATTTCAACTTTCTTTTCAGTAACGTGGATAATTTATTAAGATTTTCTGTTGGTAGTGCCACCTGTTGACAAGTACTTTAACCATTATTTCAGATCGTCACGTTGCCTTCAGCTATTTCTCACCTCTACAAACGAAGTTTCTGCTCACCGTTTACAGCAAACCTCATACGGTGAGTTTTATTATCATATCTGAGCTTCTGAAGAATTTTCTCCTTTTATAAATTTATAAATATCAGACGTTCGCCCCTGCAGATAGTAATTTGACCTTCATTCAGTTAATCAAAACATGCATTTACTAGATGTGGACCAACCTTAAAAAACATGTTGTTTGGATAGTTTGAATACTGGTGTAATGTTTGTCCCTAGAACTGATAATACATCCCATAATGTAGATGTGTGTATACGTGTATAGAATGTCAATTAGGTTGATTCATATTAAATTATAGATATCAAGCACTGGTATAAAAATGAAGACTTCTGTTTGGCTTGTCGACTTGGATAACTGGGGGAGAGAAAAATTGGAAGAAAATTACTAAATATTAGAAAATTGTAGAAATCGTTAGCATGGTTTCCAGAAACAATCAAGAATATTAAAATAGCTATGGGATGCAGGATGCATAAATCTTGTAGAGGTATAAAAAAAACTGTTCTCACCGATTGCGTCATAACTGTTCTGTATAGATTCACCAAGAAAACAGATTGTCCAACTCTGGCTTGATTTGCGTGTGGAATGTCGGAGAGCCGTCCCAGCCTGAACAGTGAGTTGTTGGTTATTTTAAATGTCTTTGAAACATGTACAAAAACTCACCACATGCAGGGCAGCTGAGCGCACCCTATCCGTTAACATGGCGAGCGGTGGTGTGGACTGTTGTTTCAGACTGTACATGAAATTGCAATTGCGGAATTTAATATTTGTTTACATCGCCGTAAAGATAATAATCTTATCTACAAGTTTGTTATTGGATGTACACAGAAATTGTGTTAACTTTTTGAGTTATTGCCGTTTGAACATCGCGAAAGCTAAACCTTGCATTATATCCACTACCGCATATACATTGCAGATTAATCATTCGCTATGTTCAAACAGCCAAAACTCAAAAACTAAAAACAAATCCTGGGTACACCCAGCAACAAACTTGTAGATAAGATTATTATCTTTACTGTGATATCAACAAATGTTAAATCCATTGCAAGTTTGAACATTTGCAATGTTCAATCGTAAATAACTAAAAAAGTAAAAACATAAATTCTTGTATGCATCCAGCGACAAATTTGTAGGTAAGATTATTATCTTTACAGTGATATAACAAATATTTTTATATCACAATTGCAATTTAGGTGTGGTCTGAAACAACAAACCGCATATATGTGCACCATGCTAAATCCTGGTGATGCTACCCGCAGTGACATCACAACAACCGCTAGGTGTCGCCACAAACTGTGCAGAAAATGTACAGAAAAGCGCAACTATTGAACAGGGGGATAACAAATTAGTTGAATATCAGGACACTATTTTTAAAGTACATTTCATTCAGATTGGGAATTAAAAAGTTTATTTTGCTCAGTCTTTAAGAACTGCATTTATTTATAATTAAAGTAAAACCTTGCATTTTGGTTACCTCTGTAATACAACCACCTTTCAATTATGGGCACATTAGGACAATCCCCAATTATTTTCATTATTAAAATATAGGAAATTAGTTCAGCTAATACAGTCACTTCACTATTAAGATCACTTAGGCACAATCCTGATGGTGATCTTTATAGCGATGTTCCACTGTGTCAGAATGAACAAAAACAATACCAGACATGACACATCGTCCGTTTGGATTCAAAATGTTCTGTTTGATTGCTGACAGGTCAAAAAGACGGTCTAGCAGTAATATTTGGGTGTTCAGCTTGGTAAATATGGCAGTGTCTTCTAGGAGACTGTGCCAGAAACTTTGGCGATGCCCAATAGTTTTTTATCTTTATCATATTATAATAGTATAAATTAATGTATATGTATGTGTTATTCATAAAGTAAAATGAGAAAAAATGTCCTGTCTGATCTGCTGATGGCAAGACACTGATTGTTGCACTCTACAAAATCAGCACTGTTAGTAAAGAATTTGTATATCTAGCTATTTGCACAAAATGTCTTTGTAATCTTGATTGAATCACGACAGTGGGAGAAAATAATAAATAAACAGTCCACATAAAAATAATTTTGTAAATAACTTGTCTTTGCATTATGCTCAGTTATTTATCCGAGCTTGAATACATATGGACTGTATCTGTTTTGGGGATGTTGACGTGTTTGGTCCGTGTCCTTGAAGGGTGCTTGTGTGTGAGTCGATGCCACGCTGTTGCTGCTTCAGTCCCGGTAAAGCTACGCTCGTCTTCGCTGGAATGGTGAGTTGCACTGCCATCTAGTGTCAACATAAGGCTACAGCCTGAATTCTTTTCAGTACCATGTAAAGGATCATCTCAGAATGTCGATGTCCAGTATAAAAAAAAATTACTTTCGTTTGGGAGAGGGGGTAAAAAGCAGTTTCACCTGGCATCAGTCATCAATATTTTACATTTTGGATCGACTCTTAATATATTGAAATCATCATATCAGTGTTTACAAACTTTAGTTTGATGGAGGGGGATGGGGGGGCTGAGGCCAGATGAAAGTAATTTAATCTGATATCAGACATCGACATCCTGAGATGATCCCTAAATTAGACCAGTTTATATCAGTTTTTGTGCATGAAAATTACTTAAAACCATTGATTTAAAAAATTTGGATTGGAATCACTACGTCAGTTCACATGCAATAGTTTAGCAATTGATGCAAAATTAACGACAGCTATTTGCTGGATAGTTTACTAATGACTAAAACTCGTGGGACAGAGAATCAAAATAGAACATCACACTTTGAAGCAGACTTGATGGTCGGCAATTTTACTACCCTGATCTCGGTGAAATATCTTGAGGAAGAAATGTGGTGGAGAAGTGCACAAGCTTGTGTTTGTATGTTCCTTCAGCACGACGGTTCTCTCGTGGTCTGGGACTTGAGTGAACCCTCGTCACTGCATCGTTCTCACACCATAGGAGACCAGGAGTGGTTGCTGCGATACCCTACATATAACACAGGTATGTGACATCATCATTTGTAACCAACTCCATCAAATTGGGTATCAAGTTGCACAGGCCTATTCTGCAGACGTGTACAAAATAACTAAATCATGTCCATTCGTATTTGTGATTTTCGCAGAATTGCATACCTTATAATCTAATCTTTCAATGTCCAGTTTAGTTATGTTTCTGGACAAATATTGAAAAACGAATAAAATGCATGTATTTATGAAGCCACGTATTCAGAAATAATAGACAATATGAGCCAAAATTACCACATTTCTCAAAGGTTGCTTTTTAAAGTTTGCTTAATTTTGTTGCAATAAATAAAAAACTACTGAAGATATTTCAACAAACGACGTATCATTCTAAAGCTCGTGATGTGTGGCATCCAAAAAGGTACAAATCTCCATTTTACCATCTTGCAACTGAATACCCACGTCACTGTGGCATGTCACATCTAGTGTCATGCTGTTGCAGACAAGATTAAAATAACCACACAAATGTTACAATGAAACAAAAAACACATCCTCTGGAAGTGATAACTTGGTAGATTGTGAGAAGCTTGAGGTGATACTTTTTTAGAGAAGTTGAGGCACAGTGGTTAGAACATCGGACTGTCGGCCGATATGACCTAGGTTCAATTCCTCTTGGTGTCTTTTTAAAAGTTGTTCAATTTAATTTGCTCTACATTGTCATGGTCCACTGAGTGCGAGTATAAGTAGCTCATCATAAACAGTTGTGGATATAAGTGAATCAGAATCCTTTCATGGCTGAATGCTTCCCCGATAAGCCAAGTTGGTGTCAGAGTGAACAGGTTTGTTAGGAATGAAGTGTAAATCATATTGACCAGTCCTAAGGACCGCACTATATAAGAATGTATCTTTCACAGTGAAACCTCCCCAATTGTTAGTATTGTGCTAATAAGTTTGGTGATGTTTCAGCCGGTGTGCTTCACCATGAGAACCACCATAGCAGCGTGGTTCAGGTGACACCGATTGTAGCCACAGGAGACAGGTAATGACAAACAACAGTTCTTTCTTACTTAACATTTTAGATCTTCAACAGCTGAAAGCGGCCATAAAATATGCCTGTTTCCTTGAGCAGCCGCAATTTGATTTCGAACTTTGACGATGCGTGCAGGTCTTCTGGATACTTACGTGATTCGTGTCACTGGATTCTGTAGTGTATCAGCTGTGTGTTAGAGGTATTTTTGATATGGCTTTGTATTGGAAGTTTTTGAATGGGCGCTGTTTGAAAATATCAACTCACTCGTTCTATGCAAACGCACCCAGACACGGTGTATTGCATTTCCCACGTTTAATGTCGCATTTCATTAGTATGTTTAGTGCCGCCTTGTGCCGAATTCAACTATCTTCAAGATAAGGACAACTTGCAGTTCTAAGATGAAGTACAAAAAAGTTAAATGCAAAAACTAGGTCAACCTAGAGAATTGTCGAGGTGACAATTACACATCGAATAACGTAAAAACAACGCGTTACAGGCAAAATCTGTCATTGCCCCGTAAATGTAATAAACGCTGGTGAAATACGGTTTGGGATGTTATCTATATAGATGGTCTATATACCCATATTATGGTGTGATTTACTGCAAGGACTCAGATATGTCTCATAAAATTACGGAAGGTCTCAAGGGTTAAGCACATAAGCCAAACTGACAGTTCTTGGGAAGCTACTCGACTCCGTCCTGTTCTGTTTACAACGTTCTGTGATTAGCATGGTGGTGTAGTCGTCAGAATGGTCGACTTTCAATCAAGAAAATCCGGGTTTGAAACTTCATGCTGTGGTGTCTACGCTTGGGCAATTTTGTTCATTCCTCGTTGCTCCAGTTGACTCAGTTTTATGAATGAGTACATAGGTATAGACAGTGGTGGGTATCTGTGAATGAATAGGCTTTGCACAGTAATTATTGCAGCATGGCCAAATGCTTCCCAGAGATGTTGATTTGAGGAACAAATGAACAGGTCTGTCACAGTGTGAACGGTAAAGCACTCTGAGCAGTCCTAAGGACTGAATACCATTCTCTATAGTATCTTTTCAGTATCTTCTGTACAACACATAAATAACATATTCTCGTACCTAAGATTTCAGCTGTACGAATGCCAGGAGATTGTTTTAATGTACGCCATTTACTCCTGTTGTTAAGTCCTCGTAGTTAATATGTTATGCTCATTTAATCAGAACATCATGAAATAAGCAGCACTTTTGATAGATAACAGCAATTGCATGTGTTTGAATTATTTTAATTTACAGTGATGTCTCACAAACTTGTATCATTTATTCCAGTGCTCAAGCATCTCTGAACGGAGTTGTGGGAACTGGTAAGGATGTTGTTAAAGGGAATAAAAACATGTATTGCTTGAATTCATGTTATATTACATCCTGCTATCTATTTCCACGTCCACCAAGCCAAAAAAATCAAAAAAATTCAATGAATTAGAAATTCCACATTTTATGGTGTGCATCCGGACATTTTCGAATATGCATATTTTGGCGCGCTTTTCGGGATGCCGAGATGTGACGTCACTTATGACTCAAACTCGCATCAGGCCGACCCTTTCCATGCATTCAGAGCATGTTTACAAGTATAGCTTTTGGGTCGAAACGAGCGTCAGAATGAGTTATTGTGCAATATTCCGACGTAATACAAACACTAGTCATCATAGAGGAACAAGCAGTTATCTTACGGTTCCACATGAATCAAATTTTATTCAAAACAACGAATGCGAATGCGCCTACAAGTCGACTAGGTTTCGCTCATTTTCAGAATAATTATATCGAATGCAACCAACGGGAAATAATCTACACCAATAAACATACATAGCAAACATATATTATATCCAGCTACAGAAAGTAACGTGTATAATCTCATAATAAATATTATCACTAGAATATCGTTATATGAAGCAGGAGTTGTACAATTTATCATAACAACTTAAATCAGTCGGTGAAATTCTGTTGATGCCGCCAGCTCAGTTGGTAGACGCGTTGGTTTCTTGCTATTTATTTTACAATCGGGCAACGCCGGTTCAATCCTGACAGCATGCAAACCATTGATTTTCTTTACACATTTTTTTTTTTATGTTTTCACGAAGTAATATAAACCAAATCATTTAGTATACTATGATGCACTGTTTGTAAATATTTTTTTACATTTTTGTAGTAATTATTTATTCGCCACAAAAATGAAAATATGGTCATTATATATAATGTTTCTAAATTTTATTTATCCAGACAGATCACAATCTGTTTTCACATATATAATTACAATATATTACCGTACAATATATTTACAACTAATAAATTATATATCCATTACATTATATTTGTTTGGATAAATAAAATTTAGAAACATCGTTATATAATGACCATATTTTTATTTTTGTGGCAAATAAATAATTACTACAAAAATAAAAATGATTTACTAACAATGCATTATAGCATTAAATGATTTGGTTTATATTACTTCGTGAAAACATAAACAAAAAAAGTGTAAAGAAAATCAATGGTTTGCATGCTGTCAGGATTGAACCGGCGTCGCCCGATTGTAAAATAAACGGCAAGAAACCAACGCGTCTACCAACTGAGCTAGCGGCACCAACAGAAATTCTCTGACTGATTTAAGTTGTTATAATAAATTGTACAACTCCTGCTTCATATATCGATAGTCTGCTGATATTATGAGATTATACACGTTACTTTCTGTAGCTGGATACAATATATGTTTGCTATGTATGTTTATTGGTGCAGATTATCTCCCGTTGGTTGCATTCGATATAATTATTCTGAAAATGAGCCCAAGCTCGGCGGAACCTAGTCGACTTGTAGGCCCATTTGCATTCGTTGTTTTGAATAAAATTCGATTCATGTGGAACCGTAAGATAACTGCTTGTTCCTCTATGATGTCTAGTGTTTGTATTACGTCGGAATATTGCATAATAACTTCTTCTGACGCTCGTTTCGACCCAAAAGCTATCCTTGTAAACATGCTCTGAATGCATGGAAAGGGTCGGCCTGATGCGAGTGTGTGTCATAAGTGACGTCACGATACCACGTGATCGCCTAGCTCATTAAAATTTTCTTTTCCGCGGGAATCGCTTCATAGACGGGCTTAAAATCGAATTTATGCTACAAATGTATTTTTCTGTATTTGTTTAATGTTGTCAAATGTTACATACAATGTTAAACTTTGTGTACACATGGAAAAAGGATTTTAGCTAATGCCTTATTTTTATTTCCTTTAATGTTATTCAACTTACTTATTCTGTGGTATAAGTATGCCTTTTATAAGTCGGAGGAACAGATCATTTACAATTGATCTAGTTTACGATAGTGAAACTAACTTAGATAATAATTATTAGTTTTAATTATCTGCATTTCCCCCGGCACAGGCAGTCTGTCAGTATCTCCCCCCAGGCACTGAGGCCCACTCGCATCCATGGACAACTGACCTCTGATCTACCAATTGGCGATATATTTCACAAAACACAAAGATATTTAGAGTCATTTACTTACATGCTATCTACCTATTGAAAAAACAGATGGAAATGGTAAATGGTAAAGTCTCCTCCCGAGAGTGCCACTGTGGCATTACATTTTATTTGATGACATCAGAAATGACTGGGTCTGTAGGAACATGTTTAAAAAGAGGCACTGTGTTACTAGTTTTTCATTTATTAATTATTATACCGGTAATGTTTTTAAGACTAATAACTATGTTCAAGGTATATTGTCTGCCAAATTGTGTTTAGTAAGCCTGTAACAATGATCGCAGTTTGGAACATAATAATAATAAAATTTATTTATATAGCGCCCAATTAATCAGATTGCTCTCAACTCAAACTGTTTATACAGATATACCCCCAGAGCATGTTCAAATGGTAAACAAAACATCCAATTTCAAAAGAAGCTTTATTGGCAATATAGCTGAGCCAAACTGAATCAACCACATTACCCTTTCATGTTTAACAATTTTCTATTTTGCCACATTCTACACAGCAGACTTCCTGTTAGAAATTACTATTCCGGCCAGTTGCAGGTAGAGGAAGAGATTGTCTCCCTTTAAGATCATACGTAGGTAATGGTGGTGAATGCTTTGTTTGGTTTGTAGCTCCATGGATGGGTATAAAGTAAGATTGATGGTCTTGGACAGTCCTTGTACTTACTGCTGCATTGTAGGTGGAGGGGAAGGGATGTCCTTCCAGTTGGCTACTCTTGAAGAACAAGCCGTCGTCAATCTCTGGGTAAGTTCTACCCACATCTGTGTGTCTATATATTAATACGCTGGGGGAACCATGGAAGTATCTCCTCCCAAAGATTGCATTGTGAGATTTCTTTACTCGATACAGCACAGAATTTTACACCAGAATTAATTCAGTGTATAGTATTACAATAAAAATTAAAACATTCTTCCCCCAATGACCTCCTCGAAGCCACTTCATAATATCAAATCTTCATCTGGTTTTCTCACATGAAAGTTGATAAAGGCCTCTTTGTATAATGGGACTGTGGCCCACCCACAAATAAATATATTGTAAATATTTAAAACCAGAAATAATGTGAGTTTTACATTTTAATGTGTCATCCTGTCATAAAAGTGTCAAATAATTTTAATTGTTTTTGATGTAAATCAAACTAGTAATTCACGTTCAGCTTGCCCTGAATGGACACAGTAATTATGTTGATGTACGATATCTTGAAAACATTGTATCACATGCATACAGTCGTATACTGTATTTATTCAGTATTATATAGTTTTATTTGTATTGGGGATGAAATGTATTATGTTTATTTTTTACAGTTTTAGAGCTATGTAATATAGTCATTGATCGATCCAGAAACTGATGTTACAATCAACTTTGTGCATGTGACCTCCGTCAAGCTTTGCCATACCGACAATGTTTATGTATGTGCATATTTTCCTTCAGTCTTTCCCATGTGTGCATTCTGCAATATTTCCCTATGTTTCTGTAGCAATGAAAAACATTGAAGCCAGAATTTCAACAAAATATAAGATGAAATACCCGACAGGTTTCCATGTGCATTAGCCATTTTGTCTGTTTGACACACCTTGTTGCTAAGCAACAGATGGATCCATCAATGATAATGCTACTTCTATTATGTTTGTTGTTGAAATAAAGATTTGTTGTTCCCAGGTTGTTGCGGAGATCATGCACCCCGATCCCGCAGGATCAGAGTCTGATCTTGGCCTTCTTCCCGGGGGAAAGGTGAAACTGGTGAAGAGTTCTAGCATCCAGCTCGAGAACCCTGTGCGGTAAGGCTGGAGGAGAACAGAGAATTATGGGTACACCACATAGGGGAGTGCAGAGGCACAGTGGCTAGAGCTTCAGACTCTCAATAGAGAGAACTCAAGTTCAAATCCTGTGCTGCTGTGTTGAACCTTGGGCAAGTTTGTTTACTCTACGTTGCTCCAGTTCACTCAGCTGTATGAATGAGTACCTGGCTATAGACAGTGGTGGATATTTGTGTACAAATAGTATTCGTGCATTAATTACATCGTTGCTGAATGCTTCTCAGAGAAGTTGAAGTGATGTTCGATTGAACAGGTCTGCCAGGGAGTAAAGTGTGAAGCGCCTTGATCAGTCTTAAGGACTGGATGCTACGCTATGTAAGAGCTTTCCATTACTTTATGTCACAGTTTGCCTATGTCACAATTAAAATTATACGTGTGGCCTCTGTCAAACTTTGCCTTTGCCAATAATGTTGATAACAGTTATATATGTGAATTACATTTCTATTGCAGCATGACATCTCACCAATCAAACATTTCCATACACAGTTGTGATTATAAAACTAAAGAAAAACTTTGAGGGCCAGAATTTCAACAAAATATGCGACAGACTGTGTGAATGCACGATCATGTTCGGCATCCATTTTTTGATTGAGTGACGAATCTTTTTGTAGGCAACAGGTTGATTGTTGGATAAGTCAGTTAATGGTCGTGCTCTGTTATCTGGGCTGGCTTCCTACACTTCCTACGTGAGACAAATAATATCACTGAGAAACAATTATTAATAAATCAGTCATGGTATAATAAATCTAAATGGGGCTAACTTACTTCAGAACTGTAAACTATTTCAATTATTTGTTTGTAAAATGCAACAATTAGGTGGATGGAAAGAGTAAGAATTCTTTTAGAAATGTCATCCGAAGTTCTTGTTCTAGTTCATATTAATAACTTTTAGATGCCACGTTTGAAACCAAAGTCAGGAGCTACTGGTGGCAAATTCTTTATACCACAGACAAAAAAGATCAACAAATAAGCTCCAACACTGTCGGAATATTTTAAACAAAACATTGACCACAAAAATGTTATAACCACATAGCTTCATTTCCAGTCAGTTCAGAGAAGACTGTTACAAGTTTATGTATAAATTCTATCTGTTTCTTTGCCATTCTCTCCAGCCAGCATTCCTTATGACATCTTAATGAAATTGATGGTTCTTGTCCGTGTTTAGGACCCCGACTTTGCAGACTGCCATGCAAGCCTTAGATCTGTGCCTGTTACCTCAGAACAACAGTCACTTCTATGTGGCCACAGACACGGTGAGTTCTCTTGTTACACAACAACCACTGTCTGTATGGCAGTAATGGCAGCTGTCTGAAGAGAAGGCTGTCTGTTTCATAAGACAAGGGAGATCATTATTAGCAGGAAATTCACTCAGTCAGATGTTCTTCGCCAGAGGTGTGGTTTGATGTGTGGGAACTAGGAACTTCAAAGATATTTGTCAGCAGGGACATGTGCCTCTACAGTGAGTGCCAATTACAGGCAATAAGGACTGATTAGTGTTTGAATTTTGTGTTTACAATTTGAACATTTCATGGTTGCAATTTTCATATTATTGACACTGGTTTGAGTTTATTAAACACAATTTGGCTGGCAGTGTATCATCAACATATTGTCGCCGGTCACAATTTGTATTTAATAATGTAATAACACTTACGTACATAAGTTCAGTGTTCTGCGTAGGTCGAATTTATGGGGCGTTACGCCCTGCCATTTTTTAAATGACGCCTTGGTACCCAAAAAAGGCAAAAAGAATGCCCTGCCTTTTTATACGACGCCCTGCTATATTTTGCACGTAACCCTACTCGTGGCTACAGATGGTTACAGGATTGTGTATATTAATTTGCGAGCACCCTGATCTTGAAACGCATCCCGATCTTGCCACACATGAGTTTAGATTGTTCCCAACTGAGCGCATCCCGCAATCGGGAATGGATGCGTCACGAGATCGGGGCGCTTGCAGACACTCGATCGTCTGCAAGCACCCCGATGTCGACTACGTATCCCGATTGCGCTACGCAGTCATTTCGATTGTTCAAGCGCCCCTATCTCGACTCCTATCCCGGTCGCCATTAAATTCTTAATTGTGTATGCCAAAAATATTAAATACGTTGATTTGAGGAGACTTTCGCGGAGCGCCTCGACAATACATGTCGCCAAGCATTCCTTATTTTTTTGTATCTTCAAAAGTCAAAGTCTGATCGCCAGCAGATTCTACCGTTAGATTAGTCGTTAAATTCTTAGTCATGTGATACTTACAAAACTTATTCAAATATGTTTTGATCTGAGGAGGCAGACTTTCGAAGCTGCCACGTGTGATTAGAAAAATAATGTTTTATTCATACACCCTTTGCATACTATATGTTATAATTATACACACATATATTACCATGGTTTAACAAACAAACATATATTACCATGGCACTAACAAACAAACAAGTACAACAAGCACGCATGAACACATTTGTTAATGTACTGATATATAATGATAAGTAACAACGTTTAGTATAACATAGCTCAACAGTAGTAGTGAATAATTGCGTATTGTGCACGTTAAAAGAACCTGCTCCCCTCAATATGCAACGACCCGCCGGCACATGACTTCGCTCATGCTCGTTGCAATGCATGCCGTTTCTAGGTCATGATGTGATGTGCGTGTGTAGTGGACCAGCCAAGGGTGCTAAGGTTGCTGGCGGCCACCGTCTTCTTTTGCCAAAGCGTTTAGCAGTAGCTACCTGTAATAATTATTATTCGGAGGGGTACCATTAAATGGTGGCTTCAAACTAGTAATAATTACTTTTTTCTGTTTATTTGACTGATTGTTAAAAATGAGATTGTGTGGGTAGTTTTTTCTGAAAATAAAATGGAACTTTACAAATTAGCTGTGCAGTCTATAATTATTTTAATGTTTGACATCACATTTTTTACTATTTGCAGTGTAATATATCTCAATTTCTGTTCAGCCTAGACCAACAATATCTTGCATACCTATTGCTTAATAGTCTCTGAGAATATTAAATTTGATGTGAATTATACATAAATGTTATGTCATGCTGGATATTGTGTTTTGCTAAGACCCCGAACTTTGTTTATGCTAATATTATTAACAATATATATATATATATCTAAATGTTAAGAAATGAGGAACTGACATTGTACTGATATTATAATTGTGCAAATGTAATTTTAGTTATCGTCTCTTCATGGTTATCATAATTGTCATTTTTTGTATTTTATGTGTTTTTTTGTAACAAGTACAACTGTTCTCTTTAGTATCAGATATTTCACTTATGGTGTATTATTACAATTAGCAAAAATACCCGTCTTCCAGGAAGGTTAACTATACACATTGATACATGGGATAATTACACAAAGTACTTGCACCAGACAACTGATGAATGTAACGTAACCTTGACATTGTTGTTTGCAATGTAATGCATGTTTTCATCAATACTCCCAACAACGTAGACTGACCACTGGTCATTTGAGGGCAGATTATGTTTTCATCAATACTCCCAACAACGTAGACTGACCACTGATCATTTGAGGGCAGATTATGTTTTCATCAATACTCCCAACAACGTAGACTGACCACTGATCATTTGAGGGCAGATTATGTTTTCATCAATACTCCCAACAACGTAGACTGACCACTGATCATTTGAGGGCAGATTATGTTTTCATCAATACTCCCAACAACGTAGACTGACCACTGATCATTTGAGGGCAGATTATGTTTTCATCAATACTCCCAACAACGTAGACTGACCACTGATCATTTGAGGGCAGATTATGTTTTCATCAATACTCCCAACAACGTAGACTGACCACTGATCATTTGAGGGCAGATTATGTTTTCATCATACTCCCAACAACGTAGACTGACCACTGATCATTTGAGGGCAGATTATGTTTTCATCAATACTCCCAACAACGTAGACTGACCACTGATCATTTGAGGGCAGATTATGTTTTCATCATACTCCCAACAACGTAGACTGACCACTGATCATTTGAGGGCAGATTATGTTTTCATCAATACTCCCAACAACGTAGACTGACCACTGATCATTTGAGGGCAGATTATGTTTTCATCAATACTCCCAACAACGTAGACTGACCACTGATCATTTGAGGGCAGATTATGTTTTCATTAATACTCCCAACAACGTAGACTGACCATTGATCATTTGAGGGCAGATTATGTTTTCATCAATACTCCCAACAACGTAGACTGAACTCTGATCATTTGAGGGCAGATTATGTTTTCATCAATACTCCCAACAACGTAGACTGACCACTGATCATTTGAGGGCAGATTACGTTTTCATCAATACTCCCAACAACGTAGACTGACCACTGATCATTTTAGGGCAGATTATGTTTTCATCAATACTCCCAACAATGTAGACTGACCACTGATCATTTTAGGGCAGATTATGTTTTCATCAATACTCCCAACAACGTAGACTGACCACTGATCATTTGAGGGCAGATTATGTTTTCATCAATACTCCCAACAACGTAGACTGACCACTGATCATTTGAGGGCAGATTATGTTTTCATCAATACTCCCAACAACGTAGACTGACCACTGATCATTTGAGGGCAGATTATGTTTTCATCAATACTCCCAACAACGTAGACTGACCACTGATCATTTGAGGGCAGATTATGTTTTCATCAATACTCCCAACAACGTAGACTGACCACTGATCATTTGAGGGCAGATTATGTTTTCATCAATACTCCCAACAACGTAGACTGACCACTGATCATTTGAGGGCAGATTATGTTTTCATCAATACTCCCAACAACGTAGACTGACCACTGATCATTTGAGGGCAGATTATGTTTTCATCAATACTCCCAACAACGTAGACTGACCACTGATCATTTGAGGGCAGATTATGTTTTCATTAATACTCCCAACAACGTAGACTGACCATTGATCATTTGAGGGCAGATTATGTTTTCATCAATACTCCCAACAACGTAGACTGAACTCTGATCATTTGAGGGCAGATTATGTTTTCATCAATACTCCCAACAACGTAGACTGACCACTGATCATTTGAGGGCAGATTACGTTTTCATCAATACTCCCAACAACGTAGACTGACCACTGATCATTTTAGGGCAGATTATGTTTTCATCAATACTCCCAACAATGTAGACTGACCACTGATCATTTTAGGGCAGATTATGTTTTCATCAATACTCCCAACAACGTAGACTGACCACTGATCATTTGAGGGCAGATTATGTTTTCATCAATACTCCCAACAACGTAGACTGACCACTGTCATTTGAGGGCAGATTATGTTTTCATCAATACTCCCAACAACGTAGACTGACCACTGATCATTTGAGGGCAGATTATGTTTTCATCAATACTCCCAACAACGTAGACTGACCACTGGTCATTTGAGGGCAGATTATGTTTTCATCATACTCCCAACAACGTAGACTGACCACTGATCATTCATGTTTCATCAATACTCCCAACAACGTAGACTGACCACTGATCATTTGAGGGCAGATTATGTTTTCATCAATACTCCCAACAACGTAGACTGACCACTGATCATTTGAGGGCAGATTATGTTTTCATCAATACTCCCAACAACGTAGACTGACCACTGGTCATTTGAGGGCAGATTATGTTTTCATCAATACTCCCAACAACGTAGACTGACCACTGATCATTTGAGGGCAGATTATGTTTTCATCAATACTCCCAACAACGTAGACTGACCACTGATCATTTGAGGGCAGATTATGTTTTCATCAATACTCCCAACAACGTAGACTGACCACTGATCATTTTAGGGCAGATTATGTTTTCATCAATACTCCCAACAACGTAGACTGACCACTGATCATTTGAGGGCAGATTATGTTTTCATCAATACTCCCAACAACGTAGACTGACCACTGATCATTTGAGGGCAGATTATGTTTTCATCAATACTCCCAACAACGTAGACTGACCACTGATCATTTGAGGGCAGATTATGTTTTCATCAATACTCCCAACAACGTAGACTGACCACTGATCATTTGAGGGCAGATTATGTTTTCATCAATACTCCCAACAACGTAGACTGACCACTGATCATTTGAGGGCAGATTATGTTTTCATCAATACTCCCAACAACGTAGACTGACCACTGGTCATTTGAGGGCAGATGTTTTCATGAATACTCCCAACAACGTAGACTGACCACTGATCATTTGAGGGCAGATTATGTTTTCATCAATACTCCCAACAACGTAGACTGACCACTGGTCATTTGAGGGCAGATTATGTTTTCATCAATACTCCCAACAACGTAGACTGACCACTGGTCATTTGAGGGCAGATTATGTTTTCATCAATACTCCCAACAACGTAGACTGACCACTGGTCATTTGAGGGCAGATTATGTTTTCATCAATACTCCCAACAACGTAGACTGACCACTGGTCATTTGAGGGCAGATTATGTTTTCATCAATACTCCCAACAATGTAGACTGACCACTGATCATTTGAGGGCAGATTATGTTTTCATCAATACTCCCAACAATGTAGACTGACCACTGATCATTTGAGGGCAGATTATGTTTTCATCAATACTCCCAACAATGTAGACTGACCACTGATCATTTGAGGGCAGATTATGTTTTCATCAATACTCCCAACAATGTAGACTGACCACTGGTCATTTGAGGGCAGATTATGTTTTCATCAATACTCCCAACAATGTAGACTGACCACTGATCATTTGAGGGCAGATTATGTTTTCATCAATACTCCCAACAATGTAGACTGACCACTGGTCATTTGAGGGCAGATTATGTTTTCATCAATACTCCCAACAATGTAGACTGACCACTGGTCATTTGAGGGCAGATTATGTAACTTGTAACAGGTATAATTTGATTGTTCATAGACAGTGTAATAATGGGAGAATTTTTTTTATGTAGCGTCGTAGATGAATCTATGAAAGTTTGACACCCAATATATATATATAGTAATATAGCAAAAATTCAAGAAATGAATTCATCACATTAATTTATGTTGTTTGTAGGCATTAAGGCATTCTCTTTATCTTCTTTGTTATCCTCATTAAGGGATTGTGCCATCACGAAAATCAATAATGCCATTGTCGTCAATGAACATGTAACAATGGCCACAGTGTCACACACGTATGAATTGTATCGTTAGTTTGTAATTATTTAAACACCATTCTATAGGTTTGGTGCAATGCTTTTTCACACTTCCTTTCTTGGTGAAAATCACAGTACTGTAAACATTTTCATTGTCAACATTTCATTCTACTCACTTCCTAAGATATGTATCTTGTATGATTCCGTCTAGGGTTCCATTATACATGGGGTACGATACGGAGGCAAGGCACCCCCAAAGGCATACCATCATCAAACTGGTAAGCTCTTCTTTATGGCCATGTCATATATTTTATGTGACTCACTCTGTATTAACACCATGAAGTGTTAACACCAAGGTGTGCAATTTTACACCCAAACACACACACGCACGCACACACTCACACACACAAGCACACACACCACACACACGCACCACACATACGCACCACACACACGCACCACACACACGCACCACACACACCACACACGCACCACTCACACCACACACACACACACACACACCACACACACCAAACACACACACACACACACACACTCACACACACACACACACACACACACACACACACACACACACACACACACACACACACACACACATTACAAAAGCATGACACTCTGCATTAATAGGACTAACTAACAGTTATCTGTGCGTCTGTTGTGTGGAGCGCGGTGGTGTAATGTTAGAGTATCGGACTTTCAGTCGAGAGATTCTAGGTTCGAATGCTCTCACTGCTGGTTCCAATCGTGGGCAAGTTCGTTCACTCTATCTTGCTCCATTTCACTCATCTGTATGAATGAGTACCTGACTATAGACAATGGTGGATACTTGTATACGAATAGTCATCCCACAGTAATTTCACCATGTCTGAATGATTCGCAGAGAAGTTGAGATTGTGTTGAAATGAACAGGTCTGCCAGGGAGTAAAGTGTAAAGCATTTTGAACAGTCCCAAGGATTGCAAACAATAAGAATTTACCTTTACTTTGACTTTGACATATGTTGACCTTTGATTTCAGAGGGTCTAGTGAGGGTCACTAGCCTTGACTTCTCTCCGTTTTGTGAACCAACTTTCCTGGTAAGTACATCTTTCATTGCTAATAAATATAGCATGTAGAGTTCCTATGAACAAAGAATAATTATGATTCGGATACAGATACATAATATAATTAAGATGTATGACTAATTGGACTATCAACATAGAAACATTGACTGGCAGGTTCATTTTTAGATTAGTTGTAAATAATATCATGAATTTTGTGTGATTTAATGATAATAACTGTTGTTGTGAACCTAGTTATTTGTTGAGGAAAATTAATTAGACAGTTGAGAGATGAGATTATAGTGTGCATTTCTGCCAATATCAAAAAATTTATGGGATATGACCTAGACAGCTGTTATGGCTCGTGTTAAGAATAGGTGAGTATAAAACAAGATAACAGAAATTACAGCAACCAAATGTGACCCTCCGCAGTGATTATGTTGCACAGGCCAATAATCGCGTTATAATTTTACCTTTCAATCTCCAGTTTATTTTCCTCGACAAATTGTCCAAAACTAATCAAATACAATGATTTGCGAACACACTTATTAAAAACAATATAAGTCAAAATGACTTCATTTCTGAAAACTGCTTTTAAAAATCCATATCAATTATAACAATTAGTAAAAACACAATATATTTCAACAGATCAGGTATCGTTTTAAAGTTTATGATCTGTGGAATTCAAAATGGTATAAAGCTACATTTCATAATTTTGCGACTTAATACTCATTTTGTTGTGGCAGGCCACAAATTATCATCCTGCCATCATGCTTCCTCTGTTCCAGGCGGGTTGTGCGAATGGCAGTTTGCATCTGTACATGACCGAGTCGGAATACCCTCTGATAACATGGCCGGATGCGACTGAGAACTCTGCTCCTGTCGTCTGGGTGCGCTGGTGTCGCAGTCGACCCAGTGTCTTCTTCGTGCTGGACAGCAACGCCTTCCTCTACATCTGGGACCTACTCATGGATGATCTGGTGCCACTGAAGCAGGAGAAGGTGGCTGACGCAAGGTGCAGTGATGTTCTTCTTGTTGGTTCCATCCTAAATTGTGGTCACACCACTCGGCAGGTCCTTAGATAGATTTTTTGCCAGTTTTGAATTAATAATTTTTGCATGTGAAAGATTTCCAAGGAAGCCATTCGTGCCAATAACCAACATTACTGGCCTCGTTAGTTTTGTTCAATAACAAACCAGTGTCATTTGAGCCATTTATTTAATTAATACTCATTTAATTTTGTTCCTACCAGTTGTGCCAATGATAGTCATTAAGTTTCCCCTAGACTTGGAACTATTAGTTAATCTAGTGACCAGCTGGTCCATTCTAATTTCACTAACATTCTTATGAGCTCACCAGGGGACTGTTTCACTAACGTTCTTATGAGCTCACCAGGGGACTGTTTCACTAACATTCTTATGAGCTCACCAGAGGAGTGTTTCACTAACGTTCTTATGAGCTCACTAAGGGACTGTTTCACTAACATTCTTATGAGCTCACTAGGGGACTGTTTCACTAACAATCTTACGAGCTCATCAGGGGACTGTTTCACTAACATTCTTATGAGCTCACCAGGGGACTGTTTCAGTAACATTCTTATGAGCTCATCAGGGGACTGTTTCACTAACATTCTTATGAGCTCACCAGGGGACTGTTTCAGTAACATTCTTATGAGCTCACCAGGGGACTGTTTCACTAACATTCTTACGAGCTCATCAGGGGACTGTTTCAGTAACATTCTTACGAGCTCATCAGGGGACTGTTTCAGTAACATTCTTATGAGCTCACCAGGGAACTGTTTCACTAATATTCTTATGAGCTCATCAGGGGACTGTTTCACTAACATTCTTACGAGCTCATCAAGGGACTGTTTCAGTAACATTCTTATGAGCTCACCAGGGGACTGTTTCACTAACATTCTTACGAGCTCATCAAGGGACTGTTTCAGTAACATTCTTATGAGCTCACCAGGGGACTGTTTCACTAACATTCTTATGAGCTCACCAGGGGACTGTTTCAGTAACATTCTTATGAGCTCATCAGGGGACTGTTTCACTAACATTCTTACGAGCTCATCAGGGGACTGTTTCAGTAACATTCTTATGAGCTCACCAGGGAACTGTTTCACTAATATTCTTATGAGCTCATCAGGGGACTGTTTCACTAACATTCTTATGAACTCACCAGGGAACTGTTTCACTAACATTCTTATGAGCTCACTAGGGGACTGTTTCACTAACATTCTTACGAGCTCATCAGGGGACTGTTTCACTAACATTCTTATGAGCTCACCAGGGGACTGTTTCACTAACATTCTTAAGAGCTCACTAGGGGACTGTTTCACTAACATTCTTACGAGCTCATCAAGGGACTGTTTCAGTAACATTCTTATGAGCTCATCAGGGGACTGTTTCACTAACATTCTTATGAGCTCACCAGGGGACTGTTTCACTAACATTCTTAAGAGCTCACCAGGGGACTGTTTCACTAACATTCTTACGAGCTCATCAAGGGACTGTTTCAGTAACATTCTTATGAGCTCATCAGGGGACTGTTTCACTAACATTCTTACGAGCTCATCAAGGGACTGTTTCAGTAACATTCTTATGAGCTCACCAGGGAACTGTTTCACTAATATTCTTATGAGCTCATCAGGGGACTGTTTCACTAACATTCTTATGAACTCACCAGGGAACTGTTTCACTAACATTCTTATGAGCTCACTAGGGGACTGTTTCACTAACATTCTTAAGAGCTCACCAGGGGACTGTTTCACTAACATTCTTATGAGCTCACCAGGGGACTGTTTCACTAACATTCTTAAGAGCTCATCAGGGGACTGTTTCACTAACATTCTTATGAGCTCACCAGGGAACTGTTTCACTAACATTCTTATGAGCTCACCAGGGAACTGTTTCACTAACATTCTTATGAGCTCACCAGGGGACTGTTTCACTAACATTCTTATGAGCTCACCAGGGGACTGTTTCAGTAACATTCTTATGAGCTCATCAGGGGACTGTTTCACTAACATTCTTATGAGCTCACCAGGGAACTGTTTCACTAACATTCTTATGAGCTCACCAGGGGACTGTTTCACTAACATTCTTATGAGCTCACCAGGGGACTGTTTCACTAACATTCTTATGAGCTCACCAGGGGACTGTTTCAGTAACATTCTTATGAGCTCACCAGGGAACTGTTTCACTAACATTCTTATGAGCTCACCAGGGGACTGTTTCACTAACAATCTTATGAGCTCATCAGGGGACTGTTTCACTAACATTCTTACGAGCTCATCAAGGGACTGTTTCAGTAACATTCTTATGAGCTCACCAGGGGACTGTTTCACTAACATTCTTATGAGCTCACCAGGGGACTGTTTCAGTAACATTCTTATGAGCTCATCAGGGGACTGTTTCACTAACATTCTTACGAGCTTATCAGGGGACTGTTTCAGTAACATTTTTATGAGCTCACCAGGGAACTGTTTCACTAATATTCTTTTGCGCTCATCAGGGGACTGTTTCACTAACATTCTTATGAACTCACCAGGGAACTGTTTCACTAACATTCTTATGAGCTCACTAGGGGACTGTTTCACTAACATTCTTACGAGCTCATCAGGGGACTGTTTCACTAACATTCTTATGAGCTCACCAGGGAACTGTTTCACTAACATTCTTATGAGCTCACCAGGGAACTGTTTCACTAATATTCTTATGAGCTCACCAGGGAACTATTTCACTAACATTCTTATGAGCTCACCAGGGGACTGTTTCACTAACATTCTTATGAGCTCACCAGGGAACTGTTTCACTAATATTCTTATGAGCTCACCATGGGACTGTTTCTCTAACATTCTTATGAGCTCACCAGGGAACTGTTTCACTAATATTCTTATGAGCTCACCAGGGAACTGTTTCACTAATATTCTTATGAGCTCACCAGGGGACTGTTTCACTAACATTCTTATGAGCTCACCAGGGAACTGTTTCACTAATATTCTTATGAGCTCACCATGGGACTGTTTCTCTAACATTCTTATGAGCTCACCAGGGAACTGTTTCACTAATATTCTTATGAGCTCACCAGGGAACTGTTTCACTAATATTCTTATGAGCTCACCAGGGGACTGTTTCACTAACATTCTTATGAGCTCACCAGGGAACTGTTTCACTAATATTCTTATGAGCTCACCATGGGACTGTTTCTCTAACATTCTTATGAGCTCACCAGGGAACTGTTTCACTAATATTCTTATGAGCTCACCAGGGAACTGTTTCACTAATATTCTTATGAGCTCACCAGGGGACTGTTTCTCTAACATTCTTATGAGCTCACCAGGGAACTGTTTCACTAATATTCTTATGAGCTCACCAGGGGACTGTTTCACTAACATTCTTATGAGCTCACCAGGGGACTGTTTCACTAACATTCTTATGAGCTCACCAGGGGACTGTTTCACTAACATTCTTAAGAGCTCATCAGGGGACTGTTTCACTAACATTCTTATGAGCTCACCAGGGGACTGTTTCACTAACATTCTTATGAGCTCACTAGGGGACTGTTTCACTAACATTCTTATGAGCCTACCAGGGAACTATTTCACTAACATTCTTATGAGGTCGCCAGGAGACTGTTTCACTAACATTCTTATGAGCTCACCAGGGGACTGTTTCACTAACATTCTTATGAGGTCACCAGGGGACTGTTTCACTAACATTCTTATGAGCTCACCAGGGAACTGTTTCACTAACATTCTTATGAGCTCACCAGGGTGTTTCACTAACATTCTTAAGAGCTCATCAGGGGACTGTTTCACTAACATTCTTATGAGCTCACCAGGGGACTGTTTCAATAACATTCTCATGAAGAAGAAGAAGAAGTTTATTTACCCCATGTATATAAAAAGTACAATTTGTTTTTCATACTTGATTGTAGAAATACAATAAAGCATATACAAACACAAATATATATACTACGCATGATACATAAGTATGTAATTCGGTAATTTGCAGGGAAAAAAACGATTTGATAACATACTGTATGTATATGTATATATATATATCAGATGGGGTCGGTGACTCCTATTAAGACAAAATGTCGCTATCATAAGAGCCACCCCATTTACGTAAAAATAACATAGGTTCTTTCAATCTACAATAAAGTTAATCTCAAACGTGTGTATGTGGGTGTGTGTGCATGTGTGCGTGTGTGTGTTCGTGTCTGCAACTGTGTTATTTGTTTGCATGTACGTGTACTCATGTATGCATTCTAATGCTAGCGTCTTTGTAATTGATTGCACATTTTCAAAACTTCATTTATTATATGTTTTGGTGGCATGTATAACAGTTTGATAATGTGTACCTATAATCGTATTTTTGTAAAAAATAATTTTTCACATACATTGAAAAACCTCGCATACTGTGGGTGTATATCTTGTCTTTAATTAAATCAGGCGTGTTATTTATAGCGTGTGGCAAGTTGTATTTCAAACATTTCATTGCAAAGTCATGCTTAGTTCTGAAAGTATATATATTTTGTGTATTTCGAGTGTCGTAGTTGTGTATGTTATCTTTGGGAACAATTTGCCATTTTAATAAATAATCCGGTAGATTTTTGTGAATATATCTGAAGTAAAATTTTAACTCTTGTGCTCACCAGGGAACTGTTTCACTAACATTCTTATCAGCTCACCAGGGGACTGTTTCACTAACATTCTTATGAGCTCACCAGGGAACTGTTTCACTAACATTCTTATGAGCACACCAGGGGACTGTTTCACTAACATTCTTATGAGCTCACCAGGGGACTGTTTCACTAACATTCTTATGAGCTCACCAGGGGACTGTTTCACTAACATTCTTATGAACTCACCAGGGGACTGTTTCACTAACATTCTTATGAGCTCACCAGGGAACTGTTTCACTAACATTCTTATGAGCACACCAGGGGACTGTTTCACTAACATTCTTATGAGCTCACCAGGGGACTGTTTCACTAACATTCTTATGAGCTCACCAGGGGACTGTTTCACTAACATTCATATGAGCACACCCGGGGACTGTTTCACCAACATTCTTATGAGCTCACCAGGGAACTGTTTCACTAACATTCTTATGAGCACACCAGGGGACTGTTTCACTAACATTCATATGAGCACACCCGGGGACTGTTTCACCAACATTCTTATGAGCACACCCGGGGACTGTTTCACTAACATTCTTATGAGCACACCAGGGGACTGTTTCACTAACATTCATATGAGCACACCGGGGACTGTTTCACCAACATTCTTATGAGCACACCAGGGAACTGTTTCACCAACATTCTTATGAGCACACCCGGGGACTGTTTCACTAACATTCTTATGAGCACACCAGGGGACTGTTTCACTAACATTCATATGAGCACACCCGGGGACTGTTTCACCAACATTCTTATGAGCTCACCAGGGAACTGTTTCACTAACATTCTTATGAGCACACCAGGGGACTGTTTCACTAACATTCATATGAGCACACCCGGGGACTGTTTCACCAACATTCTTATGAGCTCACCAGGGAACTGTTTCACTAACATTCTTATGAGCACACCAGGGGACTGTTTCACTAACATTCATATGAGCACACCCGGGGACTGTTTCACCAACATTCTTATGAGCACACCCGGGGACTGTTTCACTAACATTCTTATGAGCACACCAGGGGACTGTTTCACTAACATTCATATGAGCACACCGGGGACTGTTTCACCAACATTCTTATGAGCACACCAGGGAACTGTTTCACCAACATTCTTATGAGCACACCCGGGGACTGTTTCACTAACATTCTTATGAGCACACCAGGGGACTGTTTCACTAACATTCATATGAGCACACCCGGGGACTGTTTCACCAACATTCTTATGAGCTCACCAGGGAACTGTTTCACTAACATTCTTATGAGCACACCAGGGAACTGTTTCACTAACATTCTTATGAGCACACCCGGGGACTGTTTCACTAACATTCATATGAGCACACCAGGGGACTGTTTCACTAACATTTATATGAGCACACCCGGGGACTGTTTCACCAACATTCTTATGAGCTCACCAGGGAACTGTTTCACTAACATTCTTATGAGCACACCAGGGGACTGTTTCAGTAGCATTCTTATGAGCTCACCAGGGGACTGTTTCAGTAGCATTCTTATGAGCTCACCAGGGGACTGTTTCACTAACATTCTCATGAGCTCACCAGGGAACTGTTTCACTAACAATCTTACGAGCTCATCAGGGGACTGTTTCACTAACATTTTGAGAGCTCACCAGGGGACCGTTTAACTAACATTCTTATGAGCTCATCAGTCCAATTTTGCTCTTCAGAATTGATTTTGCCCCCCAGTGATCTTGTATACTGAACACTGTCACAGAAATAGTGTTTTTTGCATTTCGAAAATGCGAGCTTTTAAATTTAACAAGATATTCTGTTTAATTAGATATTTTCCTGATGAGCTAATTTTTTTATGAAACAGTCCCGCGATGATGTTCTGCAGTCTTCTCCCTCTCTTGGCTGCCCTTATGAAATCTCTCTTGACACAATCTCCATCTTAATCTTGTCTCCTTCCATTGTCCATGTATTTCATTGTATGCATTGTGTCATTGTATGCATTGTGTCATTGTATCATTGTATGCATTGTATCATTGTATGCATTGTATGCATTGTGTCATTGTATGCATTGTATCATTGTATGCATTGTATCATTGTTATCAAGAGAGATAGGTTGCAACCGCACCAGACAATAGTGTATATATCATCTAAATGACTTGCATTATACTCAAATCTACATTACCCTGTAAATATTAGAAATTGTAATTGTATAGACATTCTTTTGGGAAAGTAGGGGAAAGTAGGGCAAAGCTGCATATGGTAAACTGTCACTACATGCCTGTAGAATACACAGTTATTTACATATGCCTGATGTGTTTACGTATTGTTCCTAGGGTGACAAGCTTTGCACTGTCGAATGACTATTCTGCAACTGGATGTGGCACGCCGGGTAGGAAACCACAAATGGTAAGACCCCAGTGTGGGGTTTCCAATAACAATTGACTTTCTTTACTTAAATGTAAAAAATTTAGGTAAGATTTCAGCCCTCGCTGTCGTCCAGGAAGTTGTGCCCCTCCATCCTTCTCTAATTACAGTGGACATGTGGTATCATTTCTAATCTGCTCAATCCACCTCTTTAGAGGCCTTCTTGCCAATGTCATTTGAAATCTTGCTTGATTACTTGACTAACAAAGTTCTCTCTTTGTGTATGGCAAACGTGCCCAAAACCTTTGAAGTATTTTGTGGCAAGTGGCATTTTAATGGATTGGATTCGGGGATGAATCTGTCTTCTCTGACCTGCAACATTGTTTGCTGTACGTCTGCAGGTGATGTGTCTGGAGAATGGAGCAACGGAAGTGCACTCAATCAGTCGTGAGTTCTCTGCTATGATGCCAGATGAGATCAACCAGTTTTCGCAGTACTTAGAGAAGGTTGTCTGAATGTGACCTCGGCTTAAGCGGATGGTACGGTAGCTGTGATATGTGATAAGACACCAAACACGTGCATCTCGGAATCTCCTGTAGTTGTGATAAAAAGTATTTACAATTGTCCCAACGCGCTACATTTATGTACATTTGTTGGACACATCATACGAGAATATACTTTTCCTGTCCAACTTTTCAGCTGAAATTGCAGGAAAGAATTATTTTCCATCTTTGTCCCCAGTTTATGCCATGTGGCTTGGCTCATGGTTTTCACCAATATGTTGGTACAGCAAACAAGACCGTCCATTGATAATATAACTATGATGTTTCCTTGCAACAAAGTGTCTGCTCTACTGGTTGTATGAAGTTTTGTTGTGTCACTTAAATGCATGATGTTACAACTTGTCTCAGTGTATAGAAATGTAGTATAAAGCTTCATTTGAAGAAATTACCTACTTGGAAATTTTTGTCCGCACAGTGAAAGCTTTGGCAGACCATGGTTGAATGTCAGTGTCCGTCCCATTCTACCAGTGGCTACTTTTGGTGAAAAGTGGATCTCAAATTGTCTATAAGTCAACGATATCAAATTGGCGGGTTTTCTTTTAAGTAATTATTTATGCTTCACTTCCTGTGATATTGTACCAATGATTTACTTATTCTGGTGTTTATGTATTTATTTACAATATGAATTGTTGCTGCGGGGTTGGAATAGAGACACGGTATTAACGCACTGTACCACGTGACATTGTACCTTGTGTTACCATTTGCAACATTTGTATCATCAATGTATATTTGAACTTGACATATATTAAGACTTATGTTTAGTAAATGTTACTTGTTTATTTAGTCTTAGTATTTTGTTTAATTAATATGTTTTAACGTTCAGTTTGTATCAACATAATGGTGTGACTGATCACTGTTAATGTTTCTATATTCATAAATATGCTTCAGGGTTCTGGAGTATTTGCACACACCAAATTTCACGATTATTTTTGCAGTTACAAAAGGCTCTGTACGGATGTTCTTGAAGCAAAAACGGACACAGATAATAAATTATGCAGTATTTTGGTACCTATGTTAGCAGTAAGCTTGTTGACCATTGAGTAACTTGTGTCATAATTAATTATACAGAAAAATTATAGGAAAAATATGAACAAATCAGTTGTTTTTCACTTTCTTGTGGCAAACCATATCAGTGCATGTGGCACATATGTCTTTCACAGTGCTGACAAGTAACACACACACACGCACGCACGCACGCACACACGCATACACACACCGCACATGCACACCACACGCGTGAATACGACCGTTTGCTGTACAAAGATGAGGTGTTAAATTATATAATGTTGTTGTTGTTGTTTGAAACGACTCAAGTCGGACGTTTGTTTGTTCGTGAAAGAGACATGTTAGGCGGCAATAAATGCCTGGTTTAACTCAGCGAAATTTGTGTTACATGTTCTAATACAGTCTTATAATAACTGTGATGGCAAAAATATGTCATTATATATATATATTAATATATATATAGTTTACAAATATGTAACATATGCACAAAGTATGTAAAGTATATATAAAAACTCACTCGTACACACTCTCACACCCACACATACACACACACGTCATATGTATAACCTACAAATTGTGTATATATATATATAACAATTACATGTATCACTATATGTTATCTTAACTACCCTAATAATTTATGAACCACACATTGATATAATTGGACCACTCATTATTATCTGTGGAATTTAACTTATTCCACTTGATTATCATCAAGCTTACAGTTACATTGAATGCTGATGGGTAGGGTTGATATTCGGTCAAATTTTATTTTATTTGGCATAACGCCCAGTATTTGAGAACATCGCCTCCAGAGTCTTAGTTACCTACCATTCCGTGAACATAAAAGGCATTTGTGTAACGAACTTGTTTAATGATAATTCTGAAATTCAAACATTACGAAAACAAGAACAACATGTGTGGTTCTGTAGACATAGTCGATTGAATTCTATGCAAGAGTGTGTACGAATGTGCGTTCGTGCGTGCGTGCGTTGTCATTACAATAGTCAAGAACGATTGCATAAACATCCGTGTATAAACAGCTACAACGGCTATCGTGTTGTTTCACGCCACGTGCTGCTACGCCGTGAAACAATCGCAATCTTCTGAGGTGCTTACGGGCCATCCACAAAGTACATCACGCTATTTTGTGGACATATTGACACCACATCTATATACATCCTTGTTATGCGTTGTACTCCTTATGGTTACGTTCGTTTTGAACGTATGGTGCGTGTGCCTGTAATTATCATCAAAATGTGTTTTACATGTCTGTTGATTCGTTGTTTAAAAAAAAACAATAATTGTAAAAAAACACTTAAATTGTTTTTTTACTGGGATGCTATTGAAACCAACTCAAAAAATGGCTGAACAATTAATGCTGTCTGACAATTCGCCCTGCCAATATTTCAAAAAACATTACATAACCTTTACCCATGCATAAGGGAGATCAAGTTCATGGATGACAGCGTACCCCAGGCAGTCGCCATACAAATTAGAGAATGTTTGCAAACGCCCCGATCTCGACTCCTTTCCTGGTTGCGCTACGCGACTGGTTCGATTGTACAACTGGTTGGGATCGGAAAGGGAGAGAGTGAGAGAATGAGATAGAGAATGAGGGAGTGAGACAGAATGAGTGAGAGAGAGAGAGAGAGCGCGCGAGCGTGTGTGTGTGTGTGTGAGAGAGAGAGAGACAGAGAGAAAGACATACATATAGAGGCAGAGAGCGAGTGAGAGAGACAGATAGACTGAGAGAATTGGCTTATACAGGCCGTTCCCGTGTGCGACTCTGACATTTATATGAATGAATCGACTGTGAGTGATATAAATGTACACATAGTCGTAATACGGTGAAACAACCAGTCACATACGGTACCCTTGTCAGAGACATGTCTTTAGGCATGGGACATTATTAATAAATGTTACTAGTATGTGCGTGATCAAGAACGCACTTAATCCATCCAAACTCAAAAACCACGTGAAAGTCTGGGTCAGGCAACATCTTTGATACTTGTAATCTTGCTTTCGTCGCTAGCATTGTTGTTCTGATCCACGGCCGGATGTGACGTCCGTCGTCGAAACGTCCCACGAAGCATTGCGAACACCAGCATGTTGACCATACACGCGCCAAACAGCATGCTGGCGAAGGTGTCCGGCCGTTGCGCGCGCATGCAATATCCCACGATGCCTGGTGCGGTAACCATACCGACGCACGACGCCACGAAACGCACGCGAGTCATGCGCGATGTCAGCGCGACTTCACGACCAATCCAGATGATACACGCGGGCAGTACCGCCGATGAGGCAACGCCATGCAGCGCCGCCACCAACCATACAACGTTGAGGTAGGTCCGTCCAAAGAGCAACAGGAGAAGGAGCGATGTCAACATGATGGCGAAGCCGCAGAAGACGCTGATTGTTGCAGACGCCTTCGACACCGCCGTGAGACACAGCGCCCGTCCGACGGCACAGCTTCCGAAGTAGACGACTGCCACCATCCCGGCAGAAGCCTTCGACCAGCCGAGACCTTTGACTGCGTAGGACACAAGCAGACATCCGTAGGTCGTCTCGACGCCGACTTGCACGCATTGGAACACAGCGTAGAGGCACGCCACGCGCACGCTCACGTCAGCAGGTTGACGTGGCCGCTTGATTTTGTCTCTGACATCACTGCCTTCTGTGACGTCATCACGTTTGGCTGTCAACGAAAGAGCGATCGCGGCTATACCAGCAGCGAGCAGCAGAGACGCCACGATGAAGTAGGCGTTCTCAAAGCGGAATCCTCCCTCGGCGGCATCGCCTTGGGCCGTCATATTCGAGTACGTCAGCGATGGTATTGTTCCTGTTGTCTCGTTGTAAGCGGAAGAATTGGTGACGTCGATGCTGCCGACGTCAATGGTGTCGTGGCCACGGAAGCCGTGCGGGCTGTAAGCTGGTGATCCGACCGTCAGGAAGGGCCTCGCAAGCACGGGGGCTATGACACAGCCAATGAGGTTGGCGACGTGCATGCAGTCGATGTAGGGGAGACCACCGCTGCCACGCAGACGTAGGCACTGGGCGTTACTGCCTGCAAGCATACGCACAAGGGTAACGTACCGTAGAAGTGTCTTAGCATACACGCAAGCATATAATAATAAGGTAACTTCTGTTGTGCCTAAATAATTGGAAACCAAGCTCAGAGGCGCATCAAAACAAAAAGGTTGATCAATCTCACACTCGACAAGGAGTAATCAAGTTGTCAACAGATTGATGGATACGCCAGGGAGCTATGGTGGATAAGCAAGGTTATAAAGATAAGTTTCTAAATGACGGCGGAATTGTTTAATATGTTCAACTGATCTAACACTAAGTGGGAGCATATTTCAAAGAGTTCGTGCAGCAACAGAAAACCCCTATTTCCAATGTTAGTGTTGACTCTTGGAACAAAGAGTAAGTCACACGCGCATGCGCCCGCACGCTATCAACTAGTTCTTTAGTACCAATCTCATCCATGTTATTAGAGCATACAAGTTATCGACATACATGTGACGGTGAAGTGCCATATCATAGAAACAAAACACTTGGCAAATGACACATCATATCACATCAGTGCATGTCAATCATACATTGAGCATTCGGAAGGGAACATGAAATAGCCACGTTATACTAGCAAAACAAACGGATTTAACTTGGGTTCCTGTAAAGGAATGTGGGCATGCTTGCTGAAGAAGAAAATGCCCAGACTTGTGTTGCTTTAGTTTCCATAGGTTTTTTTTTCAAATAGAAAATCTAGCAAATCTCCAGCGCTATTCGTTAATTGTGTAGATGTAGAATATGCTTCGGTTATCTTTCATATCTTACTTCAATAGGTAAACGCACATAGTGTCCTTTCAGACCTATTTGCACCGAAGAGCTGCAGTGTTGATGTGTGTACAGTTGGGGCAAAATGGGTACGGCTGGACAATAGCAACCTTGCCGAGGGTACGATTAGATACAAATGAAGACACCATCAGTAGCATCTAGAGGCATCGGATCTGGGAGGAGCTTGGAGACCTCCAAAATATTGGGGGCTGTATATGTATATATATTTAGCCAAGGGGTTTTTTGGTTGCCCGGAATCCCCTCCCAAATTTCTGATCAAAATGATGGCAATGTACGCGAGTACACGGAAAGATAACAGTAATACCCATAGGCGCGGGGACAGGATTAGGGTTGGTTTTGAACAGCACTGCCCTCCTCCCCCCGTTTTCGGATATCATGAGTTCACAGCCGAGATAGAGGAGAAGGTGAAGTTAGAGCGGTGAGTAACGAACATTGTTCAACAGTACCCCCCCCCGCCGTCTTCCGATGTCACAGTCGAACCAACTGAACCGTGTTGAAGATATGCGGTGGACCAGCGGCTAAAAATCCCCCCAATATGAATGTCGTTCCCGCGCCACTGGTAATACCCGTTTGGAAACCCTCCAACATGTCAATCCTGGGTACGCCTCTATAGCCCCCAATATTTTGACAAGGGTGATGGAGTTGGAGATTTTTGGTGAGTCTCAGGCCCCGGCCGGTATTTACCATATTCCGACGTCTAGGGTCAATGCCAATAACCGTACTTACCGCAGTCAAGAAATCCAAGAAGTAATCCTTGCGCTAAGACGGCGGCAGCCATTTGAATAAATGATGTCGCCAATGGAACTATTGTCGTTATAACTGCGCACAATGTGAGCGCGCATCCGTAACTCAAGAACCAGCGGTAGCGTCTAAACACAACGCCGACCAACATGGCTCCTATTATCGCTCCCGCGTCACGGAATGTGAACTGAAAATAAATATAGATACAACCAGACGAGTATCCACACAATGTAGACAATATTTATTATATGTACGCGTTTATGCATGTACTTAAAGTTGCAAAGGATTCTTTCCAGCAGACAATGTCCCCAAAGCGGGTTGTTATGCCCCACGTTGCCTTATTGTACACAACTAAACAATATATGCAAAACTTGAATTATTACACTTCAAAACAAGGTTTCTTTGCTAACAAGAATGTATCAGCACAGTGAATTTATTGTTAGGGTGGTCAACAAGTGTTGCATAAACTAAATATCTGAGGGAGACGTATTCAAAACACGGGCATATGAATCACGTCAACCGTCCTGTGTATGCGTAGTTATTGATTATAAATATGGCCTAAAATATTTTGAAAGTGAGTTGAACTTTCACATATGACTTACCAAAAAGGCCGATCGGTGCAGTGTAATACCAATCTTCTCTTCCATGTCAATTAACGTCTGACCCAACAGCGTGTGGCATAAACCCTGCAAGATCGCGCAGACTGTAGACATTTTGTGAAACATTCACTTGTCTATTACACAATACGACATGCATTCTCTTTTCTATCAGTTTACTGTTTCCTGTTAGTGACATGATCGGAGAAATTATTAAGTTATCTTAGCCGGATCTGGTGGGAAAATGCATAAATGGTTAGCCTCCATATACTATACGTTAGACAGTTCATACAGTCGCAAGTTAATTGACCTAAAGATCAATTAAAATTATGTCGACGAATTTAGCAGTAGTACGCACATTTCATTAAATTGACATCCTACAATTCACACACTTCAAATATAAACATAAACGAATCTGACGTGCATCGGACTAAATCAACTGAGTGAGGAGTTTTACAATAATTTGCGATATACCAAGTGAACATAAGAACACTGTTATTATTTATTATTTTGGTCATGCACGTTCAGGGCAGACTACTCGCAAGACAACGCTTACTGTTGTGACGCATACTTGAATGAACCGAACGACTGGAATTGGAGAATTGTGTATAGTGGGATACATGTGATATATGATTGAAAGTGGAGTTGGCAGCGGGAGCACGAGGCGGGAAGTGGAGACAGATGTGCGGGATGAAAGACGGAAGAAGGAAAACAAATACAAATCGAGGCCCAGAGTCGACGTCTGTCAGATAGGTAACGACACAGACAAGGAAGAGAACAACAACAACAACAACAGTAACAACAACTAACAAAGACAACACCATGGACGACTCACAAGAAAGAAGTAGGTAAATATCACGCATGCTATGCCCAGAGTCTTGGCCTTTCCCTGAATTTGACGATCTTCGTTTGTGACGCTTGGTGTCGTTTCCGGCAGTTCCCTCTTCTTCTCTTGGCATTCGCTTAGGCTACCGTCGTCAGAATTTGGCACATACGGACGCAATCGGCGTAGAAACGATGTCTCAAACAATCCTGCGTACTGCTGTAAAACCGATAACAGACTACAGACAATATGTGTAACAAATACAATAATGATATATGAGAATGTTTACGACATCTGATTTTCGAATACATGCTATCCTATGTGGTTGACGTTCGGGTGGCACTGCACGGAATCATAGAGAATAGAGAGTTTGTCAGAAATTACCAGTGGTTTACTCTGCCCGTTGCCAAGTGAG
The DNA here is from genome assembly GCA_020002185.1 of Paraescarpia echinospica. NCBI lineage: Eukaryota > Metazoa > Annelida > Polychaeta > Sabellida > Siboglinidae > Paraescarpia > Paraescarpia echinospica. The sequence continues at coordinate 26,793,688 of CM034533.1, forward strand.
TATTAAAAGAGCAAATATTAAACAAGTGAATATACTCCTAAACGTCCATCACATACGAACACCAGTCTAGAACTATCGGAAATACGAACATTCCTACCATCCTGTTGGTGGAGTTCCAGGTACTCCAACGCGAGAACCGTCTCCAAGTTCCCGTCGAGGCAGCTGGAACAATATACGGATATTTTATTTATAGTATGCTTCCATCACAATATGTTTCTAGTCATTTCGCCTGTCAATACTATGGGGTGCAGAAGCTGACAGGGTCAGTGATAAATGCATGTCAACGGATAGCATTCGTACGGTGTTTGCATCTTTGTTTTGTTTTGACGTTACGAACAGGCCTTCCAGTAGTGATATGCAAAGCGTTTTCGTGGGTTCCAAGGACTGAATTATAATTCAACAATACATTGAACATTTGGGTGACATTAATATAAAATAATATCATTACGACACTTGTTTTATGGAAATTCGATAATGTAACATAAAAATTGAACGTAAGTTCCACGGAGTACGAACTATTACGGTGACTTTATTATCATAAAATAAAGTACAATAGAAAAAGCGTACATGTAATGCACATACAATACCAGCTATCAAGGTGTTGAAATAGAAATACATTGGTAAGCGAATAACAAAAGAAGACACAATAAAGATAACAAAAGACAACGCAAGTCAGTGTAAGCAATCAGCACGTTACCTGTATCAGCGAGTGACTTCTCCGGTGTGTCATGTCTCGTTTCCCTACCGGACTGCCGGGAGGGAATATACGGGGTGATCTCTGGCGTACAGTCCCTTCTTCTCGTCTGAAACACCAAACCGCAGCTACACTGCTTGTTCAAATATTCAGTGGTTCCAACGATAACCATTCTCGCGCGCCAGGGGTCGCTGCTGATGATTACGTAAGTGCCAGCCAGCAGTACTCCCTGGCTGATCGCTTTGCGAAACTGTGAATTTAAGATCAGTAGATGTACGCAGGTCAGGTGGTCATAATAAAACTAATTTCAACCAACCGTGGCTCGTGTTACATGCAATGTTTAGGAAGTAGAAGCAATTATTCGAATACACAATACCGCTCAGCTGCTCGTGCTAATGGGCGAATGGTATATTGGGATTCCCAGAAGTCGTTTATCCGTCTTCAAATTGGGGCGGTTATTTGCGTTGTTCTTACGGGTGATGCAGTCGCGACTGGCGAAGTCAATTACTAGTTTGACTCAGCCAACTTCCGCACTTCGCGTAGGGGATCAGCCAGGGCTAGTTTTGCACGGCAAACAGCCCTGGCTTGCGAGGATGACGAGAACCGCTGTAGCTCTCATCGTTGTTCCCGAAGTTTTGACATTAATTCTCTGTTAGTTTTTGTTTTATTCACCTTCCATTCTAACAGCAATAGACTGTACTTATAACATGTAAACACTACATAAACTAAAATAGCAACGACCTACAATACGCAGGCCCCACTATCATTGTTGTAGCACAAATACTACAAACCGTATATGTATTAAAAAGGTAAGTAAATGCAAAACAAACATAAGACAATACTATTGAAATACGATTGTACTATTTTAGTACGATATTTCCTTAAAATTATATATCGAGCAAGTTATGTCATGTGACAATGAACGGTCTGTCCCATTGGTGCCGTATCACTACAACGCATCGGAACTACAATAATAGGCTTACTCTTATCGTGTTGACATATGCGTGATAAATCCAATCAACTTTTGTTTAGTTGTGTGTTGTTTTGTAAAAAAAACACGACACCCTTCAGAAGGGTATACAGTTGTGCATAAACACAGGGAAGCAATTTGCCCTTACTTACCACAGGTGTAAATTTAATCGCGAGACGAGGTGTCGGCAGTTTCAGTGAAATCCGTCGAGGTGTGCTTGGGTTAGCCGGCTCTGACAATTCATTGACATCTGTTTGTTCTTCCATCTTCCTAAACGGAGTTGCTGCAGTGGACACGGCAAAATAACTGTAGTTCGTCAATGACCACCAGCAAGTCAAATGTACGACTGAATATGCAGATATTGACTATGCAACGTTACAGAAAAACAAGCAAGACGCCAATTAAATTATGCCAAAGCAATCGTTCATGTCCAGCCAAATTATATTTTCATTGCCTGATCAATATTAATTATTATGCTGTAAGAATGTCACTAGCTAATACGTTTATTGTGAATATTATATTAACACTAACAGGACTACCCAACTCGTACAATTATAAACTACGTGAATGTCTTTAGTGACTCACCAACGGTAAGGATAATTATTTGTACGAATACAATTTTCAAAAACGTTATGTTAAACAAAACATTTAATATTGGGAAAAAATGTTCTTAATGCAGGAATTATATTGTTCAATGTAAATATGCTGTTATCAACAATTTATAAACGTTGTGTAGGGCCTATGTAAACGAGGTTTAATGACATTGCAATGGTATCGATAATGTTATTCTAGTACAAAAAGCAGCCGTGACGGAAGAAGAAATAGTCCGGTATGTAGGATCAGAATTAAATACACAAGATAGTACTGCCGTTCTGCGTAAATACGTTATCATCATTTAAGACCGGGATACACTGGCGCTTTTCGCCCGACCAGACCAGACCAAACCAAAGTCACTCCAATTGAAGTGTAGGCCTATACTCTACAGCGACTGACACCGACTGACACCTACTGAGTCGTACATGAAGCTGATATGACGTCATAATCACGCAGACTTGAAAACTTTCGACTAGGTCGAGCTAGTTGGTGTCAGTCTGACGTATTCGAGAATTTTTAAGTTTACGTGATTATGAAGCCACACCGGCTTCAATATGTCTCAGTCAGTGTAGTCGATACACTGCAGTCTGGGTGAGTCTGAGTGAGTCTGGTCTGGTCTGGTCTGGTCGGGCGAAAAGTGTCAGTGTATCTCGGAATTTAAACTTTCAATTTGTCACCTGCCGCGTGTTCGTGTTGCTTGAAGTGTACCCTTCCCCCGTGGGACACGGGTGTCCTATAATTCATGTCATCGCCACCTGAGCTCGGTGACTAAAAAAAAGCACATATCTTAAGTATAAACAATGCGTATACAATAAATGCAACATAAGACTTGATATACGATATCGTTTACAATAATATTATTATACAAATTAAGCTTTCGAATATGCAAAAACGCACGTAAACGTTTCCAAATATATTTCTACAATACGGTACTTTTAAAATGTCAAATGAGTCTAGGATATCAACCATTTTCATTGGCCCGTTTTGGATATATCTCAAGACAATGAACATTAGTTGCTGTTCGTAAATTATACAATGCTGTAACTTACACATTTATGCCTCGTGATATGTGTGGTGTATCATTGTCATTATTGTGTCTAATAACTAAGGCTAAAACAATAACGACTGATTCAGAAATGTGCAACATGAGCAAAACATTTCAGAGATCATCTGGACATGCCATTGGAATCTCGTGATTCTCCATTTAAATCGATATTCTCAAACGATCTGATATTGTTAAATCTTGATGGATTAACAATAAATACAATATAAATATTTCACTTACCTAGTTAACAGTGCAAAACACATATACAACGAGTTTCTGCGGAAAGAGAAAAATTGGTGGAAGGAGAAGACGATGTCCACTGTTTAGGTGGAGGAGTAGTATGGATATACATTCCTAAAAACTAGGTGTGCACTTCAGGGAATGCGGACCAAACTGCAGAAGATAGAGGGTGGAACGTCGTCGAGAGGGCAATAGAGATTTATAATAATCGGTTGTTAATAAGTCCGCTTTGTCCAACGAACTGGGTGTGTAAAGGCGCCTCACCTGAGAATACTCTGTAAGTAGGATGTGTGGTAGCCCGGTGTCAGCGTCAATCATATTGGAATCACCCGTCTTTGCCTTATCGCATGACATAGCACCCATGTGACCACTGCACCTTTGTTCTGAACAGAACCAATTAAAGTATAGACACAGGTATACTTTATCGTGTATTGTCAAAGCCTAAATTAACGCTTTTTTTCAAAATGTGTTTCTGTTGTGCATGTATGGTATCAACGGGAACACAGCAAATTAGACCAATAATACATAGCACAAGCACAACATTAAAAACTATTTAACAACAGTTTAATATATTTTTATAGATACTAATATTATGGTAAAATGATGTTCATATCAGAAATAATATGACATATGATACAACAGCGTATATAAGTTAGTGTTTAACGCGGACCATTCTCACTGAATAAAGGACTATTTTTGTTCCCAGTGAGCGAATATTATCTCTATGCCCATGGTTTCTCCGACAACTGATGACGGGCCTTGGCGACAGAAAGTGTCATTGTGCCGTAAAGTAATATAAACAGACCTGTTCTGTTCCTACGCGGTACAAGACAACGCGCATTGGCAGCAGTCACGCTCCGTTGGCTGGGTACTCTCAGAAGTGACACGCATGACTGGCTGTCCGGTATCTTCACATTGTCATATACACTTGTGTTAGACCTTTTGCTGCTAAGCTGTTCATTTGCTCCGTCAAAATTTCCCGGAACATTTTTATGCGACCCGTCCAAGGCTTGGTTATTTGTTTCACAAGAAATCAAGTTAGAGTTTGTTGTGCGACTTCGCACATGTGATGTCTCATCCTCTTCAATCCCGTGCGGGCTGCAAATCAGCGATGCATTTTCTACCACACACACATGCGCGCTGTCTTCTTTGCCCTGACTCGACCTAAATTGCACGTTTCCCGACGCGTCGTCGCTCGTGAGCATAGACGTGTTTTCCACGTCGATCTTGCTGAGGCAAGAGGCATAGGACGCACAGTCGCTGTCCCCGTTCCGTCTGGAAGAGCCCAGCGACGAGTCTGCAATATGACAAGATAAGAACGATTCGTCGCTTTGTTCCACAGCACCGCGTCCGACCTCAGATGGTGGCAGTTCCGCCGCTGACTCGTGTTTCTTGTTGCTGGAATGGACATCATTGTTAATTTTCTTCGTCAGATAGACGTCCTGTTTGCAATCAGAAGCCACCCTGTCATCTTCCATGTTGTTGTCTTCAGTCGCCAGTCGGTCTCTTGCATGTGTTGGTGTTACCTAGGACGAGACAAAACATTACAAAACACAGTTCACTGATCATAATTAGGGAAAGCGCTGTGTGTCCCCACGATATAACATGACAAAAATATTGATCAATAGTGGGGAGAGCGAAATTAATTAAATACGAACGTCAGACTGTCAGCGCTTATGTGGACATTCTAGCTGCTGTTTACCCACTTACGCACAAGCATGTGCTACCACGATTGCATAATGCTCCGTGATGCCGACTACGACTTACACAATTTAGCAAGTCTGCCACCCAGCACAACACAACCCAGATGGCCGGGGACAAACACGATATTTGCTTAGCAAATCTTCCTGAAGGACATGACGTATCCCATTTGAAGTCCCGATGTGTTGGAATTATACATATTGGACGATTTGCCAGGCACATTCCTAACATTAACTTTACAAAATATTTTCCTCTAGTAAATGTAATTTGTTATAATTTTTTATTACCATGAATCTGCATTTGTTAACTTATAACGAGAAACAACTCACATGGTCAGTAGTTGGTGACTCTAGTGACGTCAATTTCTACATGAATTTGGAGAAAATGTCAACAGTGTATGATGCTGTCTACTGCACGAAGCCACAAGACCGTGTGGCAATGACAGCTTCGCAGTGGTTACGTCATTACCGCACCCTACGGCGCCAAATAGCAGGTGACAAAGACGCCACCTGGTGTCGTACATAACTGATATATTATATATATATTTTTTACCTACGGACCAGATTTTTGTAATGTGCAGCGTTTTTCTTTGCAGTAAGTTTTCACAACAAAAACATAAATCTGTTGTTTTTAAACAAACGTACTTAGAAATAAATTTTACTCTTGCTTGATAGACGTTTGTATTTTAGCTGAAAGGAAACTTAATCAAGAAACTTTATTATAAATGTTGACTTGTTACATTATTTTTTTTATAATTTATATTTTCACGTTGTAAGATATTTATGTCTATACCTCTATGTAGTAATCCGCAAGAACCACAAGGTCATTACGCCAGATGTTTTGAAATATCTTATAAAAACGTTCCGTCGTGGTAAATATAAAATTTATAAAAACGTGTTATAAATGTAGCATAATTTATTTATAAATTATGTATGAATATATGCAACATGTAAGAAATTCCACGACAAGCTTCATCCAGACAAAGCAAAATGAACAGCAACAACAAACAGGCATTTAAAAAAAATGTAGGGTGCCTACGCTTATTGGCTCGTTGATAATATAGGGTAATTCACGTACGGCAGGTTAATTCATGTAGTATGTATTTCTTATACCCGTGATGTACTGAGAAGAGATCGAATGAGCCGAGCACAGAATCTCCGGCCATTCGTAACAAGATTGATGGGTGGCACATATGTTGGAGAGTATGCACAATGCGAGAGATACGTTATTATGACGTCATATGCGATGATTAAATATTTCGTAGTGGCGCCAGTTAAAAGGTAGATACACTGCAAAGTAAAGACGGCTATATGTGATGGCTATTTATCCAGAATAAAAGTAGGCCTAAGTACCACGGGCAATACGCTGAATGAGCGCCGAGTATCCGCTTTCAAGGTAGGCCCTACGTTTATGATAAATAGCCCAATCTTTTCTCCAAGTAATCAATCCATCATAGCATTCTAATAACATGAAACAATTACTAATGTCAACATTTAAAAGCGAAGTTGTCTGTTCGTCATTTATTCGTTGAGTGTTCGGCGTTCCTAATACTAGAATAAATGTTATTGTTGAAGGTATACTTGTCTATAGCCCGCCAGATGGCATTTACTACACGAAAGTGAGAGAGAGAGAGAGAGAGAGAGAGAGAGAGAGAGAGAGAGAGAGAGAGAGAGAGAGAGAGAGAGAGAGAGAGAGAGAGAGAGAGAGAGAGAGAGAGAGAGAGTAGACTGGCATCGGACTGAACGTCCGGATTGTCACTACAGTTGTCAGCATCGTTTGCCTTATGTTGTCGGGACACGTCCAATGTAAATATCAACATTTAAATCAAAATAGATAACGAATATTGTGGCCGTATCTGGCGGAACTAATCGGTGAACTGACTTTGTTAGAGGCAATTAATTCATTCATTCATTCATTCATTCATTCATTCATTCATCCAACCATCCATATAAACTTGTCATAGATTGTGTAACTGGAGTAACGACTGGTAATAACAAAAACGCAGCACCTCTAGCGCTGGTGTGCGAATATTTAATTTAATTTTGTTGAAATAACCATAATAGCTATTAACTATTTTTTAATGGACCAAGTAGAAATCCATCGAAACATTAACCTATCTATGTGTATATATCATAGCATTTAATTCCTATTCACAGTTTTGCCAGTTAACCGTAAATAATTTCGATGATTTTAACAAAAGTACATATTTGTTTATTATACCGAATGGGCATGATAGGGGACGGTGGGGTAAGCCGGCCCACTTCGAAAGAAAGGGTTTGGGATAAAACATTGCACTTATATGAATTAAAAAATTATTCTACATTAAAACAACACATGCGATAATGAACTTACTTGAGGAACTCATATACTTATATATATATATATATATATATATAATATATACATACATATATACATACATGTATGTACATATACATTTATATATATATATATTTATATATAACGCACAGTCCAGAAACTACATGTTTGAACATCAAAGAACATATCTCACTCTGAGCTAATTGCACTGTGGTATGTTTTAGAAGTGGCACTGCTCACAATAACTATTTCGCGAAAAAGAGGATGGAAAATGTATTGCACTGATTACAGTAATCCCTTAGACGGAGAAGCCAACGAATATTTATGAACACGTATGATTAGGTAAACAAAAGATGATAATATAAACACGTTTAATGTGCGTGAGAATGTTACCGCGATACGTTCTTTGCTTGCTCTGTTTGTTTCGAGAATGCAGTGTCACCGTCGCAGAACCGAACAAATGAAACAATTCATAACGTTCACGCATGCTCTTTGTGATTCCTTCATAGCCAGTTTTATATTCGACTGCGAATACGTGATAATGCACCTGACCCAACGGCCTGACCCAACGAACAGATTACGAGCTTAACTGGAATATGTACCGCCTAGTGGCCACCTTGGCATGGACAGGTCATCCGTGATTGCCAGGATACAGGGCATAATGAGTATCGATTGTTGTCCGCGTCAATGATCATGCGATTTATGTTGCCGCAAGGAACTTGTTTCCATATGCTAAGATTACACCACATTTAATATTTGTTAAGAAGGCTGCTACCCAGAGCAGAAATTCTAGATGATAAGAAATCCCTTAGTTTATCGAGAGTCTCAACTTGTGCCTATGAAACGCGCCCATCTGATGAATCGTTTTATTTGAAGCATAGTCACGCAACTAACATTTAAAACAATCTGAAGATACGCTCTTCCATTTAAATATATAGAGTCCTTTGTGCTATTGAACACCTTTTAATAACTTTCTCTAATTTTGTGAGAAAAATGCTTTTATAAATATTTGCGTAACCATTCAATATCCTAAAATGTATGCCTAATCTCAACTAAATCTACTCTTCATTAGACCATAATCTCTCTTGTGTGTGTGTGTGTGTGTGTGTGTGCTTGTGCGTGTGTGCGTGTGTGCGTACGTACGTACGTGCGCGCGCACGTATACGTGTGTGCCTATCGTATGTGTTTGATAAATGCGTGCGTGTGTGTGTGCGTTCATCTTATATATAAAACAATATTACACATATTTGTGCCAGCCTAGAAACACCGACTCAGCGATACAAGGGTGTAGCTTGCGTTGAATTCCAATACCGCATGGGTGATAATAGAGACGCATTTGTCGTGTTTTCATCGAAACGTGGCGAATACAATCCAATCTTCAGATCTTCGGGCGATCACAGCATCTTGTACAACGAGAGCTTCACGACAACTCTCTTGAAGCACGAAAAGGTTGGTTGCCTTTCTTTACTTTTTGCCTCTTCACATCCTGTGCTGACATATATATGGAACAAATAGTGGGCTAATATAGAGTGATTTAATAAATTCGCAGACCAGAGAAACGGATATAGCATATAAAAGTATAGTATCATAATTTCTACATATATGATACGCGACACATATATATATGTCATTTTAATAGGCTTTGCCTTGAGTGACACGCTTACTAAATGTCGTTTTTTTCGTATTATATTAAGTGTAAAATAAGAAAAAGTAATTATTTAATCCTTATGTCGGATTATTATCTTCACACATACTTGCCATATCTTGTTATATCACATTGTAATTCGCCTCTTCCAGATCGTGGTACTCGCTGTTGCTGGGACGCATATCCCATCCAGCATTGCTCTCTATCATTTGGCCATCTCTGACGGCAGTTGTATTGGTAAGGTTACACCAGGCCCATGTTCGATTTACCTTTTACGTCGGTCGATTCGGACTATTCCAATATTAGTTGAACGTGTTCTGTCTGTCTAGGTTTACTTCGTCAGTCATTTATAATACCTGCCAACCAACATCGCCAGATGGTGGAGGCGCTAGCCGACATCTGATCAATATGGCAGCCGACATGGCGTCACAGTAAACTAATGAAAATAATCAAAGGATTAGTCTATATTGCGGCAATCTTCTTCGTATCGTTTTGTTGCACAATACACAATTATTGCAATTAAAGGTGGCATAGCCATTGATGTTAGTGATATTAGAAGTCGTTTGCCGATGTATATGTGGCGATGGCACGTCACGAGTACCACCGCTATGAAACAACCAGCTTTGACTACTTCTGATAGACTTACTGTTACAACCAGTAATGTAATAATCAACCAGTAATGTATTGACAATGATCAGAATTGTAATAACGACCAGTATTGTAATAACGACCAGTAATGTAATAACGACCAGTATTGTAATAACGACCAGTAATGCAATAACGTCCAGTAATGTAATAACGTCCAGTAATGTAATAACGTCCAGTAATGTAATGACGTCCAGTATTGTAATAACGTCCAGTACTGTAATAACGACCAGTAATGTAATAACGTCCAGTAATGTAATAAAAACGATAAAGATGATTATGACGACGACGATGGAGATTACGATGATGATGTTAGCAGTGGTGATGAAGATGGCGATGATGTGGATGATAAATGATTATAAGATGACAACTAGGAAGATGAAGACAATTAAGGGGTCATCTTAACGACGACGATGATGATGATGATTCTGCTGATGATGATGATTTTAACGATGGCGATAATGATGATTATGATGATGATTATGATGACGGTGTTACAGATAATGATAATGATGATGTTAGTAAAGACGAGGAAAACATTTATTATGAGGATTATAAATGTATATGATGATACGGAGGAAGAAGATGAAGGCGCCATCTTGGTGATGAAGATGATGATTATGACTAAGATGACCGCGACGATGGTGATGACGGTAATAATTACTGCGATGATCATGATGACATGTATGACATCCTTAACTTTATCCTGATCATCATAATCGTGTTACCCTTATAAAGGCTAGCCATGCTAGCCAATTAAGGGGTCATATCAAACAACTTAGGGGAAATAAAAAAATGCAATGTTAATGAGTGATACTATAAGAAACTAAAAGATAATCTCAAAATAATAAAATACGGATCAACTGAAACAATTAAAGGGTCATCTCATAAAACATGAAGTTAAGGGTAATCTCAATCAACTAAAAGGTTAATCTAAACGATAACGAGAACCTAAATATCTTAAAATATGACTGAGATTAAGGGATTATATCGAACACAATTGAAGAATAATTTTAAAAGGAGTCATTAAGAGGTACTTTAATAATGAACTGACTGATCATGATAACACATTGCGGGGACATCAAAACCAGGTGGTCTTTTCGAAATAAAGTGAATTGAATTAAGGGGCTATCTCGTAAAAAACAATGGGTCTTCTCAAAACGCTAAGAATGTCAACATGTGTAAGAAGTCATTAACAAATTAACGACCTGATTGTCTCAGCGAACAGACGGGCCATCTAAAAAATTAAAGGTTTTTCTTTAAAAAGTTAAGGAATCATATTTTAAAATGTACCTATTCATTACAAATAAACATGTTATCGTCACAATAAATTAAGGGTCATTCAGTAAAATAATGCTCGTTTCTCAAACCAGGTAAAGGATAATTAAAAAAGCAGGGATCAGAAAACAATTAATTGTCTAGCTGATCGTATCAAATAAAACAGGTGTCACATCATGAAATGCTAAGGTTCGTTTAATTGTGTAGACATCCCCGTTAAATGGCAACTAAAATCCATTAATATTTACTTAAGTTAATTATTTAAGAATCAGACAGAATGTCTAAACTATATTTCTTGCATACGTGGTGCGGTAAAGATACTGATGAAAAGACTGCAAGCTAAAGTCATTATGAACAGTCCGTACCATCCACAAAGCCAAGTCAAAATCGCTGTTGGAGATTTTTTGCCGCTGCGCCGCTGTAACTTCAGCTTCTCCGCTCTTTCGGCTGTGAACTCGTGACATCCGAACACGGGGGGACAGTGCTATTGAAAATACATTTTTTTATGTCCCACCGCTGCTGTCAATTTACCTTCTCCAGCTTCTCTCTTCTGAAACGGGAGAGGTTATACTTTTTAAACAAAACACTGGTAAGGGTGCAATTTTGTGACATAAAGAACATGTTTTTTTCAGTCTAGTAATACACATAGTATTTGTAAATACACCATTTGCTGGACAAAATAAAAACACTATGATTGTGCCATCCCCAGCCATAATTTTTATACAAAAATACAAAATATATAATATTAAAATATATGTGTGTTTAATCAAGTAATGCGTATTTAAATTATAAAACACAAAATGAAACGCCGTGGAATTTGGGTGGAAGGTGTAACCCCTTTTCCACTCATGTTTTTTTGACAATACACTTAGAAAGATGCATTTTTGGGAAACTTATGATTTGCAGCTTCGGACTATTGACCGAGAGAACCCGGGTTCAAATCCTGTGCTGCGTTGACGAATCTTGGGCAAGTTTGTCCACTCGACGTTGCTCCAGTTCACTCAGCTGTTTGAATGAGTACCTGACTATAAACAGTGGTTGATATTTGTGTACAAATATACTTCGCGCATTAATTGCAACGTGGCTGGACGCTTCCCAGAGACGTCGAGATGGTGTTCGATTGAACAGGTCTGCCAGGGAGTAACGTATAAAGCGTCCTGAGGACTGGATACTGCGTTACATAAGAACTTGCCTTTACATGACTTTCTTCTGGATCCGCAAAAGTGTAGGGCCTACGACTCACAGGTGACTTCAGGCCAGCTCTTCGTTGGCAATTGGAATTGCTCTGTCTCGTCTCTACCGCGTCTCGACGTTAAGCCCCGCACACCAAGTATTGATACAAGACGTGGTGGAGACCAGGTCAGGGCGAGGTCAAGACGCGTCGAAACGCGACCAAAATATCAAGCGTGATATATCCTCGAGATTCGCTTAAGACTCGCTCGAGACGCGCTCAAGACACCTGGAGACAGTCTCGAGGACCCCGCACACAACTGACACGCGGCCGCGACGCGGTCGAGACGGTTGCGTCACGACCGCATCTCGAGCGAGTCTCCTTTGTGTGCGGGCTACTTTATGAGTTATTAAAAAACATTTTGTTTGCACCTTTCGGGCAATATCGATATGTCTAAGAACAGTTATGTCTTAACATAACATGGAAAAAAATAATAACGTTACAGTAATTGTACGTTTAGGAACTAGTATACACCGTGCTGATGGACAGTGTATCTCGCGTGACATTAAAGGCAACTTAACACACTGCGTTTAATGATCAATTTCTCACGGCTTCAAACACATAGTTGAAATTGTATTACAGTTACGATGACGAGATCATCCTACAGGTTATACGTTAAGTGACACGATACGTTCGGATCTTGGAACTTAGTGGAACCAATGCAATTAGATACCAAGCATAGTAACTGTACGCAGTAACAATGGGGCGGCCATCGATTTTTATGTGCGTGGCGCCGTCTGGCGTCGATGAGCTAACCGCAATGTGGCGCCCATGTAAACAGATAGGAAAACGGTTAATACGTTACGTATTTGAGGCAATTGTCACCATTCAGACGCATGTTTCATTATCCCAATGAATCAGGGAGGTGAAGTGATGTGCCAGTGTCAGATTAATGGAGTTTAATAGCAACAACGATGAATGGAATTGTCAACAACGCCGAAAAAATGACAGGCGCCGGGACACTACCAATGAATCAAATCAAATGGCTGTTGACAGTGTTGTTGACATTGTCAGTCGATGTTGTATGTTGGCAGTTCCACTGTATATATGTATATATTGATTTATATAATATAATTTGATATAACCTTCGCTAATACACCACCTATTTTCTTTTCATGTTATATTTGTAGTAAACAAAGTAGGCACTTCAACAACAAATATCATGCTAGAACATTGGGAATGGGCTTAAATTAAAGGTAATAGCTTAAGGGTCACGTTGCTGTTTATTTTATTAAGATATTTTTAATAGATCAAAAGGTATGCGACTTTTAGACGGCAAAACAGCGTAATATTTCTGTATCTCTTACAATGGCCAAAAGGGAATTTTTTTTTGTGTTTTCTGTGGATAAATATTTGCTTTAAAATGTAATAACTTTTTTATTGATATAGATATTTAAATACTGTTCTCAGGGTTTTTAAACACATTGACTAAAGTAAAACATTTACAATATGTAATATTTTTAGTACTAATTATAACCAAATTAAAGCAAATATTAATTAGTTAATTTTAGTAATGCAGCATGCAAACTCAACAAACCAACATGTTCCAATTAAAGGCTATAATGCCCATTTCAGTAAAAGGCCATAATGTCCATGATATTTCTATAATTTATGAAAGCAGTAAACCACATTAAGTAAGGTAATAAAAATACATTAACCAGTCATTTCACATTAACAGTAACTTAATTAGTAAGTTAATAATAGCTAATATTAGCACGCTAACGACTGACCGCTACATTTTTATAAAAGACTGGAATATCCATAATTATGAACACAATTATATATAATTTATGCAATGTTTACAACCACATTAAACATTATAATAAATATACATTAACCATTCATATAGTATTAACAATAACTTTATTAATAAGTAAATATTGGCTACATAGCATATGAACTCAACAGATCATTACATGACAACGAAATACAATACTCATACTCCTAGTTCACTGAGTCTATGTGTGACTGTGTCATGACGGTTGGATAAATACTGCAGGCTCTGTACAGACCAATAATCAATTGTCACTGCTTCATAATGTAATGTTCTGCATTTTAACATGAATTTGATGATGTAATGTTTATAAATTGTTCACAGTATTCCGTCGCTGAATCCAAATGCACCAAATGCAAGACTGCTTTCTGCGTTACTCCCCATGGCCCACGGGAGTCGAGCCATGAAGAAGTCTGCTCTGCTCATAATAGTCTTTTTGTAATATTGGAAGTTGATTGTCTCATAATTTAATGCCAGTAGGCTGCAACATCTGTACAGCAAAGTTCATATTTCAGTATTATGTAAAATAACGTTGTGTTCTTCAACATGATGTCTATAAGTTATGTTCGTGTCATGTTGAGTGGACACTGTTCAATGTAGATATCAGATACATAATCAGCCAGATTAAATGTGTACGTATGTAGGCAAGTGATGGGTGTCATATTCAGACGACTTTGTGGCTTGGTACCTTCACAGTTATCTGTCAGACACAGATCAGCGTAAGATAGTAATGTAATGGCGAACAAATATCTGAAATAAAAAGGCCATCGTGTATCATATAATGAAAACTGTTTTGATTCTACATACAAATCTTTTGAAAAAATGGTCATATTCCTGCCTCTGTTACTCAAGAGAGCAGTGTGAAATTCTATAATAATGCATTATGTCACACATAAATTCATAATAATTGTGATACTTAATAAGTATGACTGTGCATTCAGTGGTGTTTAATGTATTTCGTGTTGTCACACAGTGAAACGAATGATGCTGCAACTGATCAAGGCATTTATGGTTTATATTACATTTACAACATGCTTTATATATATATATTATATATATATTATATATATATAAAGCATGTTGTAAATGTATAATATATATATATAATATATATATTAAATATGCTATTACTTCAACAGAACATGATACATGTAAGACAACGACTACTTTTTTTACTATTTATAAACAAAAAGCCTCACAGATCTCTCAGAAATGGTGTATTAACTAATACGATAGGTGGCAGCAGAATGCACCACATCGATGTAAACAAACGCACAAATGTATTATTTTTTGACAAAATTGTACATAACTATTTTGTTGTAATCGCCACAGGAAATTTACTTAATTGTCTGATGATATTTACACATGCAGTGTGTTCCATCTAGTATTCTAGCCGCATAGTGAAGATTTTGAACACATAATACAAAATCCGGCGGCGTCCGTGCCCGTGATGCGTTAATTAGTGTCACCGACATTTCATTGTCTAAAATAACGTTTCTAACCGTTTGTTTGCATTCAGTCGATCAAATAAATGTTACTGATTTAGAATATTGACACTTTTACACAAATACTTGTTCCGATTTTTATTTAAACAGCTTATTCAATTCAGTATGTTGATGGGAACTCAGTAATATTATGATTACATGACACCAGTGTCAATTTAGTTGGCGACCCAAACAAATGGACCGGTACCGTTATAATAATTATACCTATTTTCCTTGTTGGGTCTTTCGGAAATGTAACGAAATTTCTTTTGGTGTTTTTGACGAACGGTTGTTGCACCCAAACACGGCACAACACGAACCACAACAAGGACGCCGTCTTGGCTCGGCGGTCATATATGCTGCGCTGTAGACTCGATCCAGTAGATGGCACCACCATTCAATTTTAAATGGCGTATCGCCAAGTGACTGTGCTTGGGATATAATTGCTTTGGTGGAACATAGCTGAATCTGCTTATAAATGTGTGTTGTCGAAGACACGTGGGTTCGTTCGTCCTAGATATGTACACCAGCTGCGACATGGAGCGCGATGGACGAAAGGAACTGAACTGTCGTCTGATGCAAGATAAAACGGACGACTTTGATTGGACACGCAGGATCCGGATGACCCCGACTGGATCGGAATCCAAGAGACTCGTCAATGGCCACGGGTATCCGGTAACTGGACCCGTCTAATCCCAGATGTGTGGATTACAATTAGAGGTTATGTATATTTATGTTTGGATTCCGACTGATCTCTTACAACTGTTTTCTTAAAGTAATTTTCTATAATACGTATTTTTCATACGATATGTATGTGTCCGGGTTAGCGAGTTTTCCTGATAGACGAATCATGCACGTTATATGGGATATATAGTAAAATGTGGATATTCCTGTTCCCGTGAAATGATGTCCTAATGCCGAATTGCGTGCATGCACCAGTGTGTGTGTGTGTGTGTGTGTGTGTGTGCGCGCGCGCGTGTGTGTGCGTGTGCGTGCGCGCGCTTGTGTGGCTGTTATCGTCGTTATCATTATTTATTATTCATCACTTATCACTGGTCTGTCAGAACCCGTTTCAAAGTGATGTATTGTCTAGTGCGAGCGTCTGTATGCATCTCAGCGTGTCATATTTTGTGCTGGTTCGTCCAACCCACTGCTGTCGATGTGGGTAGAAATTAAGTGCCGGCCCTGTGTAATTTGTTCACAGCACTCGTCATTGGAAACATAAATATATAATCTATTAGGTTCAACACACTACTGTTACCAACTTTTAATCAGAATGTCTTTCGTCTTTTGCATATAATTAAGATCGTAAGATAATATGTTTTTATCAGATTGAGTTTTAATTACAGTTAGCTCGGTAGAAACCATTCAATTTATTTTCAACATCACTAGACCGTTTCGACTGCTTTGAAAGGGGTAGAGAGAGTTTTGAGCGCCCATCTCCAGAAACTTGCGAGAATAATTTGGCAGAAATGATGTACCATAATTTTCAGAGGCGTGTTTATACAATTTTGAAGAAGACCATAATATTTAAAAAAACGTTTTTCGGAAACTGATCTACATTCAAACAATATATAGAGTACACTGATTTAGGTTTTGTAATATATGATAGTAGAGTTACCTTAGTTTATTGTTTAGTGCATTTAACATAAATTGTTTAAGAGTTTATGCATATTACATAGAGAAGGATTATTTTAATTATTGTTTTATTGAACTATATTTAAGATTTTTCAATGCAATTCTACGTATTACTAGACAGGTGAGGTATAAAACACCTAAACAATTTCGATTGATCAGGCCCTATGAAAGCATAATATGTTTAAGTATTCTTATATATACAGTAATTGACTTTCATCCACAGACTGCGAGTATTATCCGACACATATCCAATCTTCGATGAAGGCACCCGTTGCTTGCACTTCGCGTGCAACCTCAGTGGCGTCCACGTTGGACGTTTGCGTGTGTATGACAAGTTTTTCACGTCATTGACTATATATGGTCCATGGCCGGAGATCATAGCGTAGGATGGCATACGGCTGTTGTTGACGTATATCATCATTGGTAGTTTGAGGTAGGACTGATGGTAAAGTCGGAGAACGGATGTTTGCACAATTAATATAGTCTTCGGTATATATATATGTATGTATATACATCATCATCATCATCGTCGTCGTCGTCGTCATCATATATATATATATATGTGTGTGTGTGTGTGTGTGTCTCACACACGCACGCACGCTCGCACACACGCACACACACGCACACGTATGCAAATAGGCACCTACACGATAATTATATATATAAAGTTCAATCGTTTAACAGGGATTCAGACCATTATAATAACAAGTCTTCATTTCTCTCTCTCTCTCTCTCTCTCTCTCTCTCTCTCTCTCTCTCTCTCTCTCTCTCTCTCTCTCTCTCTCTCTCTCTCTCTCCTCGTCGTACGTACGGTAGCATGGTCGGGTGACTGGTTTGCGTAGCCGACAAAGGGCGACCGGACTCGTGGCAAGTCGTCAAGTGCCGCAAATCCCGAAACAGTCATCGAAGTGATGGAGCAAATGGTACCACTCCTTATCAAAACAATGGCTGCTGTCATGGGACACCAGATGACAGACATGAAGGAACTGCTGCAGTGCAAAGATAAACAGATCAGTGCCCTAGAGGAAAGGGTGGACGTTCTGGAGGCAGAGGCGGACAAGCGAGAGCAGTACTCTCGCCGTCCCAACCTCCGCTTCCAGGGCCTTCCAGAGACGGATGGAGAAAGTACGAATGAACTCGTGCTGCAAACGATCAACGAGAAGACGGGGATGAAACTGACGGCAGCCCATCTGGAGCGTAGTCACCGCCTGGGCCCAAAGAAGGACACGAGCGGAAACATGAGGAAGCGCGCAATCATTGTGCGCTTTCGTAGCGAGGCAGTCCGAGATGAAGTTTATAAAGCTCGCACACAGCTGAAACGGCATAATGTCGACAACGATAAAGACAAGGCCATCTTTATAAACCAAGATTTGACATCAAACAGAGCAGGACTGGCCTACAAGACGAGGGTGCTGAAAAGGGAAAATAAAATAACCGACTGCTGGACGTACTCGGGTAGGGTACTGGTGAAAACACTGAGTGGTGTAATTAAAGAGATCAGTGTTATCAAAGACCTGGACAGCTTTGCTAAGTAATATCATCGTCATTGTTTTTCTCAGGTATATTATGATGATATAGATTAGTTGCGATGTTTTTTTTTTTTTTTTCTCTTGCTAGCTGCAAGGCGATACATATTGTCTGCGATTTCTTTCTTTCTCTGTATCCCCAGCTACTGACGCAACATTTGCTTTTCTATAATTATGTTATGGTATAGCTTGCGTCCTGCAATTTTTTTTTTTTTTTTTTTTTTAGTTTATGTTCTCGTTGCTTTCCTTATAATGGAAACTAATTGTAATGTGTGTCTTTTCTCCAATTAATTAATACTTATTTCCACAAATGTATTGAATAATGCAATTTGTAAACTAATTGTAATGTGTGTCTTTTCTCCAATTAATTAATACTTATTTCCACAAATGTATTGAATAATGCAATTTGCAATTTGCTTCTCCGTATGACATGAATTATGCATAATTATTTACATACTTTGTATCCTTATACTACTGGCTTCCACGCATTGTTTACTTTTCACACTTACCTGCGTGTTAACATAATTTATAATACGATACAATTACTTGCAGTGGATTCCATTTAAATTCAATTAATTAGTTATCGCACACATAATGCAAATTCCAACTAGCTGGTCGCATTGTTTGTTTTTCGTCTTGCTAATTGTATTCTGATTACTATTGTCATTGTGTCATACCAACAGGAAGACCGGTCCGGATACGTTCGGTCACGACATATATCGTACATAATGTATTTTCTATACATTTCTTTTTTGTTTATTATTACTGTTGCACAGACATGTATTTCTTGCATGATGACAGATATGATGACATGCTACACAGCATTGAGTAAACTAACTTCGTATGACTATGGTAAAACAAGGCTTTTGGTTTACAGTGGACAGTCGGTTGTTACGCTATATGCTTCAAACTTAATTACTCATTTAAAGAATGCTAGCTAACGAATCATTCCCCTGGTGTCAAGGAGGTACTAATGTGAATTCTCTATTTAATGTACTGCAGCTAAATGAGGCTGCTGATGAAGATTTTCAACCAATACGTCATTCGACATATTATGATCTTGACAATTTTAAACAACTAGCAGAAACAAATATCGAACGGTTTAGTATACTTAGTTCAAACATAGAATCTATTAATGCAAAATTCAGCGAAATTGAAGCCTTCTTAGAGGAACTTAACCAGATGAAATTTAAATTTAGTGTAATATGCTTTCAGGAATGCTGGCTCTCAGATAATGATGATCTATCACACCTACAAATCGATGGATATCATTGCATTACACAAGACAAAACATGTAGCACTAAAGGCGGGCTACTCATTTACTTAAGCAACAAATACAATTTCAAAGTTATTTTGTCCCTAAATCAGTTTCAACATTGGGAAGGACAATTTATTAACATAAGTGGAGGTGGGCTCTTAAAAGACATTATCATTGGAAATATGTACCGACCTCCAAGAGACCTCAGTGAAAATTATAAACAGTTTTTTAGCGAATTCACACCAATTATCTCATCCTTTGACAAATCAAAATCCGACATCATTATTGCCGGTGATTTCAATATGAACCTTCTTAAAATTAACGAAAGAGGTTTTTGGTGATTTTTTTGATTTATTAATATCTTATAGCTTTTACCCCCATATTACACTCCCTACAAGATTTACAAATAATAATGGAACACTAATAGATAACTTGTTTTGTAAATTAACCGATCCTGCAATAACACCAAAATCAGGTATTTTAACGAAACAATTATCGGACCACCAACCATATTTTACCTTTCTAAACAAAGTTCCCCACAAAGAACCACCACCTAAATATATTAAAATTAGCATACAAAATCAAGAAGCAATTTCCAAATTCATCAATGAAATCACCTCATCAGATGTTTATAATAAACTTGATCAGTCACCTTTTGCTAATCCAAACATAAACTATAACATTTTACATGAATTAATCAAATGCGCAAAAAACAAGCATATGCCATATAAAACAGTTAAGTTCAAAAAATACAAATCAATACGATACAGAGACAAATTATATAAGAAACTCAAAATGACTCTGCCTGATTCACCTGAAAATTTAGCAATTCGGACTAACCTGATAACGTAAAATAGCATACTTAAAAAAGTATACGAACAGCCAAACAACTGCATTAGGAATCTTCTTTTAATAAATACAAAAATAATATTAAAAAAACTTGGGAAACTATAAGCGATATTCTGTCCAGAACACGAGAAAAGAAAACTTTCCCTAAATCGTTTATATATAATGACGAAATTATAACAAACAAAATGATTATTGCAAACACGTTTAATACATTCTTTACCACTATTGGCTCAAATTTGACTAAACAAATCGGCAATCCTACTAATATAAATTACAGATATTATCTGAATGAGCAGTACAATAATTCATTTAATTTTGAAAGTATTGACGAAGAAACTATATCTAAAACAATAGCTAATATGCAACCAAAAACAAGTTGTGGGTATGACGGTATTTCGTACGATTACTAAAATTAGCTAAACCAGCGGTAATAAAATCATTAACATTAATTACAAATCAAATATTAGCTACAGGTATCTTCCCTGATAAACTTAAAATCGCTAAAGTAATTCCAATCTTTAAAAAAGGTGACAATACCCAATTCAGCAATTACAGACCAATATCATTATTACCAGCTATATCAAAAGTAGTTGAAAAGATAATTTACAACCAACTAGATTCCTTTTTCAAAAGGCAAAATCTCTTGTTCGAAAACCAATATGGATTTAGAACGGAACATAGCACTGAATTTGCTGTTCTTGAATTAACTGACAGGATAATAACACACATGGATAGAAATGAAATTCCTATAAATATTTACCTGGATCTTTCAAAAGCTTGTGATACCCTGGATCATAAGATATTACTAAACAAATTAGAATACTATGGCGTAAAAGGAGTAGCATTAAGTTTAATTAGAAATTACTTAACAGACAGAAAACAGTATGTTGAAATAGAGGAAGTAAAATCAGAAATGCGTAATATTTCAACTGGCGTACCTCAAGGCTCAATTTTAGGCCCTCTGTTGTTTGTATACATTAATGACTTTGCCAAGGCCAGCCAAAAGTTTAACTTTATAATGTATGCTGATGATACCACCCTGTCAGGTACTCTTGACTCATTTCCAACATATGAACAAAATGGAAACGCAGACGTTGCTATAAATAGAGAACTGGGAAAAATTAGTGATTGGCTAAAACTTAACAAATTATCTCTAAACTTAAGCAAAACTAAGTATATGCTTTTCACAACAGCCAGAAGAAAAAATGTGACTTCTCCATTATTAATCATAGATAATACTACTATTAATAGAGTGGCAGAATTTAATTTTCTTGGAATAACTTTTAATGAACAACTTAACTGGAAAAATCACATTGACAAAATTTCAAATAGGGTTTCAAGGACGTTAGGTGTATTGAATAGACTAAAACAGTTATTACCTCTTAATATAAAGATTATATTGTACAATACACTGATATTGCCACACTTAAACTACGGCCTTACTGCTTGGGGTTACAAATGTGACAGAATACAGAAACTTCAAAAGAAACTTGTTCGAATTATTAGTGTAAGCAAATATAATGCTCACACTGAACCACTGTTTAAAAGTCTTAAATTGTTAAAAGTAGAACACATATTGAAATCACAAGAACAAAAACTATATTATAAATACGTACAAAACAAACTTCCTGTTTACCTTCAAAATTTACCGCTTCATCAAAACAATAGCATTCACAATTTCAACACACGTGGGCAATATAATATACACACAATCAGGGTACAACATGAATTTGCGAAACAAAGCCTCAGATACACCTTGCCGCATACTATAAATAATGCACCTGATTTAATAAAAAATAAAGTTTACACTCACAGCTCAGACGGGTTTGCAAGGTATGTTACACATTATTATTTGCAGACGTATCTACCTGTATGTACATTACAACATTGTTATATTTGCCATAATGAGTGAATAACAAACAGGAATACATATTTTATGTGTACCTCTTTGGATGAATAACCAGTCGTCCATTATCATGTATGGTGTCATGTTATAGGCCTTGCTTTGACTTAATCTGTTGACCGATTATTGCTACTTTTTATACACCAGGACTTGTCATTATTATGACTGGGTGGCTCCCATGAGAGCGGCTTTCTTGCCTTAGTGGGAATCTCCCTGACCCTCACGTAATAATTTATATACAATTCTGTGATCATTATGCTATTACATACTCACGTATTGAGTTATATGTATATGGGTCAAAATAAAAAAACTACTGTCTCTCTCTCCCTCTCCCTCTCCCTCTCCCTCTCCCTCTCCCTCTCCCTCTCCCTCTCCCTCTCCCTCTCTCTCTCTCTCTCTCTCTCTCTCTCCCTCCCTCCTCTCTCTCTCTCTCTCTCTCTCTCTCCCTCACTATCTCTCTCTCTCCTTCCCTATCTCTCTCCCTCTCTCTCTCTATATATATATATATCTATATATATATATATATATCGCTCTCTCTCTCTTGTTAACCAATACAACACACGTGGTAAAAACAATGTATTTATTCCCAGAGTTAATCATCAATATGCAAATAAGTACACCAGACACAACATCATACAAACTGTTAACAATACTCCCAATATCATCCTTGATAACATTTCAACATATAGTTTATATGGTTTTTCCACTTATACAAAAAATTACTTTATCAAGAATTATCAATCATGTTGTCATATTTCTAACTGTTACATCTGTCATTCTTAAACTAGATATGACTTTGCATTTGGTTAAACTAATTTATGAATATACTATGTATACACATATATGTATGCATATATAGTTGATCACGTGATAATCACGTGATAATTATGTTACATCACTGGGGTGGTTCCCATGATAGCGGCATATAATTGTCTTAATGGGAGCCTCCCTGACCTTACATAATAATATAATATTATAGTTTATGTACTTATGATGGTCAAAATAAATATTGTCTGTCTGTCTGTCTGTCTGTCTGTCTGTCTGTCTCTCTCTCTCTCTCTCTCTCTCTCTCTCTCTCTCTCTCTCTCTCTCTCTCTCTCTCACACACACACACACACACACACTCACACACACACACACACACACACACACACACACACACACACACACACACACACACACACACACACACACACACACACAATACATATTGAGCATACCATTACCTGTGTGTATAGCGTTTCTGCTGCGGTGTGACTTCGAGTCGTACGAAGGTGTGTCGACCATGTGTGGTATGACCCAGGACAGAACGGACGATTTCGACTGGTCACTGTCGTCAGGCCCTACGCTGTCTCTTGAGACTGGCCCCAGATCCGCGTACAGGGGGGCTTATTACAAGTACATTGAAGCAAGCAACCCGCGCCGTAGAGCCGACGAAGCAAGGTATACGATTTTATGTTCATAGGTTAATCGCATGCCAATGCTGCACCACGTATGAATACGTACATGTTGTTATGTATGTGTTATTGCTTTTTATTGTGCCACGACCAGGATAATTATAATACAGGTACGTGTGTGGATATGTAAGTGCAAGGATATTTGTAACATTTTAAAATGCCGTAGACTCAAGTATGCAATGATTCTTACCTGATTTTCACTAACATCACTTAGTTTAAAGTAAACATGCATACATTTTAACTTAGCTGTTTACAAACACACACGCCCGCCCGCACACACGCCCGCCCGCACACACACACACATACACACTCGCATGCTCGCACTCACATATATTAGACAGTATCGCCCAATGTTATTTCTTACCTGTTTTAATACGCACACTTTGGGACATTGTAAATGCATCTCCCCCGAGGCGCCGACCTCTACTAGTCCCGTTCTCTACTCATTCATTCCTTGCCTCTGATCTACAAATTGGCGATATATTTAAGAAAAACAACGATAGTAATTTAATTGTGTGTTTTTGTATAGACGGCGCCACTGCACGAGTTTGAAAAAAATATACTATAACGATGATACATGAGGGTTTTTGGTTTGTTGATCCTTGAGTGGATATAAGTTAGTCATCAATGTTTTGGAGAAACGTTATTCTGGTTCATGTTAGCAGTATGCAGAATGTGTGGTACTGGTAAAACGGCTAGTGTCTGCCAGTTGTAAATAATGTCCAGATATTATTGCTGATTCACACTTAGTTACGAACTGCTCAATTCCTGGATTTAACTTTAGATAACATAAGGGTTTTCGACTTTGCCAATTTCACAGTTACCACTTAGTGACAGAGTACATTGTCGTGAAATATATAGACGTATATTATTGAAGATGACCACGCCAAGCTACAGTTAATTTAGTCACTATCTACGTGACCAAGTACTTTTGGCGGCCAAGCGAAGCTATTATCAATACAGTCAAAACATGCGTCATCAAACATGAACGTGCTCATAATGTAGCCTTAGTAAATCGTGTAGTGACTGGATAATGTATCAAACGAATGTATCAGTTGTATACTTGTGTGTGGGTGTGCGTGCGTGCGTGCGTGCGTGCGTGCGTGCGTGCGTGCGTGGGTGGGTGGGTGTGTGTGTGTGTGTGTGCGTGCGTGTGTGCTACTAACTTCCCCCGCCCATGGAGCAACTAACCACTCTTTTCAAGGACACCAACTGGTGAACCAGTCATTTGCAGGGGAAAGGTCATCCAAAAAGTACGACGTATATCAAGAAACACGTAAATCTTTCCAAATAACTATCGTTGTGTTTTGTGAGATGCATCTCTAACTGGTATATCATGAGACCGTCCAAGGAAGTTAGAGGCGATTGGACATCGACGACTCGGATGCGATGCACTTACAATACTCCAAAGTTAGAGTAGTGTGTAACATGCTTATTTGTGTTTATGAATTTTAAACATACTTGTTTAACAAATTGACTGACAGTGTGAATAATCGCTGCCAAATGACTGACGACGGTTGTATGTGAACTGCGCCGCGTTTTCTTGCAGGATATTGTTGCCGAGACTCGAGTACGAAGGCAAAATATGCCTTAAGTTCCGTTACCACATGTACGGCTTCCATATAGGTCGACTCCAGGTCTACATCAGATGGAAGACGCTCGATCTCTACCCAGCGTGGTCGTTGGCTGGAGAACAAGGCAACATATGGAAGACAAAAAGACTTGCGTTAACTCTCCGAAAGGACGACCGGGTAATATTCAGCTGGAATATGAAGAACACCTAGTCCGAATCTACTTGTTGCCGTTTCGATCCTTGGGCACGTTTGTTCACTCCACATTGCTCCAGTTCACGCAACTGTATGATTGAATACCTGGATATAGACAGTGGTGGATACTTTTGTAAGAATAGTCTTCGCGCAGTAATTGCATTGTGGCTGAATGTTTCTCGAGGTTGTGTTTGATTGAATAAGTCCGCCATGGAGTGAATGGATAAACGCTTTGAAAACTGCTAAGGATTGAAGATCGCGCTAAATAAGAACTTGCCGTTATTGTTTTAGTGGACAAAACGTAAGAAGCTTTCTTTGATTTAAGGCAAGCCTGCGCTTTGAGATAATAATCAAAGAAGCTCCAAACAATTTGTAAAACACATATGATCGAAAACCTAGTGGAACATGGGTAAAATTGTTATCTGTTGTCATTCAAAAAAACTATTTTTCGTGTGCGATAACCGAAAATTATGTTTCCTTTTATTTTATATTTCGTGTAGGTAACGTTGTGTTGCAGATTGGATTTATTGGCGTTCGCGGCGGCGAATTTTCTGGCGACATCGCCATCGATAACATAATAGTGAAAGCAAATGCTTGTTAGGGTACAAGATTCTGCTGGACTATGTTTGGCTTTCGATATACATTGTTCAGAGTAATAAAACGTGTTTTATGTGTTACACATGGTAAGATAATCACTTGGAAGTTAAATTCCATTTGTTGAGATAGATAGAAGATAATGATGCCTGCGAGAAAATGCAAACAATGAACCACGCAAGACACACTAGGGCATGCATTAGGTAGTATTAGGGCATGATACATGCTTTACAGTACAGGAGTAGAAGTAGGTAGCGGCAGAAATCGAGGCAAACCGGGCACCCTATGCAAAAAACTGTAACAGTGCACGCATTTCTAAGGATTTTTAATTGTAATACCTCTTTGTCCGCGTAGTCCCATATTTACTGTCGCTGCTAATTTAAAATATGCACAGACACTGCTGCTTGAACATTTTTGTTAACTAGGTTTTACTTAGAGCTATAATGTGTAATGGTATTTGTCACATACTTCGAAACCTTTCGAAGATTTGTAAAACATGTACGACTATCAAAGGCAATAAAACAAAAATGGAAAGTTACAATTAATTGAGCTAAATGCGTTTTTCTGGTACAGCACCAAGATGTCGACTGATTCAAACAGCCAATGAATGTGTTATGATGCACAGTTTTAATTATTTCGACGGTAGCTTCAGTGACCGGACTACAGTTCTAAAGTCAGGCTAGTCCAACTTACATAACAAGTTGTTATGCAGCAAGCCAGGTGTGGCGGCTAAGAATAGACCGGGCTGGCCAGGAGTAGACATTTGGAGCTGTGCGTTGGCAGTGGATAGGGACAGTTTGGAACGCGGCTCGGACGGTGGGCGTTGTATTAGTGAGGCAGGTTAGCAACATGATTTGGACATGCCGGACAAAAGCACCAATTTTTTTCCTGACAATCTTGGTGCCATGACGTTTAATAAATTTATTGGAACCAAGTCACGTGACCTTGCTGGAGCCTGTTTTTCAGGCACTTGGAAGAAAATGGTAGAAGAAAACTTTGAAAAATTCAGTTTTGTCCAGTTAAATGCCCTGCTTTTCATGTAATTCGGCGTATAGATATACTTTGGCAAGCTCAACACTAATCTGCTATCGGCTTTTAATTCCGAGCCATATTTGGGTCACCAGAGGTCAATAAAAGATCACACTGCTTCATTTTCCAGCTTGTTTGAGCTAGTAAAGTGTACAGTGAGGTAGCTTAGCAAAATTGAGGGACATTCCAGACAAAAGATCCAGATTCGTAGTCTTCAGTTTCCGTTTGGCTCGTTACAAATCTTTATTATTGAATTTACCACAATGTAATGGGAGAGAAAAATATTTTCAATGATCTCGCTTGAACATTTAGTAAGAATAGCTTGTTTTGTTAGATCAATGTTTTGCCAGTTCGGTTATGTGTCGCATTTGGTTATAATTTATTATGTCGCATTTGCAGTTGCAAAGCTCAGTGCATTTCCAATGTGCCTTCTTGCACGAACACCTTGCGCCACAACCACTCTCGTTTTTGCATCCACACTTCACCAGTTCACTGCACGCTTTGGAGGCCATCGAAAGAGTGCTCCACACAGGAAGCCAGGTCTTGTTCTCTGTTTCGAATGCCCATCCCCACCCATCTGGAGTACACGTTTCCTGTTGGGCGACTTCACATGTCGTCCAGAATCCAGCTTGGTAGGCAACGCGCTTCGAATGTTGTAGCAAAGTCTCCTGACTCCTGACTAGGTGGAATGTTCTCCATCATTCTGTTCCTGTTGCCTCATTCACAAATTCCAGAGTGCTTGTCTTGTCATAGATAACGACTGTGAATCGCTCCAGTGATTGGAAGTTTTGGGAGTCCACTGTCAATTGGGTTATGGGTTTCCTGCCATGTAGTTGAATGTCTGGGTAACCTCAGGGTAGGAATTTATTTCAGGCTTTCATGTTGTCTTTCTATGGAATGCTGACGCTGTATCACACCCTGTGAAACTGTGGAAGAGGGGAAGGGATGTGGACTTATCTTTGCCCAGTCCATGGCAAATGGCATTGATATGTAGGTACATGAAGTTCTTCCCAGTGCCAAAAGCAACCCAGATGTCTGCAAGTGGATATTTGGCGACGATGGCGTGGAATTTGCCGATGAGGATTACAACTACATCAGTGTCCACAGTGAGCACCAAGCAGATGTTAAAACCACTCTCCATGACATCTTGCAAGTGGATAAGTATTCTTGTATCCGCTTCCTCGTGGTCACACTTCAACATGCAGTGACTGGTGCCTCTGCTGACGACTATGCTGCCAGATGGAATGAAGATTTGCTTTGTCTTATTTGCATTCGACAGACGCAACCTTGCTGGATATGAATGCAAATAGTTCTTGCCTATTGGTGGTGTCACGCAGGAAATCTGCCCAATTCCCTGGAAAGTACCTTAATATTTTCACCAGCAACCTTCCTTCTGATGCCTTTGCCACGTTTCTCCCTGGTTGACTCTTTGATGCAGCTGGATACATGCGTGTGTCAGACCACGTCAACTCTTGTAAAGGTCTCCAACTGCTGCCTGATGTGTGGAAGAAATACGCGACTGGCATATTCATAAAATGTGGTGATGTTAATGATTGGCAGTAGTTGCACAACTGCAGCACCATCGAGAATTTTCACATCGAATGATCTAGGAGGTTCTGTCTGTGGCTCATCTGTCTGTTTGGTCAGAATGCTCAGCAAATTCGACTTCTTCCCTTGGCGGAGTTTACCTCTGTCAGAGAAGGATGAAGGATAAGGGTGATTGTCATGCTTGAAGAAGGTTGCCATGTCTCCATACCTATTCTGTATGACTATATATAATCTCGATGCTTCGAGCCGCATTTAACATTCATTGGCAACAGCATATCACAAACATAGAACTATACAGTGGAATGTGTAAAGTCACTGATAAAATAAGAAGAAGACGATTGAGATTTTCCAAACACTGCTACAGACATAAGGATGAAATGGCACCTAAGACCATCTTGTGGCAACCGACACATGGAAGAACCAAGGCAGGAAGACCAGCAGCAAGCTACATCGACTGCTTAAAGGAAGATGTGGGTCTAGAAACGGAGGAGCTGAAGACGGCAATGGCAGACAGAGGGAACTGGAAATGTTCGATCCCAGTGGCCGACATGAGTGAGTGAGTGAGTGAGTGAGTGAGTGAGTGAGTGAGTGAGTGAGTGAGTGAGTGATATATAATCTGGAGAAGAGTGACACATCATCCTTCAGCAGTGAGATATGCCCTGCCTGCTTGGTCTTTGCTTGGGTGTTGGACTAAACAGGGGCAATGAGTTTTTCTTGATAGGCTCATGGATAGAGCGTTTACGGTCAGTTAGCCTTGATTGACGGTAGTGTTGTATTGCTCCATGCCCGCCGATTCCACGGTACGGACTGTGTTCACAACAGACTCGTCGAGGACATTCCGAGTGTCCATTGTTAACAGTTCAGGGCTGGCATCTAGGAAAGGATTGCTTATCTCAGAGATAGCCTGAACAAGACCAAGTGATTTCTCTTTGAATGTATTCTGTGTTGACAGACCCTCCTCGTGATGTTTTTTGATTTTCTTCTTCTGCGGTAAACTCCTCCTCAAACTCTTGCAGAAGTCGTGCTTGCTCAGGTCCAGCTATCATCCACTTCTTGAAAGCTGAAGGATTCTCTGTCAGTCCCACTGCATCCCCTGTACCCATCAGCAGGTCATTATTTTGCTCGTGAGCCTGGTCGATTGGTATGAATGATAATCGCCTGGATGTCTTCGAAACAACCCAGTGGTCTTTGTCTTTGAATTCGTCTTTGATGGTTGGAGGTAGGCTCTCCACGTCTGGTATGTGTGCGGGAATCCACCTGTCATAGTTCTGATGATCAAGGGAAAAGAAAAAGCCTTCAGTGATTCCACATACAAGGGGAAGTCTCGTTCGTTCTCGGTTGGCCCGCACGAAAATCAGAACAAGTATTTCAACCTTGAGGATAGTATCCCAATACTGAAATGTTGGCCTCTGGCTGACCATATCTAGTCTCCACGTTTCTTTGGCCCTCTCACCGTGTGGTCCTTCAGTCATAGGTTGTGTAAAGGCATCGTGCTGGAGTTTCGCCAGGGTCAGAGCACTCACTTGGTGGGCATGTCTAGTCCTGGTGAGGTGTGATGCCTTGAGTAAGGAGTCAACTGTTCCATAGAAGGCGTTCCTGCGTGGGTCAGTGCAGTTGTCCACTCAGAGGCCTTCAAGTTGTCCCCGAATGTTTTCCAAATATTCATTTCAATATGGAGACCACCGAACATGATTACATACTTGTTCTCACCATGTGTCTGAGGCCAGTTCCTCTGAACAAACTTGGATAGTGCACACAATGGTGCATCTAAAGTAATCACTGGAATCCCTGTGTAGATGTAGATGATTATATTTTAGCAAGTTACCAGACACCAGCAATGTTATCTGGATTATGTTTTTGTAAGTCAGCCAGTTCTAAGTACTACGTAGGGCATCTAAAACCATCGTGCACCCGCATCTAAAACCATCGTGCACCCCCAAATATGGCTCGGAATGGAAAGCCGATAGAAGATTCGTGATCAACATGCAAAAGTATGTATAGATCCCGAATTACTCGACAATAGGAGCATTTAACTGAAAAACATAACTTTTCAATATTTTCTTCAAACAATTGTTTTAAATTGCTGAAATAGGCTCCAGAAAGGTCACATGACTTGGTTCCAATAAAATTATGAAAAGTTATGGCACATAGATTGACAGGAAAAAATGTGGTGCTTTTGTCCAGTATGTCCTGATACTATCAAAATTTGGCCCTAAGCTGCCTCACTATTGTGTGTGGTTGGCAGAACAACATTGGGTCGTGTAGCCAGATAATATATTGTGAATAAATACGCGTTGTTGTCACACTCCGGAGTGGAGCGGCCCACACAAGTGTTGTGTTGCGGCTATGATAATAACGAAGCTGATATTTCGTTAGAAATGCAACAAAACGCCAATGCTATGATATCACATATTTCATCCTATCCACGTTATAGAGTGCTTGTGATTTGAACATGAAATGTTCACCTTTCCCCAGGTGTACGGTTTACCACGTGCATCCACACTACCTCTATTTTGGGGCGTACGTTTGCAAAGTCCACAAATGTGAAGCGATACTTCCGGGTAGCTGGTCGGTCGGTCTTCACCAAGCATCACTAGACAATAATCGACACAGTAACGCCACCTATCGAATGGAACACATATTAACGCATGCGGATGCTACCGTAGACAACAGAGCCGGACAGCGTGGTGAGAAATGTATTGACAACCATGATATATCGATCACTTGAATTAGTCTCGTTTAACCGACACTCGCCCGGAACTGTTATTATTATTAGTGTCGTATAGCCAACTCTCGAACGGCCGCGTGCCTTCTCCGAGAAATGGGGTCTGGTAACCATAGGCATAATAACTGTTACTTGTCAACCACAAATAACAGCACACTTTGAGGTGGGGGTCTATTTTTGAAATGTTGGTTTATCGATCTGTCGATGTTAGCCTGACTGAGCACTATTTGATCAGCCAGTGTTTGGGTAGATTTCAACAGTATTCCAAAGATAAATCAGGAATATAATAGTGTCGTCTTTATTACTTTTAACAATTTATAATTTACGTGTAAACAACGAATCAATAAAAAAATATGCACTGCATATTATAATTATTATAGAGGTGTCAAAACGAACATAATTTTGGAGAGGTGTACATATCAACGCTACGTAGAGTGACAAGGTGGTGAGGTCTTGAAAATGCCCATAAATAGAGTTAAGTACTTCATTGATAGCTCCATCCCGCCAGATGGTACCAATTAATTTCGGCGAAATAGCCTGTATTGATGTATACAAGTAATGTTACATATACCTGCCAACTCTCTGAATTTCTGGGAGCCTACTGGGTTTTGGGTGTATTGTAGCGGCCTAGTCAGTGGACTTGACCTCTTTCTTTGATCGCACCCTGACCTAGTTATGTGAACTCATGTGATCGACTACACGCATTATGTTCTGACGGAATAAAGTTGTATTCTTGTCAGTTTGTGTTCACTACATTGGTGACCCTGACTATACCAAGACGGTATTTTGGTATGCAACACGCGTATACACACACGAACTAAACTGTAAATTGACCAAACGTAGCATTACACGCGTATTGTGTATGTTGAACTGTGCGGCCTATGACTATTCAACCATTACGCACTCGGCACACTCGTCACTCGCACGTACAACGTAAACAATCAGCATGGCCGATACACACGCTGTCGGCCTCAAACTGCCGGTCTTCTGGGCCGATCACCCGCGGGTCTGGTTGCAGCAGGCAGAGGCGCAGTTCGACTTGCGGAATATCACGGCCGACGACACGAAATACCATTACGTTGTCGCGGCCTTAGATCAGACGACGGCTCTGCGCGTGATAGACGTTTTGGAGGATCCGCCGCAGCATGATAAGTAAGGAAATCTGAAGAGAAGGCTTACCGACATATTCGGACTATCAAGACGACAGCGTGCAGATAGACTACTAGATATAGGCCTACAAAGTCTGGGTGACAGGGACCTTTAAAACTAATGGACGATATGCTCGCCCTGCTTGGTTCACACAAGCCGTGCATGTTGTTCGAGAGCATCTTTCTAAAGTGCATGCCAGAGGACATCCGCCTGCAAATAGCCACGGCTAATTTTGACTTTCGCCAAAACTGCTGACGAACTCTGGCAAGTGAGAGAGCAACCGGCTGTTGTTTTCTCTTCAGACACCCGTCGACCGAGAAACGCCAGAACAAAACCCGAGAGCAAACGAACCCGTGACGCATGATGAAGATGTGTGCTACTACCATCGGCGATACGGCAACGCAGCCAGAAAGTGTAACACCCCGTGTTCATTTGCGTCATTAGTCGCTTCGGCGGCCGGCCAACTTAACAGCGTACTGTTCCTCGTGGACGGTCACTCTGCAAAACGATTCTTGGTTGACACGGGAGCAGCAGTCAGTGTTTTTTCCCGCCTCCCAACAAGACATCGACATTGGCTCACGTACACCCTCTCTGGTCGCCGCTAACGGATCAAAAATTGCAACTTACGGAACCCGGAAGATGAAACTACGTCTAGAGAACCACGATTACACATGGCCCTTCATTCTCGCTGATGTAAAAACACCGCTTCTCGGAGCTGATTTCCAGCAGACGCATGGGTTGTTGGTTGATCTCCAAAGCCAACGTTTAGTCAACGCAACTTCGTTCACGAGTTCTACTCTCAAGCAATCCAACAAGCCGGCACTGTGTCTGCACCACGTCGCATCGGACGACCTGTACAAGCAGATACTAGATGAGTTCCCTGCTATCACTCGTCCAGAATTTTCCAGTCCTTCTGTTCGTCACGCTAGAGCTCGCAGGCTACCACCAGATAAACTTGCTGTTGCTAAGGAGGAGTTCAAGATGATGGAAGAAATGGGGATCATACGAAGATCAGATAGCTCGTGGGCGTCTCCCTTACACATGGTGCCTAAAACTCCGGTGGTTGGAGGCCCTGCGGTGATTATCGAAGACTCAACGATGTGACAATAGCCGACCGATATCCGGTGCCACACATTCAGGACTTCTCTTCACAACTTGCAGGCGCTACCGTGTTCTCCAAGATCGACCTGGTACGTGGCTACCATCAGATTCCGGTAGCTACAGATGACATCAGTAAAACTGCCGTTATCACGCCTTTCGGCCTGTTTGAGTTCCTACGAACACCATTCGGTCTCAAAAACGCAGCGCAAGCATTCCAGCGCCTCATGGACACTGTCTGCAGCGGACTCGAGTTCGTTTTTGTCTACTTAGATGACATTTTGGTGAGCAGTGAATCTGCAGAACAACACAAACACCACCTACGAACAGTTGTCCACCGTCTGGCCTCCCATGGTTTAGTGATCAACGTGAGCAAATGCCAATTTGGAACAACTACCATCGACTACCTGGGCCACCGGATCACAAGTCAAGGAGCTGTTCCCTTGCCTGCTTAGGTAGATGCCATCCGGGTGTTTACACGGCCTACAACTGTCAAAGGACTGCAACAGTTTGCCGGGATGGTGAATTTCTATCATCGTTTCGTCCCTAATGCAGCTCACATCATGCGTCCCATATATGATGCACTGGTAGGCAAGCCCGTGACCTTGGAGTGGTCAAACGACCTAGAGGAAGCTTTCACGGCCGCAAAGGAGGCTCTCGCACAGGCCACTATGCTCGTACACCCACATGCTGACAAACCCATCGCACTCACAGTGGATGCCTCGGGAGCAGCAGTTGGCGCCGTTCTTGAGCAAAACTTTGGCTCCTGGAAACCAGTGGCGTTCTTTAGCCGCAAACTTCGCGCTGCCGAACAGAAGTACAGTGCGTTCGATCGTGAACTTCTAGCCGCGTACCTGGCTATTCGACACTTTCGCTACTTCCTGGAAGGGCGCTCCTTCGTCCTTTTCACCGACCACAAACCGTTGACTTTTGCGATTTCCAAAGCCAGCGATCCGTGGTCCCCGAGGCAACAGAGACACTTGGTATACATCTCGGAATTCCCCACAGACGTGCGCCACATAGAGGGCAAGAATAACACCGTAGCAGACACGTTATCCAGAGGTGAAATATCGGCGGTCACCTCACCTCATCCTGGTGTAGACTACAACGCCATGGCAGCAGCTCAGCGAACAGACGAAGGTATCACTTCCGTCCGAACAGCCACCACTGGCCTCATCATCCGTGACATTGCATTCGGCAACAATGGCGAATTGATCTGCTGTGATATCTCCACTGGACGACCCAGACCACTCGTCCCCGACACATGGCAGCGCACAGTTTTCGATGCAGTCCACGGCCTCTCATACCCGTCAATCCGGACAACGAAGAAGATGGTCGCGGCTAAGTTTGTATGGCCAGGCCTTCAAAAACAAGTCGGCATCTGGGCAAAAGCGTGTCTCCGTTGTCAAGCATCTAAAGTGCATCGGCATACTACCGCCCCCTTGGACCAGTGTGTGCCAGCGACCCGCCGTTTTGATCACATCCACGTGGACATCGTTGGCCATCTTCCACCGTCACAGAATTATCGCTTCCTGCTCACAGTGGTAGACAGATTCACCAGGTGGCCTGAAGCAATTCCACTGGTTAATGCACAGACTACCACGTGCGAGAAGGCTTTTGCATTCCACTGGATCGCCCGCTTTGGTGTTCCGGTAGAACTGACGTCAGACAGAGCGTCACAGTTTACTTCAGAATTGCGGGCGGCTTTGTCTCAACTAAACGGCACCCGTCTGCACAGGACAACCGCATACCATCCCCAGCCTAACGGAATTGTGGAACGTTTTCATCGTCATCTCAAGTCCGCTTTGATGGCTCGCCTCAATGGTCCCAACTGGACTGAGGAACTGCCATGGGTTCTACTTGGTATCCGCACCGTACCCAAAGAAGACCTGGATTGTTCCTCAGCTGAGATGGTATATGGAGCCCCACTAACCGTTCCGGGTGATTTCCTACCACGTGGTCAGGAAACGCAGGAGGCAGCGCAATTCCTTCCTCGACTCCGCGAGACAGTTCGCGGGCTAAAACCCGCGACCTCCCGTCCCACACGGTACCAGACCGTCGTCTGTGCCAGCTACACTCGCAAACAGTTCTTACGTGTTTGTCCGCCGTGATATGAGGGACCGTGATATGAGGGACCTTACAAGGTCTTGACGCACGGCGATAAGACGTTCCTGCTCGACTACGGCAATCGACAGGACAGCGTCAGCATCGATCGCCTCAAACCTGCATTCCTTGATCCGGTGAAACCTGTTGAAGCTGCCAAACGCGCTCCTCGTGGTCGTCCAGCTTCCATCGTGGAGACGAGATCCGGCCGCCTAGTCAGAGGTCCTGAACGCTATACTCCCCTATAACGGGTGCTGGAGGGGGGTTGTGTAGCGGCCTAGTCAGTGGACTTGACCTCTTTCTTTGATCGCACCCTGACCTAGTTATGTGAACTCATGTGATCGACTACACGCATTATGTTCTGACGGAATAAAGTTGTATTCTTGTCAGTTTGTGTTCATTACAGTATCTCCCGGTCTCTCGGAATACAGGCACATCTCCCGGATTTTTGCTGAAAATCTCCAAAAGTACTCGCCCCCCCAGCGAAGTTCCAGCGGACGTTCCAGCGAAAAATCTCCAACACCCCTCCCCCTTCCTGCGAAAAATCTCCAACAGCATCCCCCGTCGTGACAGCGCGACGTGAGAGAGTGCGAGGATGGAAGAGTGCTGAACCGATGATGAATCTCCCGGATTTAAAAAACAGTTGGCAGGTATACCGTTACATAATCAGTCGTTTGGATAATACAAATACGTTTCTATTTGTTTTACAGAAAAACAGTGTACGAAAGTGAACTATTAATTGATTGATTCAGGGTAACCAATCATTTTTCGCAAATACAATTGTTCCCTGGCGATCATATGAACAATACAGTGGCGCCACCTTGTGGATAATCGAGAGTTCCAGTTCCATCCGGACGATTACTATGCTTAATTATTATTATGTACCGTAATAACATTGCATCCACAGACTGCGATTACTATCCGACACTCCGGATTGACGATGGGATTGGCAATAATTTTATTGAAACCTCACAAATGATTGGTTAGTGGTTAATAACGGATGCGCACATACCCCAAGCTATGGTGTTTCACATTCAACACAAGTTTCAGTAAACCCACACCTGCAAGATGTGTTTCACAACAGTAGTGCGCTGTGTAGAGCTTGGAGTCAGCGAATGTGTCCTTCATATATGGAGAAACACACCAAAAGCAACCATTGCTATCAGTTGTACAGGATTGTGATCTTAAAGGTCTCACCATCTGGAGAATTGACCACCACTAAGATAGCATAGGTAAGAGAAAGGCCTTTTTATAAAGCTTAGCAAATCACAAGCACATGAGAAAATAAATCTAAGTGCTATCCCCCTTCCTGTTTACTATCTTCACAAATGACTGTGTCTCCGTGGACCAATCGGTCCTTGTGATCAAGTTTTCCGATGACACTACTGTGGAGGGCTGCATTGAGAACGCGAATGAGACGCCATACAGGGAGGAAGTTCAGAGAATGGTTGGCTGGTGTGCGGATAACAACCTCGAATTGAACGTTTCAAAGACTAAAGAAATGATTGTTGATTTTCGTAAAAAGAAGTCTCCCATCCACTCTCTTTCGATAAATGGCGTGGAGGTCGAGCAGGTTGAATCTTTTAGATTCCTTGGAACAACAATTTCAAACGATCTCGGCTGGTGCACAAACACACTGTGCATTACAAAAAAGGCACAACAACGCCTGTTCTTCCTGAGGCAGCTCAGGAGATTCAGCATTGCTCAGGAGATTATGATCGATTCACTTTCTCGATTGTAGTGTGGTTTGGCCGCGCCAGTCAGGAGGAGAAACAACGGCTAGATGTTATCGTGAAGGGCGCATCTAGAATCATTGGGCGCGAGTTGCCATCCATTGAATCTATTTACCATGCTCGCTGTGCGCGAAAATCCAAGAGCATTGTACGGGATACTACCCACCCAGCCAACCATTTCTTTGAACTTCTTCCCTCTGGCAAGCGCTATAGAAGTATTAAGACAAGGACCACTAGATTTAAAAATAGTTTTTATTCGCAGGCTGTGAGTCACTTGAACCGCGAGATGCCATGATACTGTTTTCAGTCGGTTTAGATTGTATGTCGCCATGCTAAATTATTTATTTATAATTTTTTTAGTTATTTATTTATTTTTATTATTTATTTATTAACTTAACTACATGTATGTACATATTTTTTAACTGTCAGCTTAGTTTTTATATCGTCAGCTAATTTATTTATACATTTATTTATTTAATAACATGTATACTTTTTAGGTAACGTTCAGACGGTATTAATATTATGTTATCAAGTTCATTTTATGTCAATATATGTACGACTGTCTTATATGTTGGCAGTTGGCCTTGGTTTAAATTTATACTACTTTAGTACAGTTTCATAATGTTTCTGATTGTATATTTTTGCGTGTGCATGATGGGGGGCAGGGGAGACATGCGTGCATGTATGTTGACGCCACAACGCCAAGAATTCCTCGTACATTTGAAATGCTACTTGGTAATAAACAGTCTGAATCTGAATAATCTGTAACTATAGTTTGTCTTTTAATATATTGCCAGTTGGCAGATCAGAGGTCAATGGTCCAATGATGCGAGTGGACATAGAAAGAGGTGAGTGCACGTTGGCGCCTGGAACGAGATGGACTTACCGTGCCTCAATAGATAGTATACAGGTGACTTACGTAGGTTATACTCCGAACAGCTCTGTCTGACGTAGGCGTTACGGTCCGGGAAGTAAGCCGAATTTACAGCAATGTTTGCTGGTATGGAGGGCATTGAAGCCTTTGCTATATTGAGATGCTCCAGTCGGCGATTGATATGTTCGCAACAAAACCAATCCACGCTAACTGGTTCACCAGGATCTTTCCCTTGCCAAACGAATGTGTACATCTGTTCCCTTCAGAGAGCCACTGGAAGCAAGGACGAGGTGATAACAATATCGAGTCTGTTGTACTCCAAGTCGCTGATGGCTATCTTCTTTGAGTCGTTGATTTGGTGTGGTGTTGCCGATCCACGTGTCAAGCATATGTTTAAGCTCCAGACATTCATTAACGCAGGCGAATCGTAGCGGACACAAGTCTGAGTGAAGTGTATGGAGATTATGCGTTGACCAGTCGTTGGAGTCCCATCTCTGGTGCACTGGTGTAGGCCAAATGAATACAGAGCAGAACATAGTGCACCTGCATCAGCTGGTGCTTACCAAGGCTGACAAGTGTGATCGGCCCTGTATTGTTGGCCCACAAATGGGGATTGGGATATTGACTTGACGGGAAGTATCCACTCATTGTGGGCCATGCACTCGATACGTATGTGGGCTCCCAACAGCTCCGAGTTCTACAGCACACTTGTTTGGGGTCGCAGGTGACCAGTATTCGCACTGTAACTCGAGGTTATGCTACAGCTTTGTCTAGTGAAATTGTTCCAACACGAGAGACTGACGGACTCAGCACCCTTTCTACTCAGAAGAGTTACTTGGCGCCGGTAGTAGAACAAGAGTACGAAGCAAAGATACACACTGCACAGTACATCAAATCACTAGGCTCATCACACAGAGCTGTGAACACAATCACACCAGCAAGTCCGCTCGCTCGTACACATGCACGCACACACACACACACACACACACACACACACACACACACACACACACACACACACACACACACACACACACACACACACACACACACACACACACACACACACACACACACACACACACACACACACACACACACACACACACACACACACACACACACACACACACACACACACATACACACACACACACACACAGACATGCACACACACAGACATGCACACACACTCACTCAACACACTCACACGCACATGGGCACACAGACACACGAACACACACATACATACACACACACCAACGCACATATACTCATACGTACACACACACATACACACACAAACACACACACAAACAGACACACACAGAACATACACATTCAACACACGCACATGAACACGCACACGCACTCGAATACATGTATAAACACACACACACAAACATACATACACACACAAACACGAACATGAACACGCACACACGAACACGAACACACATATACACACTCACAAACACACACACACACACACACGCAATTTATATAAACTAAACACAATATACTGTGCCCAAAAGACAGAAAACAAAACCAAATAGCAAGAAAACAATTGCTGTGGGACGGGAGACTCCTACTAAGATCACAATTGGTCGCTATCTTAGGAACCACGCAAAAACTAAATTATAAATTCTTTATAGTTCTAATCCTAAGTTTTATAAAAAAAATGATATGTTGAAAACCTTTTTTATTGTCTTTCTCTTACATACTCTGTGTGATGATTGTTTTTGTTGATGTGTCTTGTGTGTTGTGTAAGCGTGTGGTCGTGTAAGCATGTGTGCAAGTACACACATTGAAGCAGATGCATTGTATTTTTATGGAATGTGTTGCACATATTCATGATATAATTAACTTAGTTGACATATGTAGCAATTCAATATATATTGAACGTGACGTTATATTGTTGTTGCATACAGTGTTTGGCATAACTTGAGAATCCTCTCAAACTATGGGTCACTATATTGTCTATCACTAAATCAGGGATATTATTAATAAAATGTGGTAAATTATATTTAAGACACTTTTTTTGCAAATTTATGTTTAATTCTGGATGTATGTATTTCAGTTGCTCTCCGAGTATTCTAGTCATGTATGCCAGCATTTAGGGTTATCTGTCAATTTCGTAAGTAGACAGGTACATTTTGATGTCTATATTTGTAATAAAAATTTAATCCTTGTAATTATAGTCAGTCTTCTACTACCACACCCAACCGCGGTAGCTTTGCGAAACGTAACGTTTACTACTAAAACCGACATAGTCTGGTCCCCAGTTTGTTTAACATAAGGCTCTTAATACTACAGAAATATAAGTCTGCATTTATGCTGGAAACAATGTTCACATTTTGAATGCTGCATTCAGGAAACGTTCAGATTATATACCAAACACTAAAATAGAAATCACCTCCGTTGGTATTTAAGCGCAAGAAGGCGGGATTAATCGCACGTTCTTTGAAAGACTCACTTAACTGCGTTTATTTAACTTTCACATACCAAAGCTATAAGTGCCGGTAGCGGCTGTTTGCATACCGCATGTTTTGTTTACAATTTGAACATTTCGCGGGCGGAACTTTCCAATTAAAAAGTATACTCATTAACCAAGGAAAGCTTCAAATAAACATCATCAAACACTTCGCTGTACCATAAATCCAGTCTTAAGTATAATTAGGAAACTACAATGGTGTGAACACACTATACACCACAGCTCTGTAGCCAAAGAAAGCCAACAGCGTAAAATAAAAGTGCGAATAAAAGAGGAAAGGCCAAGGAGGATGTGGGTCACAACATCAAAGAATGGGCAGAGAAACACGAGAAGGAGATATGGCCGATATGTCCGAATGGAGTTGTGGCAAAGGTGAGTGGCTCGCATAATCAGCTATATGAATGCGCTGCCTTTGAGGGCAGGGTGGATGCATCTCCTCACATGACTGATCTCGTTTCTTCGGATCATGGTGCAAACTTTTGTCCCGAACGATTTGAAAGATGCAGCAGTGCGTCAGACACACAGACACGCAGACACGCAAACACGCATACACGCAGACACGCAGACACGCAGACACGAAGACACGCAGACAGAGCGGCAGACATACATACAGACGGACATACACACATACATATAACCAGACAAACAGGCAGACGTACAGTCAGACAGACAGACAGACAGACAGCCAGCCAAACAGGCAGACACACAGACATACAGTCAGACAGACAGGCAGGCAGGCAGGTAGGCAGGCAAGTATTTTAAATGTTGCCGGCTTGTGGTTGGGTATATTTTCTTTGGGTTCCGATTATAACAACAACACGTTTGTGTACAAAAGAGCACAGGATTTTGTAGATATCTATTGGCATAGATTTAACAGATTTAACAAGATTGCCATCCAGAGAATTAACTCAAGATGGCAGGTGGACAAGGAAGCCCTTTGGCTTATCGAGAGTCCAACCCTTTTATCTACATATATCCAGCCCTTCTGAGGTATGTGTCGATTTTATTTTTAAACATATTCACACTACTAGCACCCACACAATCATCAGATAATCTGTTCCATTCATTCACAGTCCTTTGTGAAATTGAGAACTTTCTTACGTCTAATCTACACTGCTCCTTTACTAATGTAACTTCATGTACTCTAGTCTTTCTATCTTTCTTAACTGAAAAAAAACATATTTCTGTCAATATTTTCATAACCATTCAATATTTCAAACACTTCTATCTGATCTCCTCTCAATCTCCTGGTCTCTAGTGTTGTTACACCACATTCTTTTAGGCGTTTTTCATAACTAAGATCCCTCAGTTTTGGTATCATTTTAGTCGCTCTCCTCTGTACTCTTTCTACCATATTTATATCCTTCTTGCGGTATGGCCTCCACGTTTGTA
The DNA here is from genome assembly GCA_020002185.1 of Paraescarpia echinospica. Classification (NCBI taxonomy): domain Eukaryota; kingdom Metazoa; phylum Annelida; class Polychaeta; order Sabellida; family Siboglinidae; genus Paraescarpia; species Paraescarpia echinospica. The sequence goes on from CM034533.1 coordinate 26,836,444, forward strand.
TACAATATTCTAAATGAGGCCTAACTATTGTTTTGTACAGTGGTATTATTAGTTCTTTTTCTTTATATGCTATATTTCACCTAATCAATCCAAGGATTTGATTTCCTTTTGAAGCTGCAATTCCACTCTCTGAAACCTTCATGTCAGCACTAATTGTCAACCCTAAGTCTTTTTCTTTTACAGTAGTACTTAGTACAGTTCCCCCCATTGTATATTCTACATATTCGTTCCCATGTCCTGTGTGAAGGCATTTACATTTCCCAAAATTAAAAAACATTTGCCACTTTTCAGACCATTTGATCAACCTGTCAAGATCATCTTGTAAATGCTGTCTATCTCCATCACTTTTAATCCTTCTAAACACTTTTGTATCATCTGCAAATTTCAACACCTTGCTAGCTATATCATCGTCCAAATCGTTTATATATATTAAGAATAATATAGGTCCCAGTACTAATCCCTGTGGAACTCCACTCAAAACTGATTTCCAGTTTGAAGCCTCCCCATCAACAACTACCCGTTGTCTTCTGTCAATCAGCCATTTTTCTATCCAGTTAATTATACCATTTCCTATGCCATGGACCTTTAGTTTAAGCAGTAATCTTTAATGTGGCACTTTGTCGAAAGCTTTTTGAAAATCTAAGTAGATGATATCTACTGGTGATTCATCATCTACCCACTTAGTGATATCTTCCAAAAAACATAACATTTTTGTTAAGCATGACCGCTTTTAGAAACTCATGTTGAGAGGGTTTATCAAGTTATGTTTAACAAGAAAACCCACCTTATGATTTTTAATTAGTCTTTCTAATAATTTACAAATCACCGATGTTAATCTAACTGGTCTATAATTATTTGTCTTGTTTCTCGAACCTTTTTTAAAATAACGGTATAATGTTTGCTTCTTTCCATTCTAAAGGAACCACTCCCTCTTCTAATGACAAGTTGAAAACTGTTGCAAGCGGTATGCTAATTTGTTCTACAATTTCCAATAGTAGTTTGGGTGGAATACCATCCACTCCAGGTGATTTATTATCCTTCATAGCCCTAATTTTCTTAGCTACCATTTCCGGTGTTACAATTAACTGTCTTAAATAGTCTGATTCTACCCCCTTGAACTTAGCCTCTGGTACTGGCAGTGAACTAGTGTCTTCTCTGGTAAACACTGAACTAAAATACTCATTCAGGTCTTCTGCCATTAAGAATCCTTCTGATATTATATTTCAGCACTATCTTCTAGAGGACCGACCTTATCCTGAACTTTCTGTTTGCTTCGAACATACGCATAACAACTCTTGCTGTCATGTTTTATATTACAAGCTAATTTATGTTCATAGCTTCTCTTTGAATTTCTAATTTCAGCTGTAGCTTGGTTTAGTGCTTTTTTTATCAATGTTGTAGTCTTCGTCATTTCCAGTACGTCTATATGACTTCCACATCATTTGTTTATACTTAATTTTTTTAATTGCTTCTTTCGATAAGTGTTTCTTTTTGGACCGTTTCCCGTGTTTTTTAAGGGAACAAATTTGACGATGATGCATTCAATTTCACTCTTTAAGATATTCCAGCATTATGTTTCTGTCTTATTCTTCAGTGTGTTATTCCAGTCTATCTTTGCTAAATATTTCCTTATGTCCTTATATTTTCCTTTGTGGAAATTTCTCCTGTACTGCTTTTTACTATTCCTTTCTGATTTTACTTTGATGGTAAAATGTATCTGGTTGTGATCACTATTCCCCAGTGGCTCACATATCCTGACATTGTCAACTAATTCATTCTGTGAGGACAAAACTATGTCTAACACATTCTCTCCTCTGGTTGGTTCTAGCACATGTTGAGAAAGGAAACTATCTAGTACTAAAACTAAAAACTTGTGGTCCTCACTACCCATACTCTGTAGAGATTTCCATTTTATATGCCCATGGCTAAAATCCCCCGTAATAACACAGTCCCGTTTGCTCACTTCCCTTATAGCGTTTTGTATTTTTTCATTCTCTTCTATGCTTATGTTTGGACTTCGATAAACTAATCCAACCGTTAACGTTGAGTTTCTTGTAACTATGTTACACCAAACAGCTTCTTCGCAATCTGCTTCTCTGTCTAATTTTATTTCATAAGCCTGGATAGATTCTTTAATATATAAAATAACTCCACCTCCCCTTCTTCCTATTCTATCTTTCCTAAACATTACATATCATGTCAGTCCCAATTCGGCATGTGATATATCGGTGGTTGGCCATGATTCGGTTATACCTATTATGTGAGGGTCAATATCTTCTACCATAATGTTTAGTTCATTTCTTTTGTTTACTATACTCCTTGCATTTAAACAAACACATTTATATCCAGCTTCAGAACAGTTTTCTAGACTGTTCTTTGCTGAAATATGTTTGCTGTCATTATCTATGCCTTCAGTTTCAGGCTTTTCTGCGAGTCCACCCTGCGAATTTAGTTTAAATAGATGCAACCTGTCCCACTGTCAACAGATCGCAGCAGATTCTCTGAGAATACTGCTGCCCCCTTTCCACTTAGATGGAGTCCATCTCTCATGTACATATATTCTTTCCCAACAAAGTACCCCCATAAATCTATGAATCCCACGCCCTCTTCTTCACACATCTGCTCAACTAGTGACTAAGTCTTATCTTTTTCTGGAAACTATATTTTCCCCGGGTGCAAAATATAGTAATCTATATATTAATAAGCTAAATGTTGATCATTGTTCGTAACGTGCCCAAGTCCATTCGCATCATTTGACCACCGGTATGCCTCTGATCTACCAATGGGCTGCTGTCTTTTTGAAAATTGTTTATTACGTGTTCTTGATATGCTATGTTTTCTGTAGGGCCGTTCTCCAACCTGAGAAAATTGAGTGGAATCCATTTGCCAGATATCCCCAATGAAAACGATAGGCGTCTTGGTGCATGAGTGGTTGTATGCTAGAAATAATAATAACGACAACGATAATAATAAGTATATTTGAACAGTTAGTCCTAAGACTAATTTTGCTCTGCGAGGATGGAATGTGGCGACACCAGAGTCGGATCTAATTTTCAGTCGATGCCCGCAGTATGTTCAGGAAAATATCGGAAGATGTCATCGTGTGACGACATTCGAGCTTCGAAAATAGAACTCTCGAAGATTAAGAGTACACGCCGAGTCACAACAGAGGCACAGGCCAACAATGACACAACCGACCAGAAACCGCAAAAGGTCTGATTCGATACGTTATCCCCTCTGAGGATAGTAACAGTTGACCAATTACACAGATCCCCGGCTATTCTCCATTAGACAACTATAGCGCGGCGCTTTTTTCGCAGTATCGATTCTTGTCGAATTGCGTTATATACTGTTTTTGTCGTATACAAATACTTGTTCGGTATCACGAATATACTTGTTTTTAATTGTATTGCCAAACAACTCAACTTTTTATTCTAGTGTCATTCTCCTGTTAGTTTACTCAGTATGTGAAGTTTGTGCATTTGACATGCAAATGCGCAATTTATTATTAACGAATGTGTGCAGCCTATGTATGAAAACTGAGTTCATTTTCTGGGGTGACCAGATATATATATATCGATATATATATATATATATATACATACATATATATATATCGATATGTAGTCTTAACAATCCAATATATATATATATATATGTCTATATATATATCGATATATATATAGGATTATTAAGACTACATATCGATATATATATATATATATATTTTATATATATATATATATATATATCGATCTCTTCTTCTTCTATGTGCCATGTCTGTCACAGGCGTTGGCGATCATGGCCCTCCATACCGCACGGTCGTGTGTAGTTTGTAGCAGTACTGTTGTGCTCCTTCCACACCATGTTGAGAGACTATCTATTTTTCCTTCTATCTTTCCTGTTGTTACTATTTGTTCTAACTTTTTCTTTCTCATGACATGGCCTATAAATCGTGCTTGTTGTGTTCTAACTTTGTTGATGATCTTTCTTTTTGATTTGGCTGTCCTAAGGATGACTTCATTGCTTTGCTTTGCAGTCCATGGCACTCGCAGCATTCTTCTTAAGAACCACATTTCAGTGGCTTCTATGTTTTTTGTGATCTTTTGGTTATTGTCCAGGATTCACATCCATATAGCAATATGGGCTCTATGTAACATTGCAATACACGTTTTCTCACTTCAATTTATATATTTTTATTTGTTAAAATGTTTTTCATGTGGTGAAAAGCTGTTTTGGCTTGAGCAATTCTTCTCTTTATCTCAACGTTGCATCGACCGTCGGATGTTATTAGTGATCCCAGATAGTTAAACGTTCGGACTTGCTTCAAAACAGTGCCATATGCTATCACGTTGCATGTTGGAGTGTAAGTTTTCTTTGAGATGACCATGATTTCTGTTTTCTTTTTGTTCAGGGACAGACCTTTTTTCTCACTTTCCCTTATTACTGTATCTAGCATCTGTTGTAGATCTATTTCGTTCTCAGCAATCAGTACCGTGTCTTCTGCATATTGTAAATAATTCATGTTGTATCCCCCTACTTGAATGCCTGGCATATCTTCTAATGTGCGTAAGATAATCTCACTGTATAGTGAAAAGAGATCGGGTGATAGGACACACCCTTGTCTTACACCACGTTTTATTTCTTGAAATTTACTGATGTCATTTTCTATTCGTATTGCTGCTGTTTGTTCCCAGTACATATTTCTCACAACTCTCAGATCTTTCCCATCAATGTTCAAACTTTCCAGCGTTGATATGATTTCTTCATGACGAACTCTGTCAAATGCCTTTGTGTAATCAATAAAACATACATACGGATCTTTCTGCACTTCCAGTGCTCTCTCAATCAGTGTTCGTAGGATGTATACTGCATTACTTGTACCTTTATCTTCTACAAATCCACATTGTTCTTCAGCAATTTCCGGCTTTATTTTTTTTCTCATTTTGGTCATAATAATTTAAAGCAACATCTTGGTGAAGTGACTCATGAGACTAATTGTACGGTGTAGTTCACATTCAATCGCACCTGGTTTCTTTGGTATTGCTACAAAAATGGATCTGGATAAATCAGTTGGGATTCGTCCGCTGTCATTTATTTTGTTCAAGAAGTCTGTTACTATATCAATACCAAATTCCTCTAAACACTCAATCATTTCAATGGTAATATTATCTGGTCCAGCAGCTTTTCCCTTTTTCATTGATCTGATGGATTTTCGAACCTCGTCCTTCAATATAGGAGGACCATCAAAGTTATTCTTAATTGATGGTCTTTCACTCCTTTCACCAATATATTCTGAGCAGAAGAAAGTGTTGCACACTCCCTCTCACTCTCCCTTCTATATATGTTGTCTCACATCCCTCCCTCCCTCCCACCCTTCCTCTCTCTCCCTCCCTCCCTCTCTCTCTCCATCCCTCTCTCTCCCTCCCTCCCTCGCTCTCCTCTCTCTCTCTCTCCCGCTCTCTGCCCCTCTCTCTCCCTCTCTCTCCCTCTCTCTCTCCCTCTCTCTCCCTCTCTCTCTCCCTCTCTCCCTCCCTCTCTCTCTCCCTCCCTCTCTCCCTCCCTCAGTATCTCCCTCCCTCTCTCCCTCTCTCTCTCTGTCTCTCTCTCCCTAACTCCAGCTAGGTGTCACATAGCGCGTTTTACTAATGGCCGCGATCGTTCACGACTTATACTGGCGCCGACAATTAAGAAGAAATCGCGTGTTTAGAGACCATTTAAACCCCCTGGATACGTACAACGACGTTCAGCTGTTTGAAAGGTATCGGTTCAGAAGAGTTGATCTATTCAGAATCGTCAACGAAATTCGTGGCGACTTGGAATTCGGATATAGCCGAAAGGGATTCTTGTCGCCCGAACTTCAAGTGTTAACTGCGTTGCGATTTTTCGCGACTGGGTCCTTCCAGAATGTTGTTGGCGATACAATTCTGACACATAAATCGACGGTAGAACAATTTATCGTGTGTCGCAAGGATTGTGTGAGCGCGCGCGAAGATGGATTTTCTTTCCCCGACAGCGTGAAGCGAATCGGCAGAAACGGTTGTTTTAGGCCATGGCAAGTTTCCCAAACATGATCGGTTGCGTTGATGGGACGCACGTACACGCGTACACGCGTACACGCGTACACACGTACACACGTACACACGTACATACATACACGCATACATACACGCATACATACACGCATGCATACACGCATGCATACACGCTTACATACACGCAGGCACGCACACACGCACACACGCACACACGCTCACACGCACACACGCACACACGCACACACGCACGCACGGAGCACTCACGCACGCACGCACACACGCTCACACGCTCACACGCATGCATGATTAAAATAATTAAGTTGTAGCATTTTGGTCAAATGTCACTCTCCCCAGGCGGCGTAGACAGAGTCTGACAAACATATGTGGATGAACGTCACGTGACTATCTTCTTTGCCCTAGGCTGCGTGTAGTGCGTGCTGATGTTGTGCGGAAGTATCTAGCTGAGAAGATGCGCTGGCAGAAGTGTGCCAGACAACTGACAATGTTGACTAGATTCACTGTGGCGCTGGGGAGACGGCATGGGTCCGTGATAGGGCTCACCCTGTGAACCTCGCAACTATACCGTGTGATAATGATAATGATGATGATGATGATGATGTTGATGATGATGACGATGATTGTTATTATTATTATTATGATAATATTAATAATAATAATTATTATTATTATAATAACAACAACAACAATAATAGCTGTAGTAATAATAGTAATACTACTACTAATAATAATTATTATTATTATTGCTATTATTGTTATTGTTGTTGTTATTTAATAATGATTAATAATTATAATAATAATTAATAATAATAGTAATAAGGTCACTTTTATTGCGCCTAAAACTTTGGAAAGCGAGCACAGAGGCACATCAAGACACAAGAGTTGGTAAATCTCAAAATTGGTAATCGCCATAGAGAACTAAGGTGGATACGCAATTATATGAAGCAAGTTTTGAAATGACAGCGAAATTGTGTAATTTGTTGACTGATCTAACACCAAGAGAGAGCATATTCAAAAGAATCGACGCGACAACACAGAACATCCTAATTCCAATGTTGACATTAACTCTAGGAACAGAAAGTTAATCAGAACTAGATAATCGAAGGTGGATTTAATTGACTTTCTTACAGGAGTTGGCAATCCATAGGTCCTATATATATGCCGGCTGCTTACATCGTAGGCGACGGTACACATCTTTAAAATGATACAGTGTAAAACACTTGTAGACAAAAAAGACAAAACTCAGAAGATGACGTTTGTGAAGGTTGAGAACAGGAACTGTTGTGCAGTAGAGTGATATTGGCTTTCTCATCACGCTGTTCGTAATTCATCGGTGGACCTCACATAATATTGTTAGTTTAGCCTGTATGTATGTACATTCATATAAGACCTAGTAGGTCTAATGATACTGTGTATATACTGTCTGCACTGCCTGCTCGGCGACTTTTACACGCCCGACCGGGAAGCATCTCCGCTTGCTGGGAGCAAGATCCAGTGGGTTAGAGACAGAGACCACCACTCTGTGAATCCACGACAGGTTACACATTTACCCCCTGTGTGGGATAATTTTTCTTCCTCTGACATAGACACCAAACGGAAGGGACCAACGGTTTCGGGTGTCTCTCTCAGGTGAACGAAATTGCCTAACGGCAGGTGGAATCAAATCTAGATTAACCTGATCACCAAACATAGTCTTTTTGTACGCCTCATCACATGTCTCTTCAGAGGATTTTGTTATTAACTTTTCTGTTTAGGCTGCTAGACCAACTGCATTTTGATTGTGTTCATAATGGCGCCGTCTCCAAACGCACGCAGGCAGTTTGACATTTTGACTGCTGAATTGTCACCACATGGAATTCGAAGATGCCGAAGTTGCGGACTAGTCGATACGATGTGATTTTAAGTTTCGTGTAGCGCATATGGCGCTACACGAAATTTTATTTAGCCACACCCATGCAGATATGGTGCATGGATGTGGCTAAATAAAATTGGTGCAATGTTACACACCGATAGGTTACGCTTAATACATCGATTTTCGTTTTCCGTGTTCGTGCATTTGCTATTCGGAAAGTGAATATTTACGACGTTTGCCGAAGTAAATATGCTAGGTTGTATTCGGATGCTGAGCATCCTTCTCGTTGCTTAAATAGCATGAGCAAAGTTCACTTCTACGTTTTATTAGATTGCATTCACCACGGGTGATAAATAGATCACTTCTGAGTGAGGAGGATATGCGAAATGTGTAAATTCCGACATGCTAAAGCCGTCACACAATTTTTGCAAAAGTATACATCACGCAAGTGAACAACTATAATCTAAACCTCTAGCGCACTGGCTGTTGCAATATTACTTCACCGAAGCTGATTTAAAAGTAATAAATATATCGTTTACGCATCCTTCTTCACTGATCGCTGTGGTAGGTTTGGCGACTTGCCAAGCATCACCATGCATGTCATCTTTTAAAATAACTGCGGCCACTGCGAATTACTTTGATTTTGTTATCAACGCCAATTCAAAATATCAGCCATTGTCACGACATGTTGCAACCCAATGTATATAATATTATGTGGACAAGATTTTGACCACGCTGCAATTATTGCGCGAAAGATAGAATATACATTTGCACAATTTGACTACTTTCTCTAGTGATACATTAAACACGCGAATTTGTCTTCAGTGTAAAGCCTTGAATGGCAGTCTATCTCGTGATGTATCTATGCTGCAGAGTTATTAACCCACTGGGCATGCTGGCCGACTTAAATCGTATAGTTTGTAAACGACATCCTGTATCGGCAATATGCAGGAAATGTGCTCGTTAGTCGCGCACAATAAATATTACTGCAACGTACTCTGCTGTCAACCTAATGATGTATTCTGCACAAGATTTTGCATATACGACGCACTTGTTTATGTCGGTGGTTAGTCGATTATACTAAACGCTACATACTACGACTGACGTAAATTATAGTAATTAATAACAACAGAATTGGTTGCTTGGCCTACGTCACAAAAGTCATGCAACCTTGTTTCCTTTTATGGAAACGTTTAGCGTATTGGAGACCACAAAGAATTAGTACTTTCTTAGGTATAATCCACATGCCATCTCGTACCTACAAACTCTTCGGCCCTCTTTTGTAAATTCAAAAATACTTGTGTCATTACTGTCAGAGCCATTAAGTACTCATGGGAGTTTTGTTTGGTATTTCTTGATCTCTTTATGCATGTTGTTGGCAATTTAAGTGTTTCACGACATCTACATTAGCGTGTCTTTCACTGTCAGGTCGTTCACATCAGTCTAGTCAGAACACGGTTCAAGAAACCCACAATCACAAGCCTTGATGTAAACAGTGCTCTAATCTCCTTCTTACATGGCTCATGCTTATCTATCTTGATAAGTGCATAATGCGCTCGCGCGCACTTCAACCAACCACTGTGATCGGTGAAATTCCACCTGAGATTAATCAATTAAAGACTCCCTATTTAGGCAGTCACAAATAAAAGTATTTTTCCAACATGTACGTGACGATCGACGATCAATCATGTAGGCCTGGGTATTGACCATCAGGTTAAGTACTGCGTGCAATGTCGAGGTTGTCGATAATAGCAAGCCGTCGTTTCTGTGCGGCATTCAAAGAACGCAGTCTCGTTTGACCGATCGTTTGGTCACGCGTGGTGTCGCGCATGATTGGTTTTTCTCTTTCATACGCCAGTGTTCGCTTTATATAAATACGAACACAAACTGGTAAAGCTAATCTACGACTAATGCGCTGTTCGACTGGTAGAGTCAATAGTAACAATTGCTTATCGTTTGCGTTAGTATACCTCCATTATCTGACTTTTCGCAAAGCCAATGTAACCATATTGGCAATCCAATACGTGTCGTAGAAATTTACGGGTCCGATTTTTGACACGTCACCCTGGAGGCGGTGCTTTGGTGAACAATCCAAATACCAGGCTTACAACGCTTGGACGCTCTCTATGTAAGAATTCAACCACATTTTGTACCGACCAATTACTCCGCTTTGTCAGTACCAATTAACTCTTTGTAATCACAGTGATAGGGTCCGATAATTGTGTTATTGTCTGTATTAGTACACATGGTATCTGATGAGTCACAACGCTTTTCAGTGACATTAAACGCTGGTGTATCTAAGTTCTAACAGGGGGGACAAACATGTCACTACAAGGTTTTATTAAGATTGCCACCCAGATAATTAACTCTAGATAACAGGTGGACAAGGAAGCCTTTTGGCTTATCGAGAGTCCAACCCTTTTTATCTATACGTAACCCGCCCTTCTGGGGTATGTGTCGATTTTATTTTTAAACATATTCACGCTACTAGCACCCACACAATCAACAGATAATCTGTTCCGTTAATTTATAGTCATTTTGTTGTATCATTTTAGTCGTTCTCCTCTGTACTCTTTCTAGTATATATGTGTCCTTCTTACGATATGGCCTCCATGCTTGTATACAGTATTCTAAACGAGGCCTAACTATTGTTTTGTACTGCGGTATTATTAGTTCTTGTTCCTTATACGCTACATTGCGCCTAATTAATCCCAGGATTTGATTTGCCCTTGAAGCTGTAATTCCGCACTGCTCTGAATGAAACCTTCACATCAGCACTAACGGTTAACCCTAAGTTTTGTTCTTTTATAGTGGGGCCAACATTCGTCGCCCGCCGGTTTTTCTTGCAATGGTGTGGGTCCACAGACCAGTTGTCCCGTTATTGGAACGTTTTGGGGGGAAATCGCAACGGGTTTTTCTTTTTCATATAACAGTTCTTTGGTCTTTGGATAACGGGATATTATTTTTCAGATACAATGATCGTGTGTATGACCACAATGTGTTTTATTTTTCCAATAACAAGGTTAAAACAGTGTTTGCGTTGTCAAAAAGCTGGTCTGGTACTAACTGTGATAGCGAGTGCAGGAGAGTTGTTTGAAGTTAGAGTATTGTTTTCGCAGAGCCCATATGGGGTGCAGTTGGAGGTTTTTGGAGAGCCCTCAAGGGGTGCAGTTGGAGGTTTTTGGAGAGCCCTCAAGGGGTGCAGTTGGAGGTTTTTGGAGAGCCATCAAGGGGTGCAGTTGGAGGTTTTCGGAGAACACTCAAGGGATGCAGTTGGAGGTTTTCGGAGAGCCCTCAAGGGGTGCAGTTGGGGGTTTTCGGAGAGTCCTCAAGAGGTGCAGTTGGAGGTTTTCGGATAGCCCACAAGAGGTGCAGTTGGAGGTTTTCGGAGAGCCCTCAAGGGGTGCAGTTGGAGGTTTTCGGATAGCCCTCAAGGGGTGCAGTTGGAGGTTTTCGGAAAGCCCTCAAAAGGTGCAGTTGGAGGTTTTCGGAAAGCCCTCAAGGGGTGCAGTTGGAGGTTTTCGGAGAGCCCTCAAGAGGTGCAGTTGGAGGTTTTCGGAAAGCCCTCAAGGGTTGCAGTTGGAGGTTTTCGGAGAGCCCTCAAGGGGTGCAGTTGGAGGTTTTCGGAGAGCCCTCAAGGGGTACAGTTGGAGGTTTTCGGAGAGCCCTCAAGGGGTGCAGTTGGAGGTTTTCGGAGAGCCCTCAGGGGTGCAGTTGGATTTTTTCGGAGAGCCCTCAGGGGGTGCAGTTGGAGGTTTTCGGAGAGCCCTCGAGGGGTGTAGTTGGAGGTTTTCGGAAAGCCCTCAAGGGGTGCAGTTGGGGTTTTCGGAGATCCCTCAAGGGGTGCAGTTGGAGGTTTTCGGAGAGCCCTCAGGGGGTGCAGTTGGAGGTTTTCGGAGAGCCCTCGAGGGGTGTAGTTGGAGGTTTTCGGAAAGCCCTCAAGGGGTGCAGTTGGGGTTTTCGGAGAGCCCTCAAGGGGTGTAGTTGGAGGTTTTCGGAGAGCCCTCAATGGGTGCAGTTGGAGGTTTTCGGAGAGCCGTCAAGGGGTGCAGTTATCATTAAAAATGATAACTGGTAAATTGGACATTTTCACAATCCTGGCTAAGAGCCAGCTATAGAGTACTGGCGCAGCATGTTAGAGAAAGAAAAATTGCCAATGTGGCTTGACCCAATAGGTCCTTGCATTAAGCCAATACAGGTGTTCTACAGTTAATTACAGTCCGTGTTGTAGTAGGCAGGGGAGGGAGAACTTGTGTGGTACTTTGACCGGTCAACACAGGAGCCCTCACTCATACATCCGGTGCTGTACGTTGCATTGGTCCCTCTACTGCAAAGCTTCTCAACCGGTGTGCGCCGTGACCAAGTATCTAGTGTGCCGCGGATTAAAAGAGGAGTGTCATATTCGTCTTATTTTAGCAGCTTAACCACCAAGTAATGTTAACGAGTTTGTACCAAATGTGCAATATCTGAAGGGTGACTGTTCAAACCACACACCGTTTCATTAATCCCGAAAATATCTTAGCAAACAGCTTGCCGGATAAATTTTAATGCGTTTTGGTTGAAGCCGTGAATATCGCCCAATGTATCTTAAATATCGGTTATTTTCAGGAAATGGGGGACATCACCTATCCTCGTGTTTCACCAGTGGTTTATGGTTTTCACGAGACAAGATATGTCCATATTGTTGAGCTTAGAGAAAGAAACAGCAGCTTTTGAATTGCAGCAAATTACAAAACAACTACGGAGTGGGACAACTGGCTGATAATAAATCTGATAGTAAGCCTATTAGCGAATCGAGTCGAATTGAGGATTCGGTGAGAACATGAAAGTTAACCAGTTTGGGGTACTGCTGACACTTGTCGTGAAGCATGCGCAAACGTTCTGTTGCCACATTCAACAGAGGTTTTCAGGATTTGTGTTACTGGTCCGCTTCAGTAGGTCTACTGAACAACGTGACACGTCCAGCATTTATTCAAATTGACAGTGGGACTGAGTTCGTGATCTCTTCGCTTAATATACAGAAGCATTAGTAAATGATACGAAGGTGCTACAGACCGCACCCTCAATTTCGTCTGAACGCATGTTTGGAGCAGTAAAAAAAACTACCCAACCAATAGGGATCTTGTTATTGGTGTATTTCTAACGTCTTTAGCAACTGGTGCATGATTTTCACGGGAATGGAGGTTCGGACCGTCAATTCAGTTACAAACACCTATATTACTATACATTGTCCACGTTAGTGTGATATTTTAGACACTTTCTTTCGAAAACATTCAATTTACAATGTCCATTATAAAAATAATGGTTGGCCTAATCACGATTTGCTTTCATAATAATTATATAACTTGAAATTAACATAATTGTTCGAAATATTTTGTAAGCCAAGTCACATATTGATATGATTTTAAATGCACGCAGTTTGTTAGAATGTGCTTACTTACGTGAAAAAGGAAGACGTTTGTTCTTCCTTCTGATTATAAGTTGATTACAAGAAAAAAAGAGTACAATGACTTGTTACATTTTTGTTGGATGTGCAGCGAGGGTCGCGCTAACTCAAAAGTGTGTCGCGAAATAAAATGAGTTTGAGAAGCACAGCTCTACTGCATCTTATGCATTTGACTGGTTCCATCAATGCAGAATATGTGCTAAAATAGATAACATTAATGACAGAAAATGTGTTTATCCTGCGGGTGGTGATACGTTCAACGACGACAGTATTCGTAAACGGCGTTTGCATGTTGTCCGTGCAGTTCCAGTGCGTTGGATTAGCCAAATAAGTACACACAGTATGATGTACGATCGTTCCAACAGTAGATCCGCTGCAGCACTGCACGGAGTAAGGGCGGTGTTTACGACAGGTCACCAGTTTCAGGTAAGTCCATAATAATTGAGAGTGCGTCATCTAGTGTTATCAGATATATGCCTCCGGGAATGTGTTCAGTTGGCTCAGTCAGTATGTGCTCGTATTGACTGAACTGGTGTCGCTCACACAGGTCATTCAGTACACATAGGTAACATACTTGCGTGAAGGCGTAGCTGAAAAGGCCACAATTACACCTAAACGAGGATTCTTGTAGGTGCTATGCAACATCCGGTCTTCAGGATCGTGCATAACGCTTTTTTTCACCCATTAGCAATTCCGTTCATTCTAACACCACAGCGACTTTTCTGTGAAGAATACGCTCAAGCTGCAACTGCAGCGGGACAACTGCTCGTTCACAGACGCCCACCATTGCTTGTAGCTCATGCAAACATATCAGTGAACCAAGCTGCAACTGCAGCGGGACAACTGCTCGTTCACAGACACCCACCATTGCTTGTAGCTCATGCAAACATAATATTATCAGTGAACCAAAGCAACGTGGAATGACCAAATGTGCCTTGGATTCGAAACGGCATGTAGTTGTCGCCCTTACAATTTTTTTTCATAATGAAATTTCCAATTTCCTTGAAACTTCTTATGCGGAAACGTAATACTCTTGTCATGTAATGTGCCAAATATATATGCCTGTCGATTGCCAATTCATGTCACTAATCCCGCTCAAACATGGTCATTTGCATGTCACAAAACAAACACCTCGTCAGATGTTGGTGATGTCAAAGGAGTAAATGCCGCTGAGCGCCCGAGGCCTTTAGCAATGCGCGCGAATGTCCGGGTTGGTGTTTCAAGCGTTATCTGAAATTGCAGTCGCGGAATTTAATATTATTTCACACCAGCATAAAGGTAGGAATCTTATCTACAAGTTTGTCGCTGGATGTGCACAAGTATTGTGTTTACTTGTTTGAGTTATCGGCCGTTTGAACTTCGCGAAGCCTCAACCATACATTATATCCGAGGCCGCATATATATTGCAGGATTAAGCATTCGCGGATTAAACATCATTTGAATAGCAGGGCATTATGTTTAGAGTATATTTAATTCAGGTTAGAAATGAAAAGGTTCAATTCACTTAGTCTTTAAAGTCGTTTCCGCTGACCGCGTCATTTCTGCAGGCGCCAATGTCAACATGTCCATGCAAAATTAGCGTGTTGCCACACTGTTTCCCGTGTGAGCTTCAAGTGTGTATCTAAGTAACTCTAAAAACTACATTTGCGCTATCTTAATACTTGGCCAATTGGTAAATCAGAGGACAATGATCCTATGAAGCGAGTGGACGTGGGAAGAGACGAGCGGACCTTAGCGCCTGGGAGGTGATAATAAAGATAGCTTCCAGAATTAAGTATCCATATATAATTATATATAAATATATATATATATATATATATATATACCATTACGCCTTAAGCAGAAGCGTTCGACGCGTGTTTGATGTCTCGTAACATACCATTATCTTCACATACACCGCGTGTTAATTGACTAGGCAAGTTATTCAGATGTTATATGTAACGACCAGATTGGTTGCTCATTTTGGCGGCTTGAATCAAACTTATAATCATCGATACAAACGGATTGCAATACCATTACGAATAAGGCACCGTGTCTCCACTAAAAAGAACACACAAGTCACGGCAACCACACGTGTATATCCGTATTTGGACACGGGTGTTTTACTCGCATGGTATGCAAACACGGATTAGATGTGTCCTATATAGCTTGTGTACGTTTTAGTGTTGTTGTGTAAATGTGTTTTGGCAATACCGGCTTAGGTATTTTGGTTACCACCGATTGGTGACGCTATACTGTTGATCCGTCATACGAGAACGCCCACAGTGTCGTTGACAATAGCGCCGCGGCCAGACCTTGCGCGCCGATTGTTTTAGCTACCGCAACCGAAGCTTTTGTGGAGGACAAAACGACGTTCCTGATAAGCCGCGGCGGGAGGGATCGCTGTCGTCACGGTGAGGTACACAGTGATCGACGACGTCTTCTGGCAACTATCGGTAGTCTTTGGCCGGGTGCGGTTCGCCTTGGTGTGTGTCTTCAACCAGCTGTCTGGGGAATTGACTCCCTCTTTTAAAGAAGTCGTCGTAGTGTATACGCCGTACGTGTTTGGGATGAACCATTGACACCGCGATGTTCCAGCGTCGAACGAGAACACGTAGAAGCAAGTGTGTTTAAAGTCGTTGGGTGCGGACGTGTTTGATGGAGAATAGTGGGGACATCACGCAAGTGTGTACGAGGGATTCCCGAATGACCAAGTATCACCGAAAGGAAGCAAGCTAGGAGTGTAACTGTCCGCAGTGAAGAGATTCGTTGATTCATTCAAAGGTGCAACGATCTCCAACGCGGTGTGTGGAATTAATAACAACGTGTGTGTATCTGGCACAAAACCATACGCGTCTACATACATCACTGGGTCTGATTGTTAGAACCACTAAGTCGCATAGAAAGGTATCACAATAAAGGGCCAGTTTCGCTAATCTACAAAGACAGGCAAATCCAACAACCGCCGGCGATGATCGAGTAACCGCCGAAAGCTAAAGGTATTTAGCTCGCCGACGAAATTAGTTGACCACCTACTGGTTGACGCACAACCAGACCGCATAATCTCCTCGCTCGGACGACAACACGTCGGATACCATGTACTGCAACACGTCGTCCGGCGGCCACGACGCCTTCGCTCTCCCGTCCTGCCGGGCCACGCCGGTCCGCCGGCAGCCGATGGGGCAATGCGGGGTCGTCCACAAAGCAACTCTCGGCCGAACGCCGAAGCTCGATGCCTCCGATCTCGCCAACCTGGTGCGGCGGATGAGGACAAAGCCTGGAAGACGCTCCGTCGTGCCGTTGGTGATCGAGACGGAGGCTTGCGACGAGGACGAAACGGATTGTCACGCCATTGCCAAAGTGACGGAGTGTCCGTACAAGGTAAGATGCTGCATGGTGTTTGTCGTTATTCGATGATGTGGACGAGGGACGTAATGGAGAGTGTCTGCATGCGTCCCGACCTCGACACCCTGTTCTTATCCCGATGGCGCCACACGCTCAGTTCGAGTAACACATTGTTTACTTATACCTACTTATACATCTATATACTTGTCCATGTCGCCCAAAATGGAGAATACAGGTCCGAAACGACACTTCTGCAAATAACCAGTTTGGTTGCTGGAGTCCGCATTTATTTCTAGGTGGTTTTAATGTTCATCTACATCAGTTGCCGTCTGTGGTCGTGACCTTCCAATGTCCACGATCGCAGTTGTCTTTAACACTTCTCTTGTGTGTCTTCCTATACTTACCAAGCTGCTAGGTCATTAAGGATTGCACTTCCCTGGCGACCATTAGCTGGTTCTTTTCTCCTCTGTCTTTCCCGTTGTCACCATATGTTCTAATTCTATCATTCTCATCACATGGTCTATAAGTCATGCTTGTTGTTTCCTGACTTTCTACATGATCTTCTTCTTGGTTACATGTTAAAATGTCTGGAGATAGGTTCGTTCTAACCCCGTTATGCATTTTACTGATAACATTAATTATAAAAATGTAACACGTACGAGCCTTGTCCATCAGAGTAGATGTTATATAAGAAGTTCGTCTTGTTAGTAGTTACTGTTATATATTATACGGTAGCGTAGGTTTTTTTAGATCACCGGACTCTCAATCGAGGGAATCTGGGTTCTAATAATTTGTATGACATTATGAAGCTTGGGAAATTTCGTTCAGTCCACTTTGCTTCAGTTGGCTCAGTTTCATAAATACGTATAGTCTGCGTGGTGTATATAATGTGAACGAATATCATTTCGTAATAACTGCAGCTATGCTGAATGCATCCTAGGTAAGTCGAAATGGTGTTCGACTGAACAGATCTGTCAAAGGATGAAGCGTAAAGCGCACTGAGCAGTCCAAAGGACTGGATACTGCGCTATGCAATAAAGAATCCATTATATTTACCGAAATTTTCAGTAAATATAATAATATATTAGCCAATTGGCGTCGGAACTTGGTGGACATTGAGGGGGCTGAGGCTCTCCAAAAACCATAAGGCTCGTCAAAAACCCACCTTCAGACAATCCAAAAAAACTTTCATTCAAGAACATCAAACTGCATTACTCTCTTGAGGTTCGCCAAAAATGTGCGATCAGGCCTAAGATTGAGCTCTTTGTTTAGTTGGCCTACTACTACGGTGACCTGTTGTAGACAAGTGCTGCGATTTGTGTAGTTTTGTTGCAATGAAGCTATCCATAAACATCCAGTTGCATCCCCTCTAGGCTCACTAAAAAACCTGCAAACGCACCGTTCCTTGAGGTTCGCCAGAAACCCACATTGAGGCTCTATATATTGGGAGGCTAATCGTCTCTGCAGTCCCCACCTCAGATATTGGAGGTTGAGCCCCGGTTCCAACGCCTGTGACCAGTTTTAAACATTATACACAGTACCACAACATGGCTTACCAGTAACATACAATACTCTATGTCAGCGTGACTTGTTTGACGTATCGGCGTTTCAATAAGACGTACAAGGCAGCAACGATCTTAACAAAAGCGGATCTTATTTCTTATATTGAACGTTCATTCCAGAATTACCCACTCATGCTATTATTAAGCTGGGTCAGGGAAGGTTTGTACGTGTCGCGCTTCCCCGAAACGGTCAACGACAATTACTCAGTATTTGTTAATCTTTTGCTAACTTTAACGTATTGGTGGCCGTTCAGCTAATTGTCTACTTTGTCAGCATGTCACAGTGGCGAAGTCTTTGTGGAGACGATCAGGCCTAAGATTGAGCTCATTGTTTAGTTGGCCTACTACAAGGGTGACCTATTGTAGACAAGTGCTGCGATTTGTGTAGTTTTGTTGTCCATTGAACCACGTAGTCGTTCATTGACTCGTAAGCAGTAACGAATCGTTCACACGCGAGCGAGTTTATCGACACCCGTGTTGCAGTAGGATTTTCATGCATGATGTGTCATTAGTTATTGCCGTTAGGCGCGCCTTTCTAACGGCTCGTTGTCTAGGTGGTGCCACTGTATTGCATGCACCGTCTTTCTAGCGGCTCGTTGTCTAGGTGGTGCCACTGTATTGCATGCACCGTCTATCTAGACGGCTCGTTGTCTAGGTGGTGCCACTGTATTGCATGCACCGTCTATCTAGACGGCTCGTTGTCTAGGTGGTGCCACTGTATTGCATGCACCGTCTATCTAGACGGCTCGTTGTCTAGGTGGTGCCACTGTATTGCATGCACCGTCTGTCTAGACGGCTCGTTGTCTAGGTGGTTCCACTGTGTTGCATGCACCGTCTATCTAGACGGCTCGTTGTCTAGGTGGTGCCACTGTATTGCATGCACCGTCTATCTAGACGGCTCGTTGTCTAGGTGGTGCTATTGCTGCATGCACCGTCTATCCTGAACCCGGCTCGTTGTCCTGGAGTGGTGCCACTGTGCATGCACCGTCTGTCTAGACGGCTCGTTGTCTAGGTGGTGCCACTGTATTGCATGCACCGTCTATCTAGACGGCTCGTTGTCTAGGTGGTGCCACTGTATTGCATGCACCGTCTATCTAGACGGCTCGTTGTCTAGGTGGTGCCACTGTATTGCATGCACCGTCTATCTAGACGGCTCGTTGTCTAGGTGGTGCCACTGTATTGCATGCACCGTCTGTCTAGACGGCTCGTTGTCTAGGTGGTGCCACTGTATTGCATGCACCGTCTATCTAGACGGCTCGTTGTCTAGGTGGTGCCACTGTATTGCATGCACCGTCTGTCTAGACGGCTCGTTGTCTAGGTGGTGCCACTGTATTGCATGCACCGTCTGTCTAGACGGCTCGTTGTCTAGGTGGTGCCACTGTATTGCATGCACCGTCTGTCTAGACGGCTCGTTGTCTAGGTGGTGCCACTGTATTGCATGCACCGTCTATCTAGACGGCTCGTTGTCTAGGTGGTGCCACTGTATTGCATGCACCGTCTATCTAGACGGCTCGTTGTCTAGGTGGTGCCACTGTATTGCATGCACCGTCTGTCTAGACGGCTCGTTGTCTAGGTGGTGCCACTGTATTGCATGCACCGTCTATCTAGACGGCTCGTTGTCTAGGTGGTGCCACTGTATTGCATGCACCGTCTATCTAGACGGCTCGTTGTCTAGGTGGTGCCACTGTATTGCATGCACCGTCTATCTAGACGGCTCGTTGTCTAGGTGGTGCCACTGTATTGCATGCACCGTCTGTCTAGACGGCTCGGCTAAATGATCATACAGCAGCAAGATAAAAAAAAGTCCGTGTTGTTGAAGGGACTAATGTACGCAACTAAAGTGTGGCTATATTAGCTGCGATGAAGCAAAAACTGCGGATACAAACGTTTTGTACACATACAGACAGAAGGCTGACAAACTGAACAAACAATACTCACATTCCAACGACTCTCAAATGGCAGTCGAACATTAGACGTGCGAGTAATCAAATTGATTATTTCCGGTAAATGATTATATCTAGTTAATGAAACAATTTAGTGTTTTGTTAGAGCGTCGTCCCCCACCACGTGATTTATTTATGCAGAACGACAATGCCAAGTTCAGCGTAGGCTGAAATAAACCAAATTAGTTATATTTATTTTAGTCATTAGCGATCCATCAATTGTGACACATCGGCCACTAGTCCGACACATAACATCGTGCAATCGCAACAAGCATGTCGATCCCCAAATTGTATTTTCACATTAGTTACAACTTACCAACGTATTATTATATTATAGTAAACATTAATACATACATTAGTTAATTGTCACCACCTGCTACAAACATTAATTATAAAATTTCTTTACAATTTACACAATATTGGTAGGGGGTTACTCCGCCACAAAAATCAAACATGACCGACTTCCACCGAACAAGATATGGTTATTTGTGAAAGTCAACACTTGTGGCCAAGTCAGTATTGAATAGACTCGTCTACGATTAGATTAATTGTTAAAAACTGCTTCAGGTCTACTTAGCGCATGTTGCAGTTGGGTGCGGGCGACCATAGACTTCTCGCGGGTATGAATAGCTCTTGGCTGCGAACAAACAATTTTGTATGATCATTTTAATATAGTCTAACGGGGACCCAGACACCTTTCAATTGCACTCACCGCGAGGCTCGCCAAAACGGGGGCACATTCCAAAGGTATATGAGGCACGTGTCCCCAGCCCGTCTGGATCCGCTTTAGCCTCGATTATCCAGGCGCCGTGAGGTGGCAACATTAGCCCCTCACTACGGCCTCGGATATTAAGGTCCTGCCGATGTTACCGGTAGGGGGCTTTACCCCAGATTCGGGTAGATACGATGATTGGCTCTCAGGCCAACTATGAAATAACAAATTAAATATGGATACGCTTTCATCAGATAATACTATATTATAGCAACTATTTAACACTATATTTATATTGAACCATGTCACACACAAAATAAACCGACATTAAACTTTTTTCGTAGTTGTATGATTGCTGCTTTTAAATGAAACACCATTTATCAGACTGAACGAAACATGGCCGTCGTTTATTATCTAATCCGACCAGCACCGGAGAAATCCCAAGTCAACGGGATCCGTCCGTAATGCATAGGCTGCGTATGTATATAATATGCAGGGAGCGGCTATATTACATCCCTCTCTACCTTGATTACTTAGTCACATTTGTTAATTAAAGGAACATTGAACTGCAATAAAGTTTGTGACATGGATTCCTAATAAGTGTTCGTTGTGAAAACAGATGAACGCACAAACATGCCATGTTATTTAACTGAACACTTAACTAGATAACGGATATGAAGGGCAGCGATCCGCCTACACCCTTATATCGTGTAACTAACTATATCTAGAACGGGCAGAGATCCGCCTACACCCAATTTCTAGATTTGCTCGATTAAGCACTGTCGCTTCTTTCAAGCTCGTTGTGGACGGACAGCTTGCAGAGCAGGTGGCTTAAGCACCTCTTCGTCATCGTGACGGGTCTCAGACGACTCATCATCTGTTGGCGGGTCGTCGTCCGCAGCTGTGTCCTCGGGATGATGTCGTGCGATTTCATCGGGCGACAAGCCTCGCACGCGACGGAACTTAGACACATTTCGCGTCACCGTGGACCCATCACCACGCACGGCAGTGACCAATGGTCCTTTCATTGCACTGACGATGAGCGGTGTCGGTGCGAACGGAGTAGAGAGTTTGTTCACTCTAGGCTGCTGTACAAGCACAACCTCTCCCACTTGTAGGTTCACATGTGAAGCGTGTGCACGCTCGTCTGAGTACTCTTTCATTCTCGCTTTTGCACGAGCGTCTTGTCTGCGAACGACTTCATCTTCTGGGTGCACGCTCCGAAGCGTTGGCAGCTCAGGTAGCTTAGTTCTCGGTTCTCGACCAAACAGTAGTCGGTGAGGTGTGAACAGCGTAGAACTACGCGGAGTAGATCGATAGTTTCGAAGAAACTGCTGCAGTTCGCGACGCCAGTTGCGATGTTGAATGATGGCTGAACGTACTGCCTTCATCATCGGCTTGTTGAAGTACTCCACTTGTGCATTCGCCATCGGCCATAGCGGTGTAATTTTGCGGTGACGGACGCCACACGACTGCAAAAACTGTGACCACGCATTACTCTGGAATGGTGGGCCATTGTCCGACTTTATCGTTTCTGGATATCCGAACATGGCAAAAATGGACTCCATGATCGGCATAACTGTCTCTGCACTGGTGCTTCTAGTCATGTTTAGTGGCTCCATCTGGCGGCTGTTGGAGTTTGCAACACACGGAATGCAACCCATGACGACTGCTTCCGTTTCCTTGTCTATGCATGGAAACCACACTTTGCTTCTGATCAGAGCTTTGGTCTTGCAGATGCCCTGATGACCCTCATGTGCCAACTGTATGACACGACTGCGAAGTGCTGTCGGGATGACAATGCGAGAATCTAGTAGCAGAAAGTCTCCATTTTCTCCCACTGTCAGTTCATCCCTCACTTTCCGGAATGCAGCAATGTCAGCTGACTCGTTGTTAGCTGTGTCATGCCAACGACCTGTGCGGATGACCTCGATGACCTTGTTTAAGGTCGCGTCTTGTCTTGTGTGCACCTTAATTTCGTCAAGGGTGATGGCATTTGGCGTAGAGCTGTCAGCAATGTGAATGATGAAGTCCTCAGCCATACGCTGCGCTTGGCTGACTTTTGTTGCTGGATGTCTAGACAGGTAGTCTGCTGGGTTGTCACGACCACATCTGTATTCTAGACGAATGTTGTAAGCGCAGTACCCACCTCGCAACTCGTAGCGGCGGGTTTGGCTTCTGCCATATGCCCAGCAGGGGCCTATGGTCCGTGATTATCGTGCATGCAGCGCCATCAGTGTACATGTTGAAGTGTTCGCAACCCCACACAACGGTTAATGCCTCACGCTCTGTTTGTGAGTAGCGTCTCTCCACGTCCGAGAGCGCACGGCTTGCGTATGCGACTGGTTTGCATTATTGTGTAAGTATCGCTGCAACGCCAACCGGGCTGGCATCAACGAGTATCTCGGTTGGTTTGTGAGAATCGTAGTAGGCATTTGTTGCCGTCTCGGACAATGAGTTTTTTATTGCGTTAAACGCGTCCGACTGTGACTTCTCCCAAACCCATGGCTGGTCCTGCCGTGTGAGGACTCGAAGAGGCTCCGAGATTGTTGCAAATCTTGCAATGAATCTCGCGCTGTACTGTGCCATGCTGAGAAATGAGCGTGCTTCTGATTGGTTCAGCGGTTGTGCAGCTTCTTGTAGATCTTTCACCTTTTGCGGGTCAGGTGAAATTCCTTCCTTCGAGAACACATGTCCAAAGAAGCCGATCTTCGCTTTGTTAAACTCACACTTTGGCAAGTTAACTGTTAACCCGGACTTGTGCAGTCTGTTGAGACACTCTGACAGTGCCCTGTAGTGATCTTCTTGGCTTGCACAGAACACAATGATGTCATCACTTATGTTAATGGCGCCATTCATGCCGTTCAACACCGTCTGAATTGTGGGCTGAAATACTTCGGTCGCCGAGTTTATGCCAAAACTCAGTCGTTTGTACCGATACAACCCCATATGTGTTGAAAAGGTTGTTATATAACGGCATGCAGGGTCCAGGACTAGCTGATGGTAGCCAGACCGAAGATCTATTTTGCTGAATACCTTGGCCCCTTCCAGGCCTGTAATCAGTTCATCGATTGTAGGCGTCACATGACGCGTGCGTAAGATGGCTTTGTTGGCCTCTCTCATGTCGACGCAGATATGTATTTCGTCTGAACTTTTTGGCTTTGGTGGCGTGACGATTCGCGACACCCACTCAGTAGGTCCTGTGACCTTCTCAATGACGTCTGCACGTTCAAGCTTTTCAAGCTCTTTGGTGACCTTGTCTCGCAGATGAAATGGCACTCGGCTGTGTTTGCGAGCTACCGGTGTGACAGACGTGTCAATGTGCAGCTTGACAGTGACATTTTTCAGACTGCCTATACCCGTGACAATGCCCGGATATTTTGCAATGACCTTGTCTGCTGTTTGTCGGTCGGACACAAAGTTGACTCCAACTCTCAGGGCCCCAAGTTACTCAACAGTAGCCCTGCCCAGAAGTGAAGGCGAATCTCCATGAACGAGAAGAAATTCTGCGATTGTCGACTTTTCACCAATTTGCACGTCACACGTGACGAACTGACGCGCCACAATTAGCGGCGATCCATACGGATGTATGGTCCGTTTGCATGCTTCAAACTGCACGCCTCGCTCTCGCAGCTGCGCGGCTACAGTAGAGTTGATTATGTTGCATGATGCACCCGAGTCAATGATCATGTCAACCGGTCCATCTGCAATGATTGCTGTGATCACGCCAGAATGAGGGGTCAAAGTAAATGCGTACTAATTTTCGCTGTTGTCGCTATGGGCAGCTGATTCTGCCATGTACCGTATTGGATTGACTTGACTGGCTGTGCACGTTTCTTTTGCCACGGCTGTGAGCTGCGCTGTGACTGCTGCCTTGGTTTGCTTTGGCACATGACAACGAAATGTCCACGCACACCACATCTGTGACACTCTTTATCACGTGTGCACTTGCATTCGTCACTTGTATGGCCCTGTAAGCCACAGCGAGTACACCGATCGTGACGTTGCTGAGTGTTAGAATGTCTGTTGACCGGTTTACGTGTGTGCGTTTCGAATGGTATGCGTGCTGACCTGTTGAATGCAGCATACACTGTTTTGTTTGCTGTGCCACGAGCCATGTCTTTAGCCTGGCGTTCTGACAATTCTCTCGTTTGCGCTATCTCGATCGCACTGTTTAGCGTGAGATCCTTTCCTGCGGCCAGGAGTTTGGTACGCAACGAATCAGAGCGACACCGATCGATTACTTGATCTCTGATGTACTCATCGACATTGTTCCCGTAATCGCATGACGATGACAGCTGTCGTAACCGTGTTACGAACTGCCCGACGGTTTCGCCTTCATGCTGTTCAGCGCGATGAAACATGTGCCTGTTGTACGGGACGTTTGATTTAGGCGTGAAATAGTCCGTCAGTAGTTCTTTTGTCTTTTGAAACGACGACGACGTACCTGTTTCTGTTTCGGGGAATGTATCATAAATGTCCTGTACGCCTTCGCCCGCTGTGTGTAACAGCAAATCACGTTTTTGCTTGTCATCGGTACATCCTGACGCACTGGCCATCCTGTCAAAGTTTCGTATCCACTTTTTCCAACGTTCAGCTGTTGTTGAAGGCTCGTTTTGTGCATCGAAGGGCGGTAGTTGGGCCACATTGATCGGAACAGCCATGGTAGGTGGTTGCTTACTTGCATGCTTAGCAGGTTCGCTTAATTCTCGTCGCCATTGTATGATTGCTGCTTTTAAATGAAACACACCATTTATCAGACTGAACGAAACATGGCCGTCGTTTATTATCTAATCCGACCAGCACCGGAGAAATCCGAAGTCAACGGGATCCGTCCGTAATACATAGGCTACGTATGTATATAACATGCATAGAGCGGCTATATTACAGTAGTTTAGTGCCTTTTATTCACATGCATATTCACTAGGTGGCAGCTCTCATGGCTGTCAACAAGTGGGCAGTCAAAGCGCGATTATGAGCCAGACTATCTTCCTGGCGAAGTCACACAGCCAGGGCGAGAGCCGGTTGAGCGAGACTATATCCGCTTATGCTCTTAAGACCCTGTCTCCTCTCTCTTATTTAAACTATTCATACTTTACATATTTGGACATTAGAGAACAGGTCTCGTGATGGGCTAAACTAGTTAAAGTCGTGCGTTAGTTAAATTTTAAGTTAGCTGATCGTTGTATAGTCTAATCCTTATTCTCAAACACAAAAAGACCGAAACGTGTGACCCTGCTCGCAGCATGATTAAGTTAGGTGCTTGTTAGTAGTAGTAAATGCTTTCAGAACAAAACGTACGTGATTAGGCGTTTTTTATATTCTTATGAAGTTGATATTCGTGTTTTATTGTTTAAATGTTCGCCAATTATGTGACGTTCGCACAAGTGTCGTTCTCATAACTATTATAACAAGAACATTGAGCGTTTAGTTGAGAAATGTGGCCCACAAAATGCTATTTTGTTGTCCTTAGAACGAAGTGTGAAGCAGAACTGTTTCTCGTTTGTTCTGCCTAACGCGATAATAAAATAATTGTGTCGCTTGTAAATTGAAAGATCTGCATCAGTGCTGTTGCATGATTGATTGGGAAGAAATCCAAATCGGCAACTGTAATATGCATGTGCCCGACGTTAAAGGAAATGCCTTGTTACGATAACAAATTACTTAGTCGATCAG
Source organism: Paraescarpia echinospica (assembly GCA_020002185.1). Taxonomy (NCBI): domain Eukaryota; kingdom Metazoa; phylum Annelida; class Polychaeta; order Sabellida; family Siboglinidae; genus Paraescarpia; species Paraescarpia echinospica. The sequence continues at coordinate 26,863,015 of CM034533.1, forward strand.
CGCTCAGTGGTGTGTGATCAAATGGCGTTTGACGATTAATCTCTCTTTAATCGTTGCAGCCGCACATGTAATAGACGTCGGTCACTGGCATTAGTTGGGTTGCGGATGTTTGCATACACAGTGGCATTCGTGCGCAATGAAAACAGCATGGCGTTTGTCATAGGTTAGCCGTTGAGGCAGTGATATCACTTGCGGAGTCACGCAGAGTAAATCATGTTGCCAGTACGCTTCGTACGAGTCGTTGCTCATCCAGAAAGGCTTATATAAGCATGACGAATGTAACTATGCGAGTAACAACCACTGCAACACGCAGAACTAAACTGACGAATAAATATATTTCATTTGATTAGCGTGCGAAGGTGCGAGTACTCACGGCCAAGTTGCGATCATTTTCATCGTTGAGAACGCAGGTAGCAAAACAATAACTTACGCATACTTCATTTCTCTGATATTCGAGCGTTTGTAGTAATTGTGGTCGATTGAAGGTATAATAGATTTAACACTATTTAGACAAATTGCCAACAAGAACAATCAACCCACGTTATAAGTAGCCAAGGAAGCATTTATGTTTTTATGAGGCATTTGTTAATTTTCTTTTTAAAACTGTTCACGCTGCTAGCATTTATACAATAAGTTCATGATTTTGTTCCGTTCATTTGTATCAGCGGTAATTTGTGATAACTGATAAAATAAATAATTAAAAAATAACTAGGTATAACGCAAATACATGATAAATTAGAACATTTATAAATATTGCATGCTGAATGCGAAGAACCACAAAATTAGCGTCATAGAAACAGGACACCTCTCGTAAGTCGAAAGTAAAGATGGCGGATGGAATCGTGCTGTTTGGATATTATTAGGAGGATGTTACTTCATATTGGTGAGAATAAGGGTGCATACAACCCTACAGACCATATGATCTGCCTGGACACGCTGATAAATTGCGGCATTTGTCTGCGAAAGTGTCCTTTGAAGGCTTCGACGTGAAGTTAATCGAAAACGGCACCGATTTTCAACAAACGGGGGCACTTTCCAAATTCCTAAGAATAGTTGAACTGCTCAAATTAGTTGAGCAGCACCTTATTATTTATCAGACAGAAACGTTCACTTATGTCCAACACGGTTGCACATATGTTGAGTGAACTCTTTCATAAAAAAATTGACACTTGTGCTGTAATTACACTTTCGTTAATATACACCACCAGTTCTTAATAGAGACCGCCAGTTCTTAACAGAGACCGCCAGTTCTTAACAGAGACCGCCAGTTCTTAATAGAGACCGCCTGTTCTTAATAGAGACCGCCAGTTCTTAACAGAGACCGCCAGTTCTTAACAGAAACCGCTAGTTCTTAATAGAGACCGCAAGTTCTTAACAGAGACCGCCAGTTCTTAACACAGACCGCCAGTTCTTAATAGAGACCGCCAGTTCTTAACAGAGACCCCCAGTTCTTAACAGAGACCGCCAGTTCTTAACAGAGACCGCCATTTCTTAACAGAGACCGCCGGTTTTTAATAGAGACCGCCAGTTCTTAACAGAGACCGCCAGTTCTTAACAGAGACCGCCAGTTCTTAACAGAGACCGCCAGTTCTTAACAGAGACCGCCAGTTCTTAATAGAGACCGCCAGTTCTTAACCGAGACCGCCAGTTCTTAATAGAGACCGCCAGTTCTTAACAGAGACCGCCAGTTCTTAACAGAGACCACCAGTTCTCAACAGAGACCGCCAGTTCTTAACAGAGGCCGCCAGTTCGTAGACAAAGTAGTATGGAAATTACGACTGCCCATTCGTAGTTCTCGTCGCCAAACTACCATTGATGCCGTGTCAGATACAAGCGCACGTTTTGACAGCAATCAGACCTACATTATACTCGTGCCACTCTTTTCCAATACAGTCATAAATATTGCAGAGAGTAATCAATGTTTGATGTGACACGAAGTTGATGACTCTTATCCACCGTCATGCGTGGAATATTTCCATCCGCAGTCATGCGTGAAATATATTATGATTGCTCTTCGTGATATTCCGACAGTTACTCCGTTTAACAAAGAGGTATTGTTTAGAACACAGTCGATATCCCTAGCTCGTGGGGTTATGCTTATTTTGCTGTTTTATTTCTACGCCATGAGGGACAGTACAGCAATACTATCATGCGTGCATAAGTACATGCGTGTACGCATGCATGCGTGCATACATACGTGTGCGCAGACGTGCATGCGTGTTCGAGTCCACTTGTTGCCATTTTGTACCTATATGAATTGTGTGCGTTTACCCAGCTGCATAAATAGGTGCCTAGCTAGATACATACATGTTTTGCGCAATAATTGCAGCGTGGCTGAATACGTCCCAGATAAGTTGAGGTGGTGTTCGATGTCATCCAAAGTGTTTCGAACGGTCCTAATCACTGGATACCGCGCTATATGAGAATGAATAACAACATATTATATTTGTTGACATGAACTGCTTGCTACGCAACATTTAGATACGATAACATGGGCGTTTTGGTGTTATTGTCGGCGACCGACTGATGATACGCTAGGGAAATAAGCATGCTCACCAATTGCTATTGCTACTGTTTATAACAATTGCACTGGTAAGCAGTGGACGTTTATGGTGTGTACAGTGTACACACGCGCGCTTTCAGACGGTACTCCTGGTAGCAGGTCCGGACTTGAACTTAATACGCACAGCATAGAAATAACGCCACCGTTAATTAATGACCAACAATGTTGTCAGGTTGACGTGAGTTACCACGGCCAACCGCTAATGACTATGTTTTGCGTGGGACGGTTCGATAGATATATTAATTAGTCCAGATGTGTTTGAGTGGGCTGGAGTAGGAAACAACGGAGTAACGTACGGGAACGTGGGGAATTCATGCACCTGCAAACCTGTGTGTGGTTGAATTGTATTCATCCGTTCAGTTACAAATACACACACACACACATACACACACTCTCACACACACACACACACACACATATATATATATAATTATATATATATATATATATATATATACACCGCCATCGATGGTGGTGGCGCTGGTAGTGGTGGTGGTGGCTGTAGTCATATCCATGCCGTTGCCGTAGCAGTAGTCGTAACTGCATCCGCACCGTATACCTTCGCCGTAGCCATACCAGTACCGCAGCCACTCATGCATCCGTAAGAGCAGCAGGATTATACTAACTAATTTTGTGACTAACCAATTGTCATGTACCTTTATTCCGTGCCACACAGTACGCTGCTAGAGCCGCATGGCACTGTGGGAGCATCGTGGCGACCTGGAGAATGGGTTGCCCGTCCAGACACATTCTCCGCTTTTATGACGGCAATTCATCTTTCCATTCGGGCTCCAACATATTAGCAACTTGATACATGCAACACCTCCGTGTCTGGATGATTGGAGACAGTAGCGTGTAAGAACAGCAACACAAGCTGAGATATCGGGATGCAGTGCAACTTAACGGGAAATATTAGCCAGAAGCCGGATGATACACATCAGCTGATGTATTGCCATGATCAATATGTATAAGATATATGTCGATTAGGAATGTATTTTGGTCTTGCAAATTCAGCTACATCAATCGTACTACGTACATACAACAGAATAGTATTACCCTCTATACAATTGCTAAGCTAAGAAATACTATTACATCGCAAATGAATAATTATAATAACACCACCTGCACACTCAGCAACCACCCTCCACTCTTTCTGTCTATCTGTCTGTCTGCATCTCACATCCCCTCCCCCTCTCTCTCCCCTCTCTCTCTCTCTCTCTCTCTCTCTCTCTCTCTCTCTCTCTCTCTCTCTCTCTCTCTCTCTCTCTCTCTCTCTCTCTCTCATCTCTCTCTCTCTCTCTCTCTCTCTCTCTCACCCTCCCCCATACACCCTTAGGATAGATCCAATCACAAGAATACGGAATAAACTAACTAACAAGTAATGGAAGAATAAAATACACATGGCAAATTTAGATTCCATAGGCTGGTCATCATTGTGTTATCACGGTCTATGACTTCTCGGCAATACTGACACACATCTGTATCTCTAAGACCTAGATCCAGTCTCTGATAGTGTACTCAGTAGACGGTATGGGCAGTTCAGGTGATAAGAATTGATGCAGGCAGACAGCTGAAGCAAGCAAATGCGGAAAAGAAAGAAAGACCACACCTGATATGGGAGAATTGTGAAAGAGGGATATGAGTAGGACGGAGTAAAACTACTGTTGGATGTAGAGGGGACTGTTGATAGGAAGCAGGGGGGAGCATGAACGCTGGAGTTGTTCGATAATACAGGACACAAACCCTGCTACTGTATAACAGGAAAAACAAGGACATCTTTATTTACACTTGGACATGGTTTATCGTCTTCTTCATTCCTTCACTGTTAAGCAGTTATATCATGAAACAATAAATACCCTGTTCGTCCAGCGTTCGCCAAGTGACATTAACGACAGCTTAATTAAACACACAGTTTTGTATCTCAATATGCTAGGTCCACTCGCGAAACAAACTAATTGATAACTCTACTACACAAAATAATTTACGACAGTAGGTTCTTTGTCCTATCCTTTTCTCTCCCCCTCTACGTAGACGTGTTCCTTCTTGCACTGGTTGTTCATATAGCAATACGCATAGCGTCTAATCTATGGTTGTTCCTTGTTTCTTACGAATCACTACCCTGGATTAATCACATTTCGAACAGTGTCAGAGTCGGTCAGCAAGTGTAAGGCTCTAATCCACGCTGATATATATATGTAGGTAATATTTGTGCATTACCGGCGGGGATATGTATTCACATTATTCACCCTTAAGATTAAAGAGTTTATAAGTTTATTCATGTGCGTAGCCAAACTTTTTTTGTGTTCAGAGGAGTATGCGATTGTCATAATTTATATATGTGTGATGTGTGTGTGCGTGTGCGTGTGCGTGTGCGTGTGCGTGTGCTTGTGCGTGTGCGTGTGCGTGTGCGTGTGCGTGTGCGTGTGCGTGTGCGTGTGCGTGTGTATTTAGAAACACATGCAAAGTGAGCTGAACGAAATTGCGTAAATGTTTCGAAACAGCAGCAGATGGACTCTCGAACACCAGTCCTCTTGACGGCACTCTTATACGGAGCTATCGCGTCCAATTCTGTGTGACATCTAGGTTCGTTCCTCAGCCTTCAGGTACAAACCATACATTTATCTTAATACCAACAATTACTACAAGTCATGTTATTAAAATACAAATCTCTCATTATTAATACAACAATCAAACAATAAAATGAAATAAACGTCATATTCGTGTTTAGATTGCCACGTGTTTCCGTTCTCCATTGAATGCCCCCGTCGCCTAACATACATTCCTTTGCATAATATATTATGTTTAAATACTGATTAGAAATATACTGATAATGAAATATACATTGCTGAATAAACTGCCGCTTAGGAAAGCCCCGTTGATCAGTACCATGATATCATAGTTAGTGCAAACTATTTTGCCAAACGTCACCTTCGGTATTCAGACCAAACCATCTTGATTAATGTTGTTTGAACGCATTTACACTGTCTCGGTCGCGAAAGGTAAACATGTTTAGCGACATCTACCATTCTTCAGTTATTACTATGCGAAGTGCCAATTATATATTTAACAGAAAAACATAATAATAATAGTTTGAAGGGACTTCTCTGTAGGACGTATCATTAACACTTTATACCACCGTCTTCGCCATTATCGAACGAGTTTGTCATAATGACAATCGATTAGGCTCTAATGAATAATCAACTGTTGTAACTAATTAAGAAACGTAATGCCTGATGATTACGACAGTGAACGATGTCAGACGGACTCGTAGAAACCACAAGATCACATTTATATAAACATACATCATGTTTAGGCAACGCGTACATTATATCCGTTGTTTCAACGTTATTGTCATGTTACAATTATCACAGACTCGTACTACTACTAAACTATTTATATCATAAAATATTTATGCCACAAACGTATCAACATGTAGTATCCTTAACATGTCAAGGTATCGGTATATGCTTAACGTATCAACGTATCAACACGCTTAACTTGTGAAGATTAGTACAATGTTAATAACAGTAACTAATTGTCTGCTGGGGTTAACGATTACTAATTTGATGCGATCATGTATGATGCCACTAAACACATCAGTGTGAAAAGTGACACTATTCTGTGAATATTGGATTTCCTTCGGTGATGCTGACGGCGCTAGTTGTAAATACAACTCCTTTGACGCGTACCTTTTGCTAAAGGTCAAAGGGGCAGCCACTGACAGCGATGACAAATTAATCATCAATCTGTGTTCGGTCTTAATCGCAGCGTGATTCATGCACGAATTTTAAACTCACACAATTCCTGAGCAAATAATCACAACCGTCGACTAATCTGCTGGCCTTGTCAATAGCGGAAGTTAACTAAATAGGCCCGAATAATACGAACCCTTGTGCTTTGGTTGGATGAAAATATGCTGATAAAACTGGCTGGGCAAGGAGTTCTCCAGAAAAGGTGGGGACATAAAAGTTTGTATGTTACAAAGTCCCTTGTCAAAAGAACCTAGGGCCCTTTAGCGCCCGATGAGATGCGACTGTCTGATGTCCACGAACGGGCCTCTATTGGCCAATGCTCGGACAAATAACAAATAATGTAACTAAGGAAAAGTATCCCCCAAAACGTTTAAGAAAAACTTAAATATCCCCCAAAGAAATACAGTGGCACTTCACTATTATGGCCATCTTTGGCACTGGATAAAAGTGACCTGAATAGCGAGGTGACATTATTAGCCGGACTAATATCCTATACTTCACTGTGTGTGGAAATAATTTGGGACTCTCTAGGCGGACCTTAACTGCGAGGTGGTTTTTATTACTGAGGTGCCCGTAAAGCGAGGCATTGTCCAAAACGGCTGGACATTGCCACGCGTCAGCGCCCTCCTCTGTGCTGGTTACACTTGGCCACGCTCGCTGACCAACGGCCGAGACCGCTTGACCTGGCGGTATTGGGTAAAGCGCCTAGCACGGTGCGACTAGCAGATTAACGTCACTCGTTCTGCGAGAATACATTACGCCACAATGAGGGCTAACGAGCGGGTCTGTCTGGAGTGCGGCATCGAGAGCGTGCCAGAAGTCAAACACGAGCACCAGTGACTCCCGCGCGATGGCCATGGCTAATGCCGGAACATTTGCATGACACTGCTGTAGATTTGTACGGGTCGAGCGCGCTGTTCACCGCCGTGTGAAGTAGGTGGAATAACGTGCAGGCAAAGCACGGACTTACATCTACGCGTCGATACAACGAGAGGTGCATGCGTCAGTATCAAACGTCCGAGGAGCGGGGTAAATAACCAAACCCCATGGTTGGTATCAGAAGGCATCACGTCTTATGGTCCGTTGACGGAGTAGCTGAGGGACATTGCTGAAGAACGTTGCGGAATAATCTTCCGTGGCGACGTGATGGGTTTGGACATAAATCCATGGGCAGGTGTGCGACACTCGCAGCGTTGAACCCAGCTTCGATGACTAATCACGTTCGAGCGTCGTGTTGCTTGCTAAGCTAGCGCAACGACTCACCGTGCATCACCATGCGAAGAACTTTGTTGTCTGGCACAACAGCGTACCGCAACGTAAACAATGCTCGCGACTGATGGTCAGATAGGGGAACAAATACTAAACACTACGGACGCGCTACGAATGTAACTACGTTAACAAACATTAGTGCGACTCTGCGACTCTGCGACTTAAACCAAGAAGGATTCCACAAACAAGCGGGAATTTCCGTGTTCTGACATTTGGAAGAAAATGGTCTAAGATATTCTCGAAGTTAGACAGTCGGGCGCTCGTCGTTGTTTTGAACCTTATGGACGTGACTGTGAATACAGACCTGCGTTATTTCGACCTTTCGTGTATTTGTTAGGAATGTTCACACTGACTTCGGGAATATTAGGCCCAGTTATACACACCGATATTACCAGTGTGCAGTGACACTCACAGATAGCGCACCGACCACGATGAGCGCGAACGTCGTCGTTCAGCCTCTCCTCGCGACCAGCGTGGACATGTACCGCCGCTCTAGCCCCATGGAGGCATGGGCTGCGGCGAAGACAGCCGGCCGACAACAATCCTCGGTCTACCTGGCGACGTCAAGAACGCCTCCTAAGCACCCTCTCCACTGCTCCCTCCAGCGACAGCGTGTCGCCACGTCCGCGCCGACGGTTCGATTCGCCGATGCCGTCGCCGCTGCTAGTCAGGGTATGCGCCCGGCGTCGCGACCTGCCGTCTATCCCACCGTCCTGCTGAGGCAGATCCAAAGGCGGAAATCACAGAGACGGCAGGCGAAGCTGCTGGCGATCCGCAAACAGACGACCAGAGCAAGCAGCGCAGAAAAAACATCGACCGAAGCGAAGAAAGATGTTAAATCCAAGGTAATAGGTAAACTTAAAAGGTAAAGATAAAATACTGTTATAATGCAGTAAGAAAACGACATTTATTATATATTAAAAACAAGACCCGACCGGTCCCGAACCGGTATAATAGGCCTACACTTGACTGGTGGATTGTAAAGATGACGTTACTATGTGATGACGTCAAGAGAGCCTATTGGGGGTAGCAAGCAAACAACGTTAAACCTAGGTAATTATAAAATTGGTATTTAATGGACCCATCAGTTCAAACGTGTATATATGTATAGTCTCTCTCTCTCTCTCTCTCTCTCTCTCTCTCTCTCTCTCTCTCTCTCTCTCTCTCTCTCTCTCTCTCTCTCTCTCTCTCTCTTTATATATATATATATATATACATAAAACTCTCTCTCTCTCTTTATATATATATATATAAGAACTCTCTCTCTTTATATATGTATATATATATATATATATATATACAAGAACTCTCTCTCTATATATATATATATATATGAGAACGTACACGCACAAATAAAAGGCCTGCGTGTGGCGCAGTAGGTAAAAAATCGGACTCCAAATCGAGAGAAACCGGGTTTATTGTTGCCGTTTCGTAACTTGGACACATTATTTTACTCCATGTTGCTTCACTTCAATAAGATTTATAACTGAGCACCTGATTAAAGGCAGTGGTGGATAATTTTATACAAATAGTTCTCGCGAAGCAGTTGTAGCATCGCTGCCAGAAAATGTGAGATGATGATGGAGTGTAAAGTACACTTAGTAGTCCAAAAGACTGCAAATCGCGCAATATAACAACTATCTCTACATTTTAGGACGTATTATAGATATCTCCTTTTTGGGCCTGACACAATGCGCAAGTAAATATATGGGCATTGATACTGACACTCTAAAATGGTACAATCCACCAATAACGTGGCGTAGCGTTATTCTTCCTGTTATGTCACTAAACATTTATTTGGTCAGAGAACCTCGTAATCTCAATTGACTTAACATCTAAGCTGACGCAGCAATGGAATGATCGGCGGACATCTTACGATAGCACACTGTCGGTCGAATGTGACTGTTACTGGATTACTGGCCACGCCAATGTATGCATTAAGCGGAATCCTAATGAATAATTCATTCGCCGGTTCCTTGAAGATGAATGCTGTTCGAATGCTGTTGTCGTCTTTCGGTGATCAGTTCTGTGGTCTGCCTAGTAGTCGTGCTTAACGGACACGAATTCAAGAATACATTAGTATATGAAGAAAACGATAATATGAACAGTTGTATTAATAACTACACACGAAACCAACTTGGCGTAGTGGTCGGAACTTCGAACTCTCGATCGAGAGAAACCAAAAGAGAGTACTCGCAGCCGCTTCGAAGCTGCAATCATTTCTTCTACATTGATTGGGTTTTCTCAGTTGCATAAATGAGTACCTGGCTATAGGCCTGGCTGTAAAGGGAATAAAGTGTAACACGCTTTAAGCAATTCTATGGCCTGGATATCTCGCTATACAAGAACGTACTTTATTACAAGTTGACATGTCGGATTCTATATATATATATATATATATATATATATATATACATATATATATATATATATATATAGGGCCCATAACCTGACACGCTATAATTTTGTTGGTTGATATTCGTATTTTTGTGACTTCTAATTCTTCACAAATTGGTATTCCAGTTGTTGTTGTTTTTTTATTATTGTTGTTGTTGGTTAACCAGCTTATGACATTCCTATTCTGATCGAGTGTCACTGTCTACTAGAATGCAAAAAAATATATAAAAAATATGTAATCTACACTGAATAAAATCCGCTGCCTTCGTCGGAACTCAAACTGTCTAAAATGAAAAGTACTTGCTGTTTGATCGGCAAACACCGTCCTGGCAGGTTTTATCGTTCGTCTTAAAGAGTTCATAGACTCTGCGCTTGACTGAATTATAACCCGAATTGTAACTCCTTACGTAGAGTTTGATTAAAGACGTCGGATGACTGCAAATAATCGTTACGCTCCAGTACGTCTTTGAATTTCGTCGTCGTTGGATCTCGTCAAAGAATAATTGTGAATAATTATAAGGCAGGCATACATGATACGCGAGCTGCAAATCCCCCAAAAGTGTTTTATTTTAAGAGTTTAAATGCCCTCTCTACACTACATCTCCCCGTCCCAACGAGGCTTGTCGTAGAGCTGACAGTTTGTGCAGTAAGCGTGAATCCAAGGTCAAACAAGGTCACGTCAAATGATGAATTTTCGAAATTGTGCGCCTTCGCAATCGTCTTAACATTACAATGGTTGCATATGTACTTTACTTAGGCAAAAGATGGCCAAGTAATATATTTTTGGAAAGCTTATTATCTCCCCATCGAAGTGAGATACGATATGGAGGTGTTACCTGATATGGCACGAGTGGAGCTAAGGTCAAACAAGGTCACCGCGAAATGATCAATATTCGATTCGAAACTCAGATGGTATGGTCATGTAACACGATCAAGCGGGCTCACAAAAACAATTCTACAAGGAACAGTGCCGGGGAAAAGAAGACAGGGAAGACAGAGGAAGAGATGGTCAGGCAGTATTGCAGAATGGACTGGGAAGACCTTCGCAGAAACTCAGACATTAGCACGCAACAGCGTGAAACATTCAGCAATGCAGCGCCCCTGTGACCCAGGCGGGTTACGGGAGCAGTAAGTAATCATATACTGTATGAAAGAACCATTTCTCCCTGTCAAAATGGTATATGACATGGAGCGGTCACTTGATGGAGTAGGTGCGAAGCGTCGATCAAACAGAGTCACCGTCAAGTGATAAATGTTCGAAATGGTGTCATCCCGCGAACGTCATACAATATAAATGGTTGCGTATATCTACGTTACCTATCTATTCATAGCAATGTCGTATACCGTTGGAAATCCAACTGTCTCCCCGTAAAAATAGGATACGACGGGGAGCTATCAAGTGGTGTAATAGGTGTAGTGTGAAGGTTAAACAAGGTCACCATCAAACGATGAATATTAAAAACTACTCCACTCCGCAAAAGGTCTACACTTTCAATGGTTGTGTAGCTACTTTGTTTACATACACGAGGCCACGTTATATACCCTTCGAAAGCCTATTGTATCCTCGTGAAAATGGGGTATGACGGGGAGCTATCAAGTGGTGCAATATGTGTGGTGTGAAGGTTAAACAAGGTCACCATCAAACGATGAATTTTCAAAACTACGCCACTCCGCAAAAGGTCTTCACTTTCAATGGTTGTGTAGCTACTTTGTCTACATAAACGAGACCACGTTATATACCCGTTGAAAGCGTATTGTATCCCCGTGAAAATTGGGTATGACAAAGAATTGTAAAGTGGTGTTTTAACTGTGGATAGGTTAAACCAGATCACCGTCAAAAGATGAATTTTCGAAATTATGCCTTTCCGTAGATAGTAGGTTAACCAACATGTGATGTAGTACTTTTAACTGGATTTTTTGTTAATGGCAGGGATTTTTTCTAGATTCATCACACAAGGGATTAGAAAATAGGTGTATGTGGATGCCATCCTTGATTTTGAAGGTTATTTGAATGTCACAAACTCAAACTTGTGTCAAAATATTTTATTGATTAATTGACATCTTCTTGTACACACCGTAGCATAAAACCAAATATTTTATGATTTGTACATGTATTGTCTGTGTTGTCAGGTGTTGAACTTTGTGATCTTCTCAAATGTGTTTATCAAGTACACCAAAGTTGTTTACACACCTAATTATTCTTTGTAAGGCTGTTTGTATATATTCCTGTTTATATGATATGCACATTTTTATTACTACACATGCATTTGCATTAACATGACGTGAAAGTCAAAGCACTTGTCCAAAATGTAATTAGGATGTTGAAGAAGAGAGAGGTGGCAATCGCAGATTAGAACTCTACTCGCAACAAAGTCGACCAACTGTCAGATGTTTTGAGGAACGAGATAATTCAATATCTCAAGGAGGAATGCACATTTCAGGATCAAACGTGGGAACTATGGATATTATGCTGGGCATTAGCAGGGCTGAGACGATTGGCAGCTATATAGAATCTTTCGCTGCAAACATACATCGGCTAACAGTCTTCGGCTAACAGTACTCGCACTAACAGGAATTCAACATCAACCTTTTGTGGTCATGTGACGACATCGAGCTTGCAAAATTTCTAGAACCAACCAGCTCCTTGTCAAGGGAATTAGTCACGATGGGGAACTTGGAACGTGCTATGTTATGTGTCACCTATTTTATGGCACTCATTCGTGAGTCGCAAATCGTCGATCCTGTCAGGATCGAAATCTTTGGGTGTGACGATGCTACCCCACCCTCCACCATGCAACTTCGTATTGCACACGCTAATCACTACGCAAAGATTGTGTTACAGGCAGATTGTGAATATACAGCTATATTACCTCATATCGACACATATACGAGGAAGAAGGAATCAGTATGCCTGTGTGAACGCGGCTGTCCCCTATTGTAGATGTCTGTGGATGCCACTCAAAATACTGGGCGGCTCGGCGAACTGGCTCGATCGTTTTATGTAATGCTGATGATACCATTATGCATCCTGCGTGTGCTAGTAATTGGCTCAGGTACTTGGTTTAAGTTCCTTTTGGTTTTCTTCACAACAAAGTATCCTTTAATGAATACTGTACTAGCCTCTGTTGCTGTCTTCTCGGTGTGTTTCACATCTGCCAGAGAGACTGTTCTCCATCGGGAGGGCAGAGCTTGTGTGATCGTAGATGGTTAGCCGATGAGTAAATGCAGTGAACGGTTCTGTATAGTTGCAAATCCTCTCAGCTCTGATAATGTCCAGCATGATATCCATAGTGTCCACTTATGTCAATCGGATCCTGAAATGTGGATTCCTCCATGATATATTGAACTGTCTCGTTCCTCAAAACATCTGACAGATGGTTCACTGTGTTGCGAGTAGAGTTCTAATCTGCGATTGCCACCTCTCTTCTTCAACATTCTGATCACATTTTGGGCAAGTTGTTTGACTTTCACGTCATGGTAATGACCAAATTCACGTGTAGTAATAAATAATATGTACATTATATCAACGGGAATGTATACAGAGAAGCGTACAAAGAATAATTGGGTGTGTAAACAACTTTGGTGTACGCGATAAATTCATTTGAGAAAATCACGTTTTTATATTAGACTGTCCTATATATTTATGATAAAATGCAAAGTTCAACATCTGATAACACAGACAATACATGTACAAATCATAACATAATTGGTTTTATGCAACGGTTTGTACAAGAAGATGTCAATTAATTAATGAAACTATTTTGACACAAGTTTGAATTAATAATCCTAAAATAACCTTCAAAATCGACAGTGGCATCCACAGACACCAATTTTCTTATCCTATTATATTCAGAATGGCATAATTTCGAAAATGCATCTTTTGACGTTGAACTTGTTTAACCTTCAGTCCACAGTTAGAGCACCACTTTTCATGCCATAGCTAATTTTGGCGGGGATACAATACGGTTTCAAACGGTATGTAGCATGGCCTAGCGTATATAAAGTAACTACGCAACCATTGTAAGTGTAGAGTCGCGTAGTTTTGAACATTCGTAGTTTAATGGCGACCTTGGTTAACCTTCACTCCACGCCTATTACACCTCTTGATAGGTCCCCGTCGTATTCCATTTTTTAGGGGAGACAGTAGGCTTTCCAATGGTATACGATATTGCCATGAATAGATAGGTAACGTAGATACACGCAAACATTTATATTGTGTGACGTTTGCGGTATGACACAATTTCGAACATTTATCACTTGACGGTGACTCTGTCTAATCGTCGCTCCACACCTACTGTATCAACTGACAGCTCCACGTCATATCTCATTTTGGCGTGAAGAAATGGTTCTTTCACACGTTTTATGATACGTACATATAAATGAAGCAGTTGCAGGGTCATTGTAACGTTATGAATTTCGCGGTATTGCAAAAAATATAATGTTCATCATTTCATGGTGACCGTGTTTGACCTTAGCGCCACTCGTACCATATCAGGTAACACCTCCATATCGTACCTCATTTTGATGGGGAGATAATTAAGACAATGCGGATGCGCACATTTTCGAAAATTCATCATTTGACGGCGACCTTGTTTGACCTTGGATTCACGCTTACTGCACCACTGGGCAGCTTTACAACAGGCGTCTTTGTGACGGGGAGATGTAGAGCTTTCAAACGATATAACATTTGTCTATGGGGGAGGGGAGGCATTTAAATCGATCCGATAGGTGGTTCTACCGCTCGCGTATGACAATCCAAATAGAGTGGAGAAGAACAGCACCCAGTTCACACGTGACGATGAAGCAGATGACAGATGCTATTTCTGGACAACTTGTTTACGAGAAAACTGTCGGGGAACGTGAAACTATTAAACTTACGAACGAGTACACATCACCCATTACACCAGAAGACGCGAATGGTCCGCTAGTGACTAGACAGGTGCGAAACACTCGTGACAGAGGAGGGATATAAACTAAGAGAAAACAAGAAAAATCCAGGAAGCTTTCACAAGAAGCGGGTTTCCGCAATGGACCATTGCCACTGTACAGAGAAAGACAATACAAAAGAAGGAAGGCAATGTCACGAAGAAGTTGGTGGAAAAAGACAAGTGCAAAGGCATAGTATTACTTCCGTTTATCCAAGGATTATCCGAAACCACTTCACGGATCATGAAAAAATAATAATAATAATAAATAACTTCTTACGCGCCAATATCCCCAAACCAAAGGATTAAGCATTCTCGTACCCGTGTGATAGGCGAAAGTCGTCAACAAATGGATAGATGTGCTAGGAAGCTAGGGAGGATAGGCGATATTGAAAAGATAGGTTTTGAGGTGACGACGAAATGTAACAATATTTTCTGCTGATTTAATATTAACGGGAAGCGAATTCCATATAGTTGGCGCGGCAACTGAAAAAGCTCGAGTTCCAGCCTTTGTCTTAACTCTAGGAACAGATAGCAACTTCGAACTAGACGACCGAAGTTGTCTGGCTGGTGTGAGCATTGAGTGTAAATAACTAGGTTGTTTGGATAAAAGGGCTTGGTAGGTGATTGTGCAGATCTTAAACATAATGCGATATCGCACGGGGAGCCAATGCAGTGATTTTAGAAGTGGCACTGAGCGGGAGAATCGAGGAGATTGTGTGCATGACTACCCTTGTTAAACAATTTTGGACGCGTTGTAGTTTTGCAATATCCTTGATAGCAATATTATGAAGGAGGGAATTGCAATAATCTAATCTGCTGCTAACAAGAGCTGTTGCGATAGTCTTAGCGACAGAAAGCGACATATGTCGGCGAATGCGGCGAAGATCACGGATATGATAAAAACAGCAACGGCACGTTTGGGATATGTGTTGTCTGAAATTGAAGTCGCAGTCAAAGGTCACTCCTAGATTCCGTACTGATGCTGCTGGTGTGATATTCTGACTCAGGATGCATGTTGGAAAAAAGTCATTAAGATTACCTCGCTGCATTGGAGTACCAATAATGAGGAATTCAGTTTTGTCTGCATTTAACTTTAATTTGCTATCGGTCATCCATGAGAAAACATCTTGGAGACAATCGTTGAGTCGGTTTAGAGAGTGACTTGTATCGGGCATGGCCAAGGAAATGTAGATCTGTGTGTCATCTGCATAAAGGTGATGATCCAAGTTATGACTTTGGATTACAGAGCTGAGTGGCATAGTGTAGAGAGTGCAAAGCAAAGGCTCAAGAACGGAACCCTGAGGAATGCCACATGAAGTGGGGAGTGAGGTTGAAAAGTAATTATCTATCTTTATACATTGATGTCTATTGGTTAGATATGAAGAAAACCAGGTCAGAGCTGTGCCAAATATGCCATACCACAATGATAAACGTTTGACAAGAGTGTTGTGATCAATGGTATCAAAGGCGGCAAACAGATCAAGCAAGGTAAGTGCAGTTACTTTGCCTTTATCAATGTTTAATATAACATCATTGTGTACTTTTAGGAGAGCAGTCTCAGTAGAATGAAATTGTTTGTATGCTGATTGGAGCACACTGGATAAACAAGTTGAGCTGATATGACACCTTAGACGGCTTGCTACGACTTTCTCAAGTATCTTAGAAATAAAGCTAAGATTAGAAATTGGCCTATAATTTTTTGAAATCATCTTTTGGCAGAGAAGTCTTCTTGATAACAGGATTTACATGTGCGTGTTTAAAATCATCTGGGAATTTACCCGAACTCAGTGATAAATTTAGGATATTCGTTATTGTACCAAGTAAAGAGTCAAGACATGCTTTTAGTAGTATGGTTGGTAATGGATCGAGATCGCATGACTTATTTGGGGAGGACATTATTATTTTCCTCACTTCATCAACTGTGGCTGGCTCAAACAATACAAGTGGAGAATTTACTTGTGGGGAGTCAACATTTACAGTACTTAAAGTGTGACATGGAAAAGCAGAACGTATAAGACTTATTTTATCTTTGAAATGACTAGAAAACGAGTCACACAGAGATTTGACTGCCACATGACTAGGTAGAGATGGAGGCGGCCGTCTATGTAAAATATGATTTATACAGTTCCATTGCTGACGTAGGTTATCAGAGTTACTCGAGACCATGTTTGTGTAATAATTTGATTTAGCTTTGGCCATTTGTCTGTTGCAGTACTGACACTGTTTAGAATATCGTGACCTGTCCAAAGGCGAGCGTGATTTGCGCCATGGACGTTCAAGATAGCGCCGGTGCTTTTTAGATTGTAGAATTTCAGGAGTCATCTGGACAATACCAGGACAACACAGCAATGAAACCTCACAACACATCAGGAGGTCACCTCACAATACCATTAGGAGGTCACCAGTAAGACAAAAGACAAAGTGGAACCACAAATGATGTGCGATTGTGTGTATGCCAGAGCGTTTGAGAACGGTAATGCCTTTTACATGGGAGATACGAAACGTACCTTAGGAACACCCATCAAAGAACACAAAGAAGACGCTGCGAAACATCGGCGAGTAGATCCTACATCAAAAGCAACAGAAAAACACTGGAAAGGAGATGCATAAATCAGCCATCACAAATCACATTCGGCCACATCAGACTGGGGAAGAAGAGGTATCAAAAGTAATATGGATAAGGAAAACCAAAGACAATACGACTTGAGATCTTGAGATGAGGGCCGGTAAACCTACTATGAAGCATCTAAGACGATTTCTTGAAGAGAAACGATTTTTTTAACGGCATTATACCGCTGAAAAGCAGCACAGTGCGTGCGTGCATGCATGCATGCATGCGTGCGTGCGTGCGTGCGTGCGTGCGTGCGTGCGTGCGTGCGCGTATCGTCCATCATATACAATGTATCGATGAATCTCTATAATAATATTATATTGAAACAGTCGACTGAAACAAAGATTTATACGTAGAAATATTACGGGTGGTCCTCAAAAATCGTAAAAACCACGGCATATTTTATATTGGTATTAATTTGACCGAGATCTAACATAATTACTCTGTCTAAACATTGTGTATCTATAACAATTTAAAGACGGAAAACGTTTAATTGAAAGTATTCTTGAATAACTGCCAATAGACGCGAACTGGAAACAATAAGGCAGGTCAAGTACCTCGGAGCTATCATCAATGCCGAGTGTTCCTTGCACGGTCTGCGTAAAAAATAGCAGCACTGGCGAAATTGAAACCAATTTGGAGAGACAAGAATATGACACTGAAATCCAAACTAGTACGTACACTGGTCCTTTCCATCTTTCTGTATGCATGCGAATCATGGACCCTCACAGCGGAACTGCAAAGAAGAATTGCTGCAGTGGAAATGAAATGCTACCGAAGAATCCACGTTGTTTCCTACACTGACCACATCACCAACGATGAAATCAGAAAAATCATCACTCAACATGTGGGACATTACGAAGACCTGCTGACCACAATAAAAACGAGGAATCTCAGATAACACGATCAAGCGGGCTCACAAAAACAATACTAAAAGGAACAGTGCCGGGGAAACGAAGACAGGGAAAACAGAGGAAGAGATGGTCAGACAATATTGCAGATTGGACTGGGAAGACCTTTGCAGAAACTCAGACATTAGCACACAACCGCGAAGACTGGAGTCGATTGGTGAAACATTCAGCAATGCAGCGCCCTTGTGACCCCGGCGGGTTACGGGAGCAGTTAAGTATGTAAGTATTCTTACGGCTAGATCCTGTACCAACTTTAGGATCAGGCTAGATGCATTGCCGCAGACGACTCGCCTCTCTCTTCATTTGCGTGTTGTCATTTTCGGAAGCTGACTATTACTTAAAATCGAAAAAGAAGAAGACTGCCGGACTATTATTCTTGGCATATTGGTGGTCAGCTTGCGCTAAACATTCCGCTAGTAATCGTTGACCAATCTCCAAGCAGAGGTTCTCTTCCGGTCGCGAGCTTCCCCCGAAAAGTATTGAAATCGGTAGGAGTTCGCGACCGGAAATGATTGATGACATCATTAATACGTAAACGTCTACGTCACAAGTATTGTAAACTCGCGATCAACAGTTACCTAGTCAGCAACGGTACATAGTACGTAACGTGACTGCACCAAGCAGGATTCTGTTGTCAAAATTTCCCGGTTTCAACTGTGGTACTGCAACTTCAATGGAAACTACGATTTCCAAGAAACTGGCTCGGATAAACACCGCTAATAACAGCGACACGGGTATATCTGGAATAGGACCGGTAGAAGAGACTCTTGCAGTTTCGCCTTCTGCAAGAACGCCAAGTTTAACCGTATCATACGAGTGCTCAATCTCCCCAAAACGGAATGCAAGTCGAATCTGTCCTTGTTTGTCACTCGTTCACAGTGATCAGTGGAAGAGAGGAGGTATTGTCAAAGGGGGTGGACTATGGGATCAGGTCATGTATCAAATACACGTCACCTCGGCAAGCAGAGGCTCGTTTTCGAAAAAGAACAGGCTTTCTTCACTGAGGTTGCGTTCTCCGCCGGGATCGAGGAATATCGATATCCTCGCAGGAAAGCAACCGTCGGTTCTGGTTCGTCTTGTGTTATTGCCCGTGTCTTATCCCTATCCATCGAGAATACCTATTAAACTAGGGCATTCGCCGTAGCTGCGCAGAGTCTGGAGTTGTCTCCCTCTTAATGTTAGATCAGTTAAAATATGACATAATTCCGCCGTCGTTTACAACCTTACATTTATCACATTGCGTATCGACATTAGTTCCTTGGCGTACCCATCCATATGTTGTCAACTTTAATATTACGTATCTATTTTGACATTTAAAAACCCGTTGTTTTGATGTGCTTCTGAGCTTTGCTTTCAAAGGAATTAGGCGCGATAGAAGTTACATTATATTATTATTATTATTATTGATATTAACGAGTTCTGGATGTTTTACAGTGCGTGCGTGCGTGCGTGTGAACAATGTTGAAATCACACGCATCTCGTGTGTGTGTGTGCATGCGTGCGTGCGTGCGTGCGTGCGTGCGTGCGTGCGTGCGTGTGCGTGTGTACGTCTGTATGTGCGTGTGTGTGTATGTGTGTGTGTGTGTGTGTGTGTGTGTGTGTGTGTTTGTGTGTGGGGGGTTCTACATTATCTAAATACTAAAACAATGTTTATCCAAACTATTGTGTGCGTGCGTGTCTGGGTAAATATGTGAGCATCAGTGAAATAAGGACATATTTCTAGGAACGTGTGCTCCTAATATTGAGAGAAAAATGTGATAAACTCCGGTCGTAGAGAAATCGCAACGATGATGTGCTAGCTTGTTTGTGCAACGTTTTGTGTAGTTTTGGAGAAATCATTAAACAAACTGTGAACTTGTTTCATTCGTGCTGCATGATCAGTCGACTTTATTCTCACAGATGGAATATCTTGTGCACGTGTTTCTGTGATGATATGTTCTACTTTTGGTGGGGGCAGTGTAATAGGGTTTGGCTTCCGTAGACATGGAATTATAATTTATGGCAGCCTTTATAAGTGCGTCCTACTATGCGTTAGCAACGAGAACACGGATGTTGCCATTGTTCTCTTGACCGTTACTAACCTTGAACAAAGGTCAACAGTGTTTTTTGTTTTGCATAAAATCCTCCTACTAGAGAGTGAAGGTGATTGCTTGAAGCATTTAGTCACTGTGGCACACAGGGCATTATTCTTGGTTACTTTGAGACTTTGATATCTTTATGTGGGTACGTGGGTTTGACTGCATGGTCAAAACACTACTCTGCCCTGTAAGGTCACGACTGCCTATTTTGTTACCAGACAAACACCCACCAAGGTAACAGTGTAATCATTTAACCGAATATTATTGTTTTATTGCTATATGTCACCAACTAGCACCATTTTTCGTCATCGGAAGCCATGTGGCACCTCTTATTGTGTATGTATTTTTATATCTTCGTCTCCACCCTATTATGTCACCGGGGTCTTTTTTGTCAAAGGTGTAATACGTTCTAGTTCAGAAAATCAACACATGCAACCCACAAAAATATAACAATAGCTCTAAATGACCAGGAATACTGTTCGTGGATGGCACAATAACCAAAAAACTAATTTAAAGTGCACAAATGTTTAAAATTATACCTTACTGAGTATTTATTTGACAACGTATACTTGTGATTGACCTTAAAGTACGTGTAGAGGTTTAGTTTTGGCCAGAACGTCAAATATTGCACCCAAAGGTAAAAAAATATAAAACAAATGAATCTAGGTGTCGCAGTAGCAACATACAATATACATTTAGTTAAAATAAGACTTTAGTTAAATTTTATTCACAATTAAATCTTAATTTGTATTTGGGGACAATAACGGTATTCGTGAATTTATAGGATGTCTCACAACGTGTACCTAAAAAGAAACTGAACGTGTTGCGCAGGTTCTGTGCAATTATCATCGCAGACATTTCAATACTGGTCATGCTCCAAATATCGTATTCTAGACAAACATGAGTTTGTTTTGTAAGCAACTGAACATTTGGAACATTCCTCAATTGAATAACCGCAGACATTTCAATGACGCTTATGTTCCAAATGAAAGGACTGTCCATCCAGTGTTTTTATAATGGAAAGCGTACGTAACAATAAGGAAGTGATAGAGAGAGCACAGCTCGGTCAGCTGAAGTGTGAACAATGTGGCAGTCACGATGCAAGCAGTGGTCGGCGGACAAGGACCTTGCATTGAACATGTCAAATAAAATGAAAACGGTTAATTTACCATAAAGTGAACACATGAAAAATTACAACACTTTGACGTTTTAGCTGACAAAACGTGCAAAACAGAATTGGAACATTTAGCTTACTGAACTTTTACTAGCAGGATGAAATCGTTTACATTTTTGAGAAACCCTGGAGGTATGTTTTGTGCCAGGAAATCAACACGTGCACAGAGGAATAAGTACAAAATAGCGCCAAATGACCAGGCGTGACATCTGCTTGTGGAACATCAGCAAACTTCCGTTTTAACTTTGCTAACGCTTTACAATGATGTCTTAATTATAATTTTGAGGACAGCATAGACACTCAAGACTTTAGAGGGTAGGGTATGTTTTTGCCAGGAAACAATACATGCATACACAAAGAGAAGCAAATTTGCTTCAAATTATCAGGATTCAATGTCTACAGGTGTCAAAACAGAACAATATAGAACAATATAGATTTAGTTTGGCTACACTTTACAGTGATAGACCTAATAGCGCACTCTCGACTTTTGACTACAAAATCAATGCTTTTGTCAAGAGAAAGGTGTGGAATTATTCAACATGACCAGGAACAATATATCAGAACTGGTCACATAATAAAATGATTGCATTTGGCTAAGGGTTTACACTGGTGTCTTAATACGTAGTTTAAGGATAACAAGGTGTTCGTGACCTTACTGGTTGGTGAAATGTTTTCGTCAGGAAATTAAAATCTGCACTCAAAAAGAAGTGCAAAATTGCTCCAAATGACCAAGAGTAAAGCTTTCCCACTATATATTTGCTCTCTCTCTCTCTCTCTCTCTCTCTCTCTCTCTCTCTCTCTCTCTCTCTCTCTCTCTCTCTCTCTCTCGCTCTCTCTCTCTCTCTCTCTCTCTCTCTCTCTCTCTCTTTGTATCCATGATATACATGGTGTTTACTTTACTATGCATGTGTTAGCACACGAATGCACAATTTATTCGCATGCATCTTACGCATAGTTATTTCTGTTGCAGCGTAACCGTGAAATTCTTATACATGGCAAAAAGGTAAGTCAATTGCATTACTTACAACTTCCTCGTGTGAACACCTAAATTGAGTGTTGAATTTCCTCTGAATGATGCCCTGGGAACGCTTTTTAAAAGATCAAAATACTTTTACATTTTGGTAAAAACGGCTACCCTTTGTTTGATAGTGATGGTTTCTATTAAATATCTTTTGCATGCACATAATCGTTACATATAACTGTGTCAAAACTACATAAGACTTTCAATTTGGACATTTTTCGGCATTTTAAGCAACTAATTCAGGGGAGGGTTGGGGTCTGAGAATTAGTACGCTCTGTGCAATTAGATAAATGTCAACAAATGTGAACGATGTCTAAGCTACTGCTACTGCTACTGTTACTGCTACTGCTACTGCTACTGCTAGTATCACACCGTTATTGCCGGTAAATTAACTTCAAGCACGTTCCTATTTGTTGTCAACAAATGTTAACGATCCCTAATACTGTAATAATAATATATAATATAACCTCCTGCACGCACTCTCTCCGTCCCGCAGCCGATATTCCTGTTCAGGCGGATCGGGCGCGTGATCGCCAAGATGGTGGCCGTGTGTCACACGATGCAGATGTACGCGGTCGAGGCGGGGCTTCTCGACCGCTACCTCGTGTCCGTCTCCATGCAGGCGCCGCGGGAGGAGCAGGAGGCGGGTAAGGCGGATGGAAAGAAGCCAGAGTCGTTCGTCTTCGACCTCGACTACTTTCTCACGAACAAGAAGGTATTCTTCGCCGTGTTGGTTTTGTTCGAGTTCGGGTTTTATGGTGACCAAGGTAACGACGACGACGATGGCGGTGGCATCGATGATGATGAAGAGGAGGAGGACGACGACGATGATAACATAGATCTTATGACGACGACGATGGTGATGATAATGTAGCTGTTATATCGACGACAACGGTTATGACAATGATGATGATGATGGAGGGTCTTGTGATTGTGATTCAGACGATACTAACTATAACTGATTTGCGATAAACCTATTCCTTGATATAATTCCTAGTCTTGGGATGATTTTGATCACTTATAAAACATATCTAGTTATTATATGTTGTTACAGAGAGTGGGGGAGAGGGGGAGAGGGGGAGAGAGAGAGAGGTGGAGATGATGAAGGAAAGACAATTGTGTTTGCAAAGCTGCAGTTCAACTATGAAGTCTTCTTCAGAATGAGATGCCGGCGCAGGTGCGACAATTACTGGACAAGCACCCGGATGAACGCACTGATCACGACATCGAGTTGATCGGACGAGAAGTCTGGAAGATCCCGAGTATCCGAAAATACTCCAGCAGGCTTCAACGCATGATGTGTCGAATCGTGCGATACATGAGGTACATTATGCGCGCGTGTGCGTGCGCGTGCGCGTGGAAGCGTATGCGTGCCAGGCGCGTACGCAGAAAGCTACGCGATGTATTAAGGGGCACACATCCGCACAATGCGCTTTGTTATAACAATAGTGATGTGTTAAGTGACATGAAATCTTTATAAAAATGTAACCAGTATTGTGCATAAAAGTGTTTAAAAATAAACCCTCTAGAGCGGTCACCCGCCCACAGCAACCCGCAACTCCCGTCAACATATGCTGTCTATATATATGCAAAACTGTTTTTGGTGATGGTTATCAAGCTAGCGGGTCCCCCGTTTGGATTCCTTGATTTTCATTTATTAATTAACATAATGTTCTTTAATTCTATGCTAACTATGTCGAATGTATACTGCTCGCCAAATTGAATTTAGTAAGTTCGCCGTTTGGAAGGTACGTCCCCGAAGCATATTAAAAAAGGAAACAAAACATTCAGTTTCAAAACAAGCTTTATTGCCAATACGGCCGAGTCGGGCTGAGTTAACTGCAATACCCTTTGATATTCAACTGTCCCACGTTTAACACAGCAGTCTTCCTGTTACAAATTACTACACAAATTACTACACTCGCTAATCCTTTTAAAATTCAGGTAATGTTGCGTTCAACAGATTCACTCTAGCTCGGCGTTTCTCAAACGGTGGGTCGCGATCCCCCGGTGGGCCACGAGCGGGTTGCAAGGGGGGGTCGCGAGAGGTCTGCCAAAGTCAATCTGTAAAAGCGAATTGTGGACTGTCACACTTCGTAGGCCTTCTTAGGGCGTAATATAATGTAGAACCAATACATGTATCACAATAAAACATATGAGTATATTCAAGTTCGTGTTCACAAACAGAGAAAATATCTCAGAAACTCGCTAGCTATTCCCAGTGCATTTCGCACTTGCAGGAGATTAGTCCCCTGGATAGAGAAACCCCGCCCAGAAACGATCGCTTGTTTCAGCCATTTGGTGCGCCATCAATGATGCCATATCGCATTGCTACAAACATCACTGGTCTGCGCTGCATTTTGCATTTTGCACCGATGCCACCGAGATTTTCTTGCAGCGACACTTTTACCCGATGAACTCAAGGCAGATTTGGACACGACTGGTCAACGAACTAAGGCGAACACCTAAAAATCGCGTCTGTTTAGTCTGCTGTGCCAGAATGTGGGGGCTGAATACGAAATGCTTCTCCTCCACCCGGCAGAGCGCCGGCTTTCCAAACGCAAATTTCTTGACCGCATTTTCGCTCTCCTAGCTGAGGTAGCTCAATTCCCGCGGGAGAAGAAAAAGATGAAGTTGCTTCCGAACTTCGAGAGTGCGACTTGGCTGCTGAAGTTAGCGTATTTGGTGGACATTTTTGGCAGACTCAACATATTGAATATGTTGCTGGAGGGACGATATACGATAATCATCGAGGAAACAGAGAACATTCATGCTTTCAAAGACAAACGTTATCTTTGTGTCACAAAAGTGGAGATGTTCCGTTTCGCCGCCTTCCCCACATGCACTGACACAATTTGTTGAACAGTCCGAGATGGATGTCAGCTAGATGAAAAACACGATTTGGGACGATACTTTCAGGGGTCCCCGGTTTTCAAAGACTCGTTTCTCTTATTCAAAACCCATTTCTGTGTCAAACTGACGCTGTGGAGGAGTTACGCCGTGATGGAAATGCCAGAATGCTGCACGAATTCGTCGTGAATCTGACAGAATTTTATTACTCTAGCTTGATCTTAGCTAGATAAAAAAAAACTTTCAGAAATCAGCGTTCGTAGTCCTTCCAAAATGGGACCGTGATTTTGTTAACAGTTTGCCCTGACTAGACTGTCTCGCAGTTATACAAAATAAAACATTTCCTCTGTTCTGACCACCGTCACACATTGACCATGAGTGATGTTCTATGTCATTTTTTTCAAATGAGAAGTGAATGACGCTGCTGAGAATGCGCTGTTACATTGACCATCTATACTGTATGAATGGCTGGACAGTGTTGAGGCGCTTTCATCAGAAACTTCTGTTGACGCACCAAAGTGTTGTGCACATGCGATAACCTTGCACGGTACAGGTAATGCGTGCGCCTGCGGGTGTGTACGTGTGCATGCGTGCGTGCGTGCGTGCGTGCGCGTGTATGCTCGTGCGTGTGCGCATGCGCGTGAGTGTGTGCTCCACGCGCACCCAGCCGCGTCGCTTACACTTCCGCCTTCCTATATATGAGATTCCAAATCAGAATCTGTCAGCACGTTTCCTGTGTCGCGCTGTCTTGTCGCGCTCTTCTCGGTTCAGCACGTCTCATCACGTCTCCCGTGGCGTTGCACTGTATCGGATGATGACATCGAAAGGGATGCTGTTGGAGATTTAAAACAAAAATCCATAATATTTGACCGTGTTCCAGGAGACCGAAAGATACACCAAAAATCAGGTAGACTCCCGGAAATTCCGGGAGCATTGACATATATACTATTATTCCGTAACGTCGTGTGGTCTCCATTCACATGTACGCTGTCCGTCAGATGTGGCAAGCGAAGAGTCGTGCTCCGCAAGGGCCACATCGGCTTCAACGTCTACTTCATCTACTCCGGCTCCGTAAACGTCATCATGGAGAAGGACGACATGGGCGTATTCGTCAAACCTGAAGTCGTCGTGCTCAAAAAGGGCGCCTGCTTCGGGGTGAGTGATGGTCACGTGACAGTCGCGTGACACGGTTCTTTGGCAAGTCCATACTTTTCTGCATATATTTTTGCTTCCAAAAAACTTTATCATACCCTGAACTATACTCTCTTTTGAGCACAAAAATAATTACTTCGGCTGGAGGTGTTAAATGATGCGTTCGTCCTCTGTAATTCGGCGTTTCTCTCATTTTACTTGAAATATCGTTAACACCCAGGGTATCTAATGTCAATAGTGCCGTTGTAGATACTTTTTTCATATGTTTATTTAGTTTTTATGAACTACTAAACAACTATTATACTAAATTCGTTTAAACTAAACCAAAAATCGACACAAAAATTGCTTTTGATAGGTTATTTTTGTAGATTATGCTTTCTTGTGGTAACCATAGTTCAATTTTCTACCTTCGTTTTGAGAATAAATATATTATGTTGATTATGTGGACATCGTCGTTCAAAAACAGCTCCACTTACGAGTACACGGGTGCGTTCGTTTATTTACCGAATTGACAAATACTTGCCATACGAAACCGAACGGTACCACAGAAACAACGCAACTTCGGTACTTTCCGGTTTCTTGCGGTAACGTACAATCCTGACCATGATATCTTCCGTGCGCAGGAGATCGCTCTGTTAGAGAACACAAGGCGCAATGCGACGATCGTGTGCGCCGAACCCACGGAGTTATTAGTAATCGATAAGGATGACTACATGAAGAACGGCCTCTCCGACCAGATGAAGGAAGAGACGCGACTACGCTACGAGTTCTTCCGGTTGGTCAACTAGAAACTGCGATTGATTTTCGCAATGTGGAGTGCCGGTCATTTCTCATTCGGTGCTGTGAAACTTGATTGAAAACGCTCTTGTCACGTTGGAAATTCGTCAATATTCTCCCCATTGAACCTAAACTTTGAACCGATGCGATATGTCTTTCCGAGATCTGAATTTCATCTGGGCCAAACGTCTCAAATTAACACCAGACCAAAGTTGTCTTGAGCCGTATATCAACAAACACTGAACTATTATCAGTTTTAATGCGGATAACTTGGGCTGCGAGACGCGCGAAATGTGCATGGCAATTTGTGTCCACCTTTTTACCATCCATCAGAGGTTTATTTCGGGAGGCTGGTATCCATGCGGCGTTGTGTCAGTTTCAAGTTGGTGAACGATACTGTCATGTTTCGGTACGATTTAAAGGAGGTTGTCTGTTAGGTTACTAGCACGAACTTCCCAGAATCAGTTCTATCTAGTTGACATTTAATCAGACGCGTGCAACGAGCCAACCCCTAAGCAATGATCTATTATTAACACTACGTGCCAGTAGCTATTGTTTATAAATCGGGTGCTTTCTTTACAATTTTGTGAGCGAAACTTTAAACTACGAGCACTGTATCCGGCGTGCTAAGCACTAATTATTGCAGATAAATAAACGGTCAATAAATGAGGAGCGAACGTCGTAGTTAAAAATGAGATGTTCCAGATTTTCATTTATTAATTAATGTACTAAAGTTCCCAAAACTATAATATATATCAATGTTGAATGTATGCTGCCCGCCAAATTGTATTTAGTACGCCCGTAACAACTTTCGTAATTTGGAAGGTACAACGACGGAGTATGTTCAAATTGTACACTTCCAAAAGGAGCCTAATTGGCAACATCGCCGAAGAGGGCTGATTTAGCTGCAATACCCTTTGATGTTCAACGATCTCCCATTGCCCACGTTCAACACAGCACACTTCCTGTTACAAATTACTAGGCTGGCTAATTATTGGTAAAGGAACAGACTGCCTCCCTTACACGTTGAATGTGTGTGCGCATGCAGCAATTGGACCCCGCTGGCGAACTGGCCGGATGCTGCGATTCACGCCCTCAGCTACATCAGCAGGACGGAAGACTTCGCTTACAACCGCGTCGTCGTCGATGACTCCCAACGGAACGAGTGGCTTTGGTTCATTGCCAAGGTAACCCGGATGTCCGTCTTGTCTGTTTGCGAACACGCTTCTTCTTACTCCTCGTCTTGATTCCTTGCGTGGCCGGCGCAGATCGTTTAATCTGTTTCGTCCTATCGACTGTATTTCTTTACATCCTTTTTTCCGACATCCTTTCCAACACTGCCCAGTTAATATGTTTTCGCCTTTATCGATATCTCTCTTGCCTTCATGTCTCCAGCATAAGTTTAGTCTTCCTGATCTCATCCAACTACTCTCCTATTTTTCATGCACTTCTGCAAATCTTTCTCCGTTCTCCATACTTTTCTCGTCCATGCCAACTAGTTTCATTAAAGGATATTACTACATTTCGACCTCTGCACTTAATATCCATTCTTCCCTCAATCTTCTCGTGTTAATTTAAATTGTCTATTCGCGAATACATGTTAAATATGAATACAATAAATTAATTTACTTGGTTATATAGTTACACAATTATTACAGATAGAAACATAATTAAATAATGCAACTCGGGAGCTTCTCTGGAAAATCCAAGGGGCTTATTTGGGAACCATAATAGACAATGCTGTCACAATTTATTGGTTAAAATGTATATTTACGTTCATGCACATGAGTTAGCACTATCTAACGATTTGCAACTACGATCAACAATATCACGCTAGTAATTACTTTACTCAGAATATTGTGTTTCAATGTAGGAGATTCTAGTGAAATCTCACGACTGCAGACATTGAAACCCCTTTCTCCGATGCAATGTGATTGCAAAGTTGACTTGACGACAGTGTCAAGTCAAGTCATTCAGGGGAAGGCAGCGCGCCATGTGTAACATTCTACGTTGGTTTTCTCTCCAGGGAAATGGCGAACTGTTACGGTTCATCGATCTAGAGAAATGCACTGATCCGCAATTACTGGCGAGTCTCGAAAAGAAAGGTTTCGAGGTTAGTATGATCATCACATATTCACTAGCTGACGCGGCTACGTTTGTCCTTTGGACGCATTGGATATCGACACAGGTTCTTCGGTCGGTTAGAAATCATCTCAGAATGTCGATGTCCGATATCAGACGATATTACTTTCGGGTCCAGAGGCAGTTTAGTCTGGCGTCGATCATCGATTTTTACGCATCGAACCGATACTATTAATATATTGATATCATCATATCAATGTTTAAAAAACTGTCGTACGGGAAGGGCATGTGGTGGGGTTGAGGCCAGATGAAAGTAATTTCGTCTGATATCGGACGTCGATGTGCTGGGATGACTCCTTACGTTTTTGCCATGTATTCGTGACTTTGTTCCAGATATAATCCATCATCTTAAATTTCACTTCAAAGTCCTTACGTCAGGTGCGTTGAGTCCATCTCCATTGTGTAAGGGATTTTCTGTACGAGCTATATAATAATAATAATAAGGTAACTTATTTTGCGCCTAAGTCCTCGGAAACCAAGCTCAGAGGCGCTTCAATACAAATGGGCTGGTCAGTCTCAAAATCGATAAGTCATATTAAAGTCGTCAACAGATGGATCGATACACCAGGGAGCTAAGGTGGATACGCAAGGTTATAAAGGTAAGTTTTGAAATGACAGCGTACAAATATGTGTACATAAAACACTATTTTACAGTGTTTCGCTGTAAACTCGTATAACTATAATGTAAAGCCTATCACAAGTACATCCGGTTTGCAATTTGAAAGACAAAAGGTGAACAAGTCAACAATAATATATCCTAGTGCCCATTCTCGCGCACCAGGGGGTGCTGATGATTACGCCAATCTCAGTACCCGGCATGCAATCGCCTTGTCGCAATGCTGAAGGTAAGCTAAGCTTGATATTCAACCATCTCGTTGTCATCGTAGATACTGCGATTTGAGTTTAGACCAATCGGTGCAGGAGTTACATGTAATGTTCTGAAAGTAGAAGTAATTATTTGAAAATGTACTGCTGGTGGTTTGCATGAATAGTTATTATATTTGAATACCCTGGACAGTTGCGCAGACGTCTGCGCAGTTCCCACGCTTGCAATCCGGCCAACACAACAAGTAGGGCGAAGTACAACTGATTGAGCAAACTGGCGTACATAGGACATCAGCCAGCCTGGCCAGCGGCAGCATAATGGTTGTAGGCAACCACCACGCCTGTTTTGCGAGAATGTATGAATTGCCCTTTCCCGACAATTTTGATAGGAAATACATGTAGTGAAGTAGCCTCGATTATCCAGGCGCGGTGAGGTGGCAGCATTGTCCCATCACAACGGCCAGGATTATTAAGCTCTAACTAATGTTACCGGTAGGGGACTTTACCCCAGATTCGGGTAGAGACGATGATTGGCTCTCAGCCCAACTATGAAATAATAAATTAAATAAGGATACACTTTTATCAGATAATACTGTACTATAACAACTATTAAACATTAAACTTATATTGAAACATGTAACACAAAAAATAAACCGCCATTAAACTTTCTTCGTAATTTAATGCCTTTTAATCGCATGCATATTCACTAGGTGGCAGCTCTCATGGCATAACATTCAGAAGGGCCATTCAGAACCAGACTATCGTTCTGGCGAAGTGACGCAGCCAGGCGAGAGTCGGTTAAGCGAGACTAGTAGCGAAGCCCCTTAAAACAGTTGTGTTTCACACAGTTCATGACTACTGCGTCAAAGCCGGCCCAGCAAAGGTCGATGGTGTCGTTTAGAAGCTCCATGCCAGATGCACTGAAAAGAGGAATATTGAAGACCGGCAACACACCGCAGGTGGCGCCGAGCCTGTCTGATGGAGAACCGGAGCAATGGCAACGGTCCAAGTGGCAAGGGATGCCGGCATTGCTCTTCGGAAGACCCGGTCGAAATAAGCTCGCAATGGTGAAAAGACAACAGCTCGCCTTAGAGCGGAAAGGGGAAAAGTTGGACCGGACATCGGAACCGGATAAGTAAGTGTCCGTCTGTACACAGTGTATTTAATGGGAAACAGAAGCCAACATGTTGGTTTCGTGCACCTAAAAGTGTTAATAGAAACTAACCATTCGCAACCACAATCACATTTTAACGTCAGTTGTTTACACGCATGCACACACAAACACGCACGCACGCTCGCACGCGCGCAGTCGCTCAAGCACACCCACACATACACAGACACACGCACACATACACTCACACACACAAACAAACACACACACACACACACACACACACACACACACACACACACACACACACACACACACACACACACATACACACACACACAGTTGGTGGCCACTTTTGACTCCGATGCTGCAGCTTATGAAAGGCAGCCATTCAACGAACAGACTGATGCCGGAAGTGACCATGTTTCCCGCCAGAAATGTTTCCGTCTGCCAATACGCTTGCATGACGTCCAATTTGTGTGTTAAAGTTTAAAGTTGCCGCCATTGAAACCTGTATTTTGCCAACACCTCGGTATCTCGGCGACCTGGAATGTTGGTATGTTTATCGACTAAGCCTTCAATTTCAGGAGTGATGAGTCCCAGGGTACTACTAACAATTTATGCTTGTCGTGGTTCATTTTGAATTTGCAGGAAGGACGCGCCTGCTAACGTTGGTAAGGGTATTTACCTGCGGATTGACAAGCTGGTGCAAGGCCAGTGCATGGTGAGTGAGTGTGACGCGCATAACTCGCACTACTTTCGTTGTTTCCGCTTTTCTGTAAGGGGCGGACAGAGCACCTTGGAAGGGATTAAATTCATGTCACCAAACGATGTTTTGTTACTTGTGACTTCGGTTACAATATCGATAAAATACATTAATAGTTTAAATAAATTGCTCTAGACAGCAGCTGACGAAAGAGAGGTTTCCGTGGAGGGTTGTGGTCGTCAATGTTACCAGATGTAGCATCTGAAGAAGATGAAGAAGAAGAAGAAAACAGAAATGGAAAAGGATGAGTAAGAGACGGAGGAGGAGCAGAAGAAGACAGTAAAGGAGAAGGACGAGGAAGAGACGGAGGAGGAGCAGAAGAAGACTGTAAAGGAGAAGGACGAGTAAGAGAGGGAGGAGGAGCAGAAGAAGACATCAAGAAGAAGGATGAGTAAGAGACGGAGGAGGAGCAGAAGAAGAAAGTAAAGGAGAAGGATGAGTAAGAGAGGGAGGAGGAGCAGAAGAAGAAAGTAAAGGAGAAGGATGAGTAAGAGAGGGAGGAGGAGCAGAAGAAGACAGTGAAGGAGAAGGACGAGTAAGAGAGGGAGGAGGAGCAGACAAATACAGTAAAGTAGAAGGATGAGTAAGAGAGGGAAGAGAAGCAGAAGAAGAAGACATTAAGGAGAAGGATGAGTAAGAGACGGAGGAGGAGCAGAAGAAGAAAATAAAGGAGAAGGATGAGTAAGAGAGGGAGGAGGAGCAGAAGAAGACAGTGAGGGAGAAGGATGAGTAAGAGAGAGAGAGGAGAAGCAGAAGAAGACAGTAAAGGAGAAGGATGAGTAAGAGAGGGAGGTGGAGCAGAAGAAGACAGTGAAGGAGAATGATGAGTAAGAGAGGGAGGAGGAGCAGAAGAAGACAGTAAAGGAGAAGGATGA
>CM034533.1:26897216-26931146 GCA_020002185.1 Paraescarpia echinospica
GAGAGGGAGGAGGAGCAGAAGAAGACAGTAAAGGAGAAGGACGAGTAAGAGAGGGAGGAGGAGCAGAAGAAGACAGTAAAGGGGAAGGATGAGTAAGAGAGGGAGGAGGAGCAGAAGAAGACAGTAAAGGGGAAGGATGAGTAAGAGAGGGAGGAGGAGCAGAAGAAGACAGTAAAGGAGATGGACGTGTAAGAGAAGGAAGAGGAGCAGAAGAAGACAGTATAGGAGAAGGTTGAGTAAGAGAGGTAGGAGGAGCAGAAGAAGACAATAAAGGAGAAGGATGAGTAAGAGAGGTAGGATGAGCAGAAGAAGACAATAAAGGAGAATGATGAATAAGAGAGGTAGGAGGAGCAGAAGAAGACAGTAAAGGAGAAGGATGAGTAAGAGAGGGGGAGGAGGAGCAGAAGAAGACAGTAAAGGGGAAAGATGAGGATGACAGGGAGGTGGGCTGAAGAAGACAGTAAAGGAAAGGATGAGTAAGAGAGGGAGGAGGAACAGAAGAACACAGTAAAGGAGAAGGATGAGTAAGAGAGGTAGGAGGATCAGAAGAAGGCAGTAAAGAGGAAGGATGAGTAAGAGAGGGAGGAGGAGCAGAAGAAGACAATAAAAAGAAAGATGAGTAAGAGAGGTAGGAAGATCAGAAGAAGACAGTAAAGAGGAAGGATGAGTAAGAGAGGGAGGAGGAGCAGAAGAAGACAATAAAAAAGAAGGATGAGTAATAGAGGGAGGTGGGCAGAAGAAGACAGTAAGGGGAAGGAGAATGAGGAAAAGGAAAGGAAGAGAATAAGAGGAAGGATAGGGAAAAGGGGGATTAAAGAGAAGGAGGGGTGAGGAAGGAGTAGAAAGAGGGGAATGAGAAGAGGACGAAGACAATTAAATACCACCTGCAGCACATTCGTTGTGCAAGTTTCCTGACCTTGTGAAGACTGCGAATGTTCATCAATATATCCTCTTCGTGGATATTTAAGTGTCGTCGGCATCCCGGCACGCGTAAAAGAGGGGGGCATACAAAAGTTTAGCCTGTATATGCAAATTAATTACAAGTTAGGTAAGATTGTTTATATACGATAATGCATAGACATAGTCTTGAGACAGAACCTCTTCCGGCAAGATTTCGAAAACGATCGTGTTTTTTATGCGAATTTTAGCGAGCCGTTGAATAAGAACTCATGCTTTCAGGGACTCGAGCCGCTGTTTCCCGACATGGAAGTTGGACGTCGCTACTCACAGCAGCGGTACTCCCTCGTCAGCCAAGGGTGCACTATCATACACTTACCCAGGGTCAAGTTCAGGTTTGTCGTAGTTCCTTCTTTCCCTTTGATATATATCCATCTTGAACATAAATTCAACTCAGGATTAGTCTACATTATCGATTGATGATCGTAAGGTGTGGCACAGTTTTGATTCATAGCCGTCGGAACGTGGTAAATATTGGGAGACAGAGGCTTAATAAAACTTTCAACTGTACCCCCACCCCTAGGCTCACCAAAACCTCCAACTGCACCCGCTTTGGAGCCCACCAAAACTCAAATTTCACAAGCACAGAGGTTCACTAAAAACTACAACTGCGCCGGCATTGACACTCACAAAAACTCCAACTGCACCCACCTTTAGACTCACTAAAACTACTTCATCCCGTTGTCGTAATATCGGGGGCTTAGCATATATGCAGGTCCACTACCAAAAACGTTTAGTGGGTTGAGCTCTCCAAGTCCCCGGGTTCCGGCGCCCATGTAACTGAGTTCAGTTTGAGTAAAGCCCTTGAAGAGCGCTGTGCGAACTCAGATAAATGCGTTTAACTACCTCTCCGCCCGGCGAATACAAGCGTCGCTGTCTGTGCTGCAGGGAGATGGCGCCACCGGACACGTTGAATCACATTGCCTTGCTGTTGATGGAAGACTATCCACTCGACAGGGAGCTCGGGGATAAGTTCATTAACAAGTCCACGTGGGAGATATACAAACATGGCGTTGTCGAGGTAAGTCCCTAAACACAAAAGAGCAGCGTAGGCGTACATATGTCTCTTCGATTCACTTCTGTCGTCAAGTGATATACTTATGTTACTTAGATCCGTACCCAATTTAATCACTAAAACGGCCACCTGCATTCGCCAAACCTACCAACAAGTGTCTACGATACATATAATTGGATCATGTAAATAAAAACTACACGAACGAAATAATCAATCAAATTTTCGTTAGCTGTTGGATAAAGCAGTAGCTTCACACAGGTGTTGATATAAACAGTCTAGTCAATCATAAATTCGACCCGCCAAATATTAAAACAAGACATTTACATGTACACATATTTATATCTTCTGAAAATAACGGGCAGCTTTGTTAATTTAATTTAATAGTTTGTTCCTGTAATTTAAAAGTTATATAATACAATAAACTAAACAGCAACATATTCCATAGAATTAAATAGTAGGTATAAATTGGATATTCTATAGAAAACCAGCCGCAAAATTCCAATTGTAGAAGAATAGCGGGACGCAGTGGTCAAGAGATTCGAGAGCTGGACTGTCGTTCGGGGGAACTGGGGTTCGAATCCTGGTCGGCCAGTGGTTGGGTATTGTTTCGGCCGCCGTGTCGAAACTCGGGCAATTTCTGTCACCCTACGTTGCCTGGGTCTTTCGGAAGATACGTTGTAAGCCGTCTGTCCTCCTATCTGGTGTCAATGCCAGGGGAAGTAAAATATCACACGTACGGAAATGGATAACATCTGTCGTGGACTCACTGAGCGGAGGTCTCATTCTAAAAGAAACAACCTGTATGACGTGTGTCATCGACAGAATGATGTTGGTCACATAGTGGAAGAAGAAAAATGTACGTATAATGTTTGTTACTAAATGGTAGCCATGTTGTTGGTAGGCGCTCGTGCAGAGGCAGTGCCAGTCGCGCCCGTCGATCGAGAACTACCTGCGCTTTGATGCCATCCGCGACATTGATCACATACGCTACACGCCCGTCAACCAGAAGGACTGGAACCCCGCGACAGCCCGTCAGGGGAAACCAGCATCGAGCGCGAAGAAAGGTCAGACTTCTGCCGTGGTGCGAACGCGCAGTGGTGCATTCACACCGAGTTGGTCCATGATGCGCTGCCTTCCGATCTCGTGCTTACCCTGTGAATTCGTGTTCGTGATCTCACGGGGTTCCTCTTAACTTTAAAGTTCACCACACGCAAACACGTACGCACGCGCGCGCTGGGACATACGCAGTCAGGCACTTACATTATCACACGTGCACGCACGAGCACACAAACACATGCACGCACACGCGCACACGCGCACACGAGCGCACACGCACGCACATAATAAATTATTTAAATGACATTTTAAGTTCTCATATCAAAGATTATCGGGAAAATAAAAAATATAAATTTAATATATAATGGAGTTAAACGAGCGTACAGTGACTGGCTTTAAATCGAATCGCATATTGTATATCGCTTCTTCTTCCTTTATTGGATAGCTTAATACCGCCCCGAAATTGTCACTAATTTGGCAATTAACATTTGAAGAACAGAAATGAGCCAACATGCTGTAAACTTGCAATTTGGTCATGGAAGAAGCGTCTATCGGCTTGTAATGTACAATATGATCCTGCTGTATCCAGAGAAGCCGCCGAATCGACCGAAGACAACGACAGGGTCG
Organism: Paraescarpia echinospica; assembly: GCA_020002185.1. Taxonomy (NCBI): domain Eukaryota; kingdom Metazoa; phylum Annelida; class Polychaeta; order Sabellida; family Siboglinidae; genus Paraescarpia; species Paraescarpia echinospica. Next base: position 26,900,872 of record CM034533.1, read on the forward strand.
CTGCCGCCCAGAGCACAAGCCGACAGCACGACTGAGTCGTCTCAGAGTAGTGTCTCGATGTCCGTGCTGGCCCAATCAGCCGACCCCGCACTTCGCGACCGCAACATGGCTCGAGTGCATCTGACGCACGAACGCAGGTCGTCTGCTCAGACTCTGACAGTCGACCGCAGAAAGATGTCTATTTATACGCCTGCGCACCCGCATAGGCAGTCTATTGTGCATTCGATACACTCTTCGTCGTCTACTCAGTTGGTCTCCCGAACTTCCCCGTCCAAGGTACGTCCGGCGTCTTTCTGAAGCTGCGCGCGAACACGCAAGCACGTGCACATCTACGTATGTGCACACGCACGTGCAACACGCACACGCACGCATGAACACTCACGGACATGCACATGCACGCATGCACACTCACGGACATGCACACGCAAGAGCACGCACATACACTCACATGCACACGCGCGCGAGCGCGCACATACACACCTACACATACACGTACGCACGCACACAGACACGCGCGCGCGCACACACACACACACACACACACACACATGCACGCGCAAACACAAAAGCACACGTATACACAAACGTCTAGACTGTGAAGCCATCCATCATAATGGATCTGCGCTGTCACGTCTACCAAATGGTAAACTCGCACAAGCGTGTATCTATATATATTTATAGTATTTGGACACAAAATAGACCCATATCACGTAATAATTGTCTCAACGTTTGCACCCACCCTATATGTTGAGAGTTGTACAAGGCAAATTCAACAGTGGTTTGCTTAAGTATATGTATATATATATATATATATATATACATATATATATATACATACATACATACATATGTACATATATATATATATATATATATAATGTATTATATATATTATCAATATTTGGACCTCAGCAGACCACAATTGATTTTGCGTAATATTCTCGTGCCATGGGTGTTTAAATGCCATCCTTAACAAATTACGCATGTTGTGGTTCTATGTTTGTGTGCGACGCACGTTCATGCACGAAACACGTGTAGACAGTCAAATCATCACACTTCTTATTGGGTGCTGATCTCGGCCATCTTCGCAAGCCAGGGGTGTTGAGTACGTACGCTGCCTCGGGCAGATCTCCTACGCATTGTACGGAAGTCAGTTTAGTCATACTCATGATTGACTTCGCCGTACCACCCATTAGAACAGTGCAGACAACTGTCCGACTCGCGCTCCAGTTCCAGAAATCCCAATATTTTTACCCTTTCCACGAGCCGGTGAGCGGTATTGTGTATTCAAATACCTAGCAATGTCTACTCCCCAAACCACGAGAACTTGCCGGTAAGCGATGTTATTGGCTGAACTTATCTTCAGGGTTTAGCAAGGCGATCTGCCAGGGAGTACTGAGACAGGAGTAATCAGCAGCGCCAACTGGCGCGCGAGGATGATCTCTGTATCAATCTCGTCATGTTTCATGTATGTATGTATGTATGTATGTATGTATGTATGTATGCATGCATGCATGCATGCATGTATGTATGCCTACACGAATGGTGTTACAACTGTTGTTGTTTTTGCTTCACAGCGTTCTTTGACGAGTCGCGACTACAACGCGCCGGCGGAAAAACCGCAAACAGTTCGTGAGTTACGTCACGTCCGGCTCTCGCAGATCATCGACTTACAGCGGTTACTGGAGCGCCGGAAACGCGCGAACGATATCCAGCGAAATGTGCCGTTACCCAAAACAAACGTCAACTACAGTAGCAACCGCGGAGTGCAAGTCACGAAGGCAACATTTACCACGTCTCCCGACGAAATACACCTACCATCGACTGTACAACACTAGCGTCAGGCTGCACTTGCCAGAGGGCGTCGTTGTAGCATCAGGTTGCACTCGCCAGAGGGCGCCGTAGTAGCATCAGGTTGCACTCGCGAGAGGGCGTCGCAGCAGCATCAGATTGTACTCACGAGAGGGCGTCGAGGTAGCATCAGGTTGCACTCAAGAGAGAGAGGGCGTCGTAGTAGCATGGGGGTTGCATTCGCGAGAGGGCGTCGTAGTAGCATCAGGTTGCACTCGCGAGAGGGCGTCATAGTAGCATCAGGTTGCATTCGCGTCAGGTTGAACTCTTCAATGTGCGTCGTAGTCATAATCAGAATCGTATCTAATTGACCCAATTATACGGATCAACGTGTAATTCAGTTATTGATAAATCATACTAGTAACAAAAGAGAAACAAAGGCAGTTAGCTGGTAGTTTGCTAAAGCGGCATACTGGGTATAATAAAACGGTTCCTCTGAAGACTTGATGTTAATTCGAAATATTCCTCAGCAGGTAATGAGTACCTTGCAATCTAAAAAAATTACAACTTATCGATATATGCGTGCGTGCGTGCGCGCGCGCGCGCGCGTGTGTGTGTGTGTGTGTGTGTGTGTGTGTGTCGGACAGTTCTAAGGACTCTTCTTTTACATTTAGTTACCGTAATAATATTTTGTGGAGAGACGTTTTTTTAGAGAATAAAGGAGGCTCGGTTACTTTCGTGTGATTATACCATCTATTTACCCATTAGACGCTTTGGAATACGTTATATATGTATAGAGAAAGAATGCATTGATGTTTAAGGCCAACATTGGCGCGACATATAGGTCGGTTGGGTGGTTTTCGTTGACAGGTTCGGCGACGTTGACTGTTAGTGACTGTTATCTAACGGTGAGTGCGGATTATGCTCGCGAATGTTCGTGGATGTAGGTTAGACTGGGTCAGCGCGGCCACTTTGGGTAAGAAGGCTCCCCGTCACGCACGCAAAATGAAAAGTCTGAATGTCCCAAAATCGTGTGCAAAATTATGCTGACATATACCGGATAAACATCCAGGAAACGATGCGACTAGAAACATATGTAATTAGGCCTAAATCAATGTGTCTTTGGAAATATATGTCATGCAATTTGATCTAATATTTAGCCATTAGTCTAAATGATGTAACTTGTTATACATCGGTGTAAACTACGAACTTAATTGATGAGTGACATTACAGTATTATCATTCACCGTGCATGTCAGACAATATACCAAAAAAGTAGGTAGTTCTTTGCATACATCGTGTTAAGACACACGTTTTGCATTTGGGCAAAGACTGCCCCTACCGGCTTCCTATGCATACACATCATCACTACGTTACAAATTTATGACAATGTGTAAAATATTAAGTTGTTACGATAACATTGCATAATAAAAACGTACTATTATTTAAATTTAACAACTAGAATAGAATATCGCGGACCGTCTTACCCCATGTGGGGGGCTGTCTTGACACATGGTAAAGGGCAAGATGGTGTTTTGGGTATTCGTACTACTTTTCATATATAACTCATTTGGTTTGTCTATTTATTGAAAACTGATTACATATGGGTAACACATGATATTTGTTTATAGTATGACTACATTAAAGACTTGTTAGCGGTTATTGTTATTTGTGGGTAATCTGAACGTTTTCTTTAGGGAGGCCGCGCTGCCCCAATGGAAAAGCATGAGAATGCGAAATAACTATGAAATAATGGAGGTTTCAAAATGATCACAACGACAGATAGTAGATATATATATATATATATATATATATATATAGTGCTTTGAATGTCGTAGATGAGAACATTAATGCCAATAAATATTGTTTTATTTGTAGCCATGCGTCGCCAGAATGGCGGTTTTAAGATTTCTGAAAACATTTCATCATGAAAGAGAGATAGAGAGAGAGAGGGGAGGAGGAGGAGGAGGAGGAGGAGGAGGAGGAGGAGGGAAATTATCACAGAGAGAGAGATGAGGAGCGGAAGGAGGGAAACTGAGACAGAGAGACAGACAGACGGACATACATACATACAGAGAAAGAGAAAGAGTGAGAGAGATAGAGAGAAAGAGTGAGAGAGTGAGAGAGAGAGGAAGAGAGAGAGAGAGAGAGAGAGAGAGAGAGAGAGAGAGAGAGAGAGAGAGAGAGAGAGAGAGAGAGAGAGAGAGAGAGAGCGAGAGACAGAGAGAGAAGGGGAGAGAGACAGAGAAAGAAGAGAAAGTGTGAGAGACACAGACAGACAGAAAGACAGACAGACATAGAGACAGAAACATACATATAAAGACAGAATTAGTGGAAGGGAGAAAGAGATGGCAAACGCCACAGTATCGAGTCGCGTTGTCATGACGTTTCCCACGTAGACAGCTTGCTTGTAGTAAACAAGTAATCACGAGAATGTCTACAATCATACATGTTCAGCCACAAATATGCTTTTCATATTTTAGTGTAACTCAAATATTTCTCCGTCCCCTGGTTTTATTAATCCAGATGTACTGACGGAAGAGATTCGCCTGTCAATGTATGACATCCTCCACCGGCGTGTCACGGGTCTTCTTTTGTTTGGTGCCTATTTATCCTACGTGAACAGTAGCACGTCTGCCATATTTACTTTCTAAATGTCTAGATTTCCAAACCAGATGAAACAGTGCATGGTGGCGTAGCTTCATATAAAGTGTACTACAGAACGCATTCACCTGTGTTTACCATTCAGGTAAAGGCTCAGGTAAAGGCATAGATGTAATATTATGTTCAACGTTACATTTACAGTTGACATTTTATGTACTAATTACAACAGTTAAAATGTGCAGAAATGAAGCATTGAAACGTCATGCGAAATCACTTACTGCACACGCACGCACGCATGCACGCGCGCTCGCTCGCACACAGTGCTCTCCTAAAATATACATTGGATACGAACACAACAATGAACTAATTTATACAATTCTATAATAAAGCAATTATATACAATGATCTTACTCGATGATGTGTCTACATATTCAGTATAATATTATGTTAGTGCATTTTACGACAAGTACTGTATGCATCATTGTTTATTTATGTTGTTGCAAACGTCTACGCTAATCAAACAAACAACAATTATGTGGACAGACATTACGAACGATATTCACAAACAAGCAAGCACTCTAACAAATGGACAGACGAACGTATATGTTAGGTTTGCTCTGGATGTCGATGAACAGACTGCTTCATCCGGCGACTGTGCCGATGAACACATTGCTTCATCCGGCGACTGTGCCGATGAACACACTGCTTCATCCGGCGACTGTGCCACTGAACACATTGCTTCATCCGGCGACTGTGCCGCTGAACACATTGCTTCATCCGGCGACTGTGCCACTGAACACATTGCTTCATCCGGCGACTGTGCCGCTGAACACATTGCTTCATCCGGCGACTGTGCCGATGAACACATTGCTTCATCCGGCGACTGTGCCGATGAACACACTGCTTCATCCGGCGACTGTGCCACTGAACACATTGCTTCATCCGGCGACTGTGCCGCTGAACACATTGCTTCATCCGGCGACTGTACCGATGAACACATTGCTTCATCCGGCGACTGTGCCAATGAACACATTGCTTCATCCGGCGACTGTGCCGATGAACACATTGCTTCATCCGGCGAGTGTGCCGATGAACACATTGCTTCATCCGGCGACAGTGCCGATGAACACATTGGTTCATCCGGCGAGTGTGCCGATTAACACATTGCTTCATCCGGCGACCGTGCCGATGAATACATTGCTTCATCCGGCGACTGTGCCGATGAACACATTGCTTCATCCGGCGACTGTGCCGATGCGGAGTCTTCTTACTTCTATACGTCGTACAATGGGTTTCCAATGCTACCGTTCGACTCAGATTGATCCATCGTACTGAAAATATAAATAGGTCGTTGCTTAAACGTGCTTACGAACGCACACGTACGTACATACATACGCACGTACGTACGAACCGGTGTAGGGATATGTACATATTGTGTGTATGCAAACAGACAGACTTCAAGCAATCAATAATTGTAATGTTTAATGTTCAAACAAACAGTGAAAATTACACAATAATAACAAAAACAGGAATAATACAATACTACATATGGTACTCAGCTCAATGGGTGTATCACTTTCTCTGGTTCACCAGACATGTATATATTTGATATTTGTTCGTAATGGCGCCTGCGTCTATAGCTGGCTGACTGATTGTCTACGTACCTTTTGTAGTATGGGTCGTTGAAACTCTCCAAGGTGTCAGATTTCTGTTGATTGCCAAGGTCGAAGGGCATATTCTTCGTCCTAAAATATTAATGAATCCGTTGCTTTAAACACGCACACGCACACGCACACGCACACGCACACGCACGCCTGCACACACACACGCGCACGCATGCACACACACACAAACGCCCACCCACCCCCACACTCTCTCTCTCTCACTCACTCACGCACGCACGCACACAAACATACACACACGCACACTCGCTAACTCACTCACTCACGCACGCACGCCCACAAACACACACATATACACGCACACGCACACACAAAGAGACTGTATTTCCACGAGAAGGAGTTATAAGTAAGAACAGAATGTCATCTAGGGTACATCGTTTCACAATGCAAACATGACGAGCCTGTTGAAAATATACATTGTGGACCCAATCGGACCGAGGAGAAATACTTACGACGAATCATCGGATTTTCCAACACAGTAGACCAAGAGACGAATGAAGGCGAATAAGACAAACACTGCAGCAATGACTATTCCTATGACCACGCCTGAAAAAAAGGCAAAGGAAAATGTCTGAGATTGGCATGTTTTCTAGTTGTGCATACCGTCGTAACAACACCAACAACGAGCGCGTTAAACGAAATAAAAACAAGGCATTAGTTAAAATCCGTTTCCCATGTGTACACAAAGTTTACCATTGTGTGTAACATTTGAGAACATTAAAAATTCGATTTTAAACCCGTCTCTGTAGCGATTCCCGCAGAAAAAAAAATTAATGAGCTAGGCGATCATGTGGTATCAGGCCGATCCTTTCAATGCATTAAGAGCATGTTTACCAGGATTGCTTTTGGGTCGAAACGAGCGTCAGAATGAGTTATTGTGCGATATTCCGATATAATACAAACACTAGTCATCATAGCAGTTAACTTACGGTTCCACGTGAATCCAATTTTATTCAAAACAATGAATGCGAATGGGCCTACAAGTACAAGCCGGCGAGGTTTCGCTGACCTTCGGCTCGTTTTTAAAATGATTATATCGATTGCAACCCACGGGGGATAATCGACACCAGTAAACATACATAGCAAACATATATTGTATCCAGCTACAGAAAGTGACGTGTATAATCTCATAATATCACTAGAATATCGATATATGAAAGAGGAGTTGTACAATTTATCATAACACCTTAAATCAGTCAACACAATTCCGTTGACCTCCGTAGCTCAAGCGATGGACGCGTTGGTTTCGTGTCCTTTGTTTTACAATGCATTGAAAGGGTCGGCCTGATGCAAGTATATGTCATATGTGACGTCACATATAGGCATACCGAAAAGTTCGCCAAAAATATGCATATCTGAAGAAGGCCAGTTGCACAGCGTATAATGTGGAATTATTAATTTATTGGATTCTTAATACATTTTTTCTTGGTGGAAAGAAAAATATTCAGCAGGATGTAACATGTATGAATTCAAGCGATAGGGGTTTTATTCCCTTTAAGTAACGAGGATATTTGAACTAAAATAACAATTCTAGTGATAAAAACGAGGATAGCTGCTTTAAAACTACAATTCAATGTTGATAACAATACTGTTGTCATGTCATTGTAAGATAATGATGATGATGACAGAGATAATGCTCTTGAGTGTGACCATGCTACGATGGTGATCACGTTACTTATGGTGATCACGTTACTTATGGTGATCACGTTACTTATGGTGATCACGTTTTAGTTAAGTAAAATTAGTTGTTTAAGTTTACTGATGCTGGCATTTATTTTAAACAGTTAATTTATTTGCTTTAATCTTAACACTAATTTGTTTGCATCTACCGATGTTTATACCACTCTATTTATGTATTGCTATCTTTATTTTTGTTTTATTTCTTACATAATGATGTATTAGTTGTATGTACAGTACAGCGAACATCTATAGATATGGCACTTTGTAAAATAAATTTATTAATATTATTCGTATTACTATTATTGCTATTGTTGTTGTTTTGTTGAGAACAATTGTGTGTTCTTACCAGTTGTGAATATACTCTGATTATGAGTATTCTTGGCAGCAACAGGGTTCGACGAAGTCGTGGCCTCTACAGTCGACTGAGTAGAGGTAATGTCCGGCAGGGCGGTTGCTGTCTTTTGAGCAGTTGTCGATTTCATCGTCGGTTTAGTCGTAGTAGTAGCAGTTGGTTTAGTCGTCGGTTTAGTCGTAGCAGTAGTAGTTGGTTTGGTCGTAGTGGTTGTGGACTTGGCGGATGTCGTTTCTTTAGCTGATGTCTTACTCGTCGCGGACACGGTAGGCTTTGCTCGCGTGGACGAGGCCGTTGTTGCGTCTGGCTTACTGGCTGCAGTCGTTGCCGGGGTAGCTGTAGTATCCATGTCGGACTCAGTAGTTGTCTGTGCTTTCGCTGGCGTTGTGTCAGGCGCGTCGGTTGTAGGCTGAGCAGTGGTCGGCATCGTTGTCGTCATCAGTTCCTCTACGTGATCAATCATTGCGCAAAATCAGTATATATACATATATTGTACGCGTCCAGGCGTACTACTTAAAGTATCCAATCATGTTATAACTTTTCAAATAGACCTATATATATGTTGTAGCAAGTTGACAGCTGTGATTTATTTTAAGCAAGCGTGGGTTAAAATTAGAAGTTGATACAAGCACACATAATTATATATATTTCACACACACACACACACACACACACACACACACACACACACACACACACACACACACACACACACACACACACACACACACACACACACACACACACACACACACACACACACACACACACACACACACACACACACACACACACACACACACACACACACACACACACACACACACACACACACACACACACACAAACACACACACACACACACACACACACACACACACACACACACACACACACACACAGGTGTGGTCACACACACACACACACACACACACACACACACACACACACACACACACACAAACACACACACACACACAAACACACACATACAAACACGCACACATGTGGTGTGGTAAACATATATGTATATATGTGTTGCCGTTGAAGTAGCGATACGGTATAATTAAAGTTACTAGTCTACAAATATCAGTAGAAACCTCCTGCGCAGTCTTAGGTTGTAGGCAAATGAAGACGATGACATACGTTGTAAACAGATGAAGGCGGCGACGTCGCTGCAAGGCTTATCCTCCCATTCATATGAGTGCCCCACGTCACTGCCCACTATAGCGCACGCCTTTGACACCGAGTTCGGCCTGTCGATTGCCCAGTTCGTGAAGATCATTTCTTTTCCTGAACCGACACACACGACAGATAAATACACACTGCCCCGTTCGTGAAGATCGTGTTTTTCCCAAACGCAATACCCCTGACATACACATACACATACACATTGCCATTGTGTCGTAGCATCAACTGTGGCACCACACTCCCCATAAAGTAAATATATTATTCATACACTAACTTTGGAGCATAGTACGTGTATCTCCTCCGAGGCGCCACCTATGTTCATTCACTTCCTTAGACAATTGGCTTCTGCTATACCAATTGGGGATGTATTTGAACAAATCCACAAAGGTAGTTATTTAGCAAATCAGTTATTCCCCAGGTGGTGCCATAGAATGTTTTTCATGTGTGTGATTGTATTAGTTATAAATCGGTTGTTGTTTTGGAAACCGTTTTGGAAACCATTTTGGATAGCTAAAAGAATTTTAGTTTTGCAAAGAGACGATCCATAATGCAGCCAAAGTACCAATGTCCGCTCACCGTCCGCCCACTGCCATCGTTCTCTGGCGCCACCGATCCACCATCTGTTGACTGTCGCATCCAGCTGTGCCGAGCCAGCATTGAGGAAGTCAAAGAATTCTTTTGTGTCGACCTTCAAATGAAATTGAGTCGCTAGTTCTGCATTTGTGCACGGTGCAATAAGGAACGACATTATGCAGAGTACGGCAAGTAATTATTGCAAGGTTGGTGTCGTGCAGTGTGTGGTGCTTCGTTGAGAAATAGAGGGAGAGGGTCTTGCAGGAATGAGGTTATGCGAGGAAACAGGGAAGAACGTGGAACATTAAAAGACAGCGGTTGTGTAATATCACTTAGTGGTGTTTAGGAAGCAAGACCTATATTGTGTCGATTTTCATAAAAAGAGGCAAGTGGACCTCAGCGGCCCGGAGGATATATATATATATACATTTACAATATCCCAAAGTTGGCGTGTTACTATAGTGATGAGAGAAATCACAAAGCGTTTACATGTTCCCCGAACTAAAGCTATCACCGTGAGGATTCCAGTAGTAGTAGTAGTAGTAGTAGTAGTAGTAGTAGTAGTAGTAGTAGTAGTAGTAGTAGCAGTAGTAGTAGTAGTAGTAGTAGTAGTAGCAGTAGTAGTAGTAGTAGTAGTAGTAGTAGCAGTAGTAGTAGTAGTAGTAGTAGTAGTAGCAGTAGTAGTAGTAGTAGTAGTAGTATATAACCGTTGATATGTGTAGATACTGGAACTATGGTGAACCAACCTGCAGCATGTCGCCGCCTTTCTCTTTACACAAGTAGCGGGCTTTGTACCAGGACATTGAAGACTTCCCGTGGACAGAGTAACATTTCCCGGCGGCGATCGTGTGGCTACAGCTGGGTTCATCTGCCGGGAACAAACCAAAACGAAACTGTATGATATCAAAAACTATATCAGAAATGATTTACATTGGGCGTATTGCCCTTGCGCGGTTTAATTCGTCTGCTGCGTACTTGCGCAAAGTGCAATGTCGTCAAGAAGATCTAATTATCATGTATTGTCTTAAGCCATATTATGAAGTGTTTGCATCAGGCTATCTCAAAGCGGTTCTTCCGTTACACCAATTCAATATATACTTTCACTTTGAACAGTCTTGACGTAAGGGTAGAGAGACATCATTCAATACAAGTCGACATTCCGCAGAAACAATAGTTTCGTGGGACGCGATCATTTCCGGAATCAGACATTGAAAGATAATTGGTTGATAATATCGAATACATAATACATTAATACCACATGAGCTACTTAATGTGTGTGTCTATGGCTACGTCAATATAGTGCATCGTGAATCCCCAAAAGGATCCAAGCGGAACTATGCGTGTATGAATGGTAATTAGTCGGAGAAGTAAGAGTAGAACAAAACGTCTTATCGTAAAGCAATAAGGTACAAGGCCACCAAAGTCTCCATAAATACGGTATTGACTTGTATACCTAAGTCTGGATCGATTATATACAACAGAAATTGCATACTTGATTAAATACCTGAAAAATATATGTTGTATTAAATGGAAACTTTTAAATATCAACACATATGGAAAAACGAAGAACGTTAGCCTGCCTACCGTATTGACACACGTATCCATACTGTTCCATTCCTCCGTGGCATTGTTCGTCTCCCCACTTGTAGTGGTCGCCTTTGTGCATGGCCAAGCATGCCTGGTAGTATTGCTTATTATTTGGCTGATCCTTAACCCAACCGTTCACACCGTCATCTGAAAACACGGAAAATAACTTTGACAATATGTTGCATATTAGTACGGATATAAAACAAGCATAGAGTATGAAATGGTGATGATCAACGAATTATGAACAGGCGAGTGTGTGTGTGTGTGTGTGTGTGTATTTGTATGTGTTGTGTGTTTCTTTGTGTTTGTGTGTACGTGAGTGCGTGTGTGCGTATGCCTATGTGCGTGTGTGTACGCCTGCGTACGTGTGTGTGAGAGAATGAGAGAGAGAGAGAGAGAGAGAGAGAGAGAGAGAGAGAGAGAGAAAGGAGAGAGACAAGCAAACAGGCATACAGCAGAAAGATAGACTGACAGAAAAAGGGACAGAGATACAAAGACAGACAGACAGACGCACATAGAGAGACTGTTTTGATGTCCAAACAAGATACACGAAAATAATAAATATGAATTTGTGTCGATGTCGATGTTTACATATATGTTAGTGTTCATGCATACTATAATTCAGTTGTTTCATTTATTAAACCACGCCGTGATGTCCATCACTTTCCAAAACACTCACACTTAACGCTGTAGATACGCATCACGTCGATGTTGCCGCATTTCTGGTCGCTGTCTGCTGGACAAACGAAGTTGCACCCAGTATTGACTAGGTACGTGTCGGGACGGTAAGTGTTCCCGCAACGGCAGACCACCTTAGTTCCATCCTATCAAACACAACGATTAGAATCCATTTTCAATGTCCATCATCTCTGAAAATGTGTACTTGAAATTACTGTTTGTTAATGTCACTCATTTATATTTTGCTTTGGGAAGAACAAACACGTATTTCCCCTCTCCTTTCATTTTCTTTCAGTCGTTGTCGAATTGCTAATTAGGTGATTTATTGGTAATACAATCATGAACGCGTAAGATTATTAAAAAAGGAGAGAACGTCATGACAGTGGTACATTATCTTAGTAGGAAATGAACAACGTACTTACATCACTGTCTCTCTTCACTCCAGCGTACATCAAGTCTCTACTGCGACATTCCTCAATGCAGGCGTCTGGCGTGTAGTTAGCGCTGGAGCCGATGAAGACATCCAGTCTTGCGTCGTCTTTGTCTCTGAAGCAGCCCTGGTATTTCATGTACGAGTCAGCTGAAGCAAGCAACAGAAGACAAGCTCCTTCAACCCGGGTGGGTACACTGGGATACTTGATAATCTATCAAAGTTAGTCCACTTGATAATGGATTGAACAAATATTTGATCTCTTCGACGTATAACGTGGCAAATTGTATGCCTCCGGAATACCACTGCAGTCCCGCAGTTCGTGTGACCTTTATATCTATATTATCATCCTTAACATCCATATCCTAGCGATTATAGAGATAATTCATAACGATGGCAGTGGTATTTCATTTTGCTAGCATTCATTTGAAGAAACACTCTGTAATGCAATAACGTGCATCCTGGTACTTCTTAATATGTGAAAAACGAAATGAAACGCTATTACCATCAACATTACAATAATAATAATAATAAATAAGATCGATGATTTATAATTATACTCACTCTCGACCCAGCGCCAATCAGTCGTCTGCCTACTTGCCCCCACCCACAGTTCTTCCACATTCTCTCCTTCCATCTGCTTCTTCACGAACTCTTGCACTTCCTCCGAGTCGATTGAAATCAGGTGCCCGCCGCCAGGGGCCGCTCTGCACATTGCATTGGCGTCTTCGAAGTTCTTCGCGTCGCTGATGCAGAAGTTGAAATATGCTCAGATTTTGTTTTTTGACGAAATGACAAATATTGTCAAATAGAATCACACAAGCTAAAGATACGTCAGGAACAAAACAATTATAACCAAACTGTCGTCCTGGAAGTGTTTAGACATTCAGTATCAACAATATGTTTGAATAAATGAATTCTTTCATTGCTGTCTTCGTCTGAGGAGGTTAACGGTATCATTACATGCGCCTCGCCTTGTGGCACACTTTGTGAGCCATCACTAAATTACGATTCTATAATATCGCAACAAATTACACATTTCACCCGATTGCAGTCATCGGCACTAGACGGAAGAAATTTGCAATTTTTTAATGTATTTTAAAAAGTTAAACGGTAAGTTCTTCTGTTGCGCAGTATCCATTCCTATAAGGACTGCTCAAAGTGCTTTACTTTTTATTCCCTGGCAGACCTGTTCAATCGATCACCATCTCGACATGTCTGAGAAGCATTCAGCCACTCTGCGATTAATACTCGAATACCATTCGTACACACATGTCCTCCGCTCTCTATAACCAGGTACTCATTCATACAGCTGACTGAACTGGAGCGATGTAGAGTAAACATAACTAGCCCAAGGTTCGATACGGCAGCATTTGATTCCAACCCGGGTTCTACCGATTGAGAGTCCGACGCTGTAGCCACTGCGCCATTGAGCCACTGCGTCACTGCGCCACTGCGCCACTGCGCCACTGCGCTACTGCGCGTGCTCCACAACTAGATGAGAGTCGGCATGAGGCACAATTAAAAAGTTCCAATTCACCGCTCGCTCCACACAAGTTTCGTTCACACGAACTAGAGAAAAGGTTTGCAAAAAAACAAGTTGAACCTAGTAAACTTACTTAATGTACTGAGAAACCAGCGCGCCAACCCTACAATCATAGCGCCTGCGTACTGCCACATTTTCCCACACCAATCACTCACGCTACGACACACAGAGGAGTGTGTTTTCTTTTATTGAAAATGTATCGCAAATGGTGTCAAACAAGGGTGTGTTATTGTGCCATGCAACAATGCATATGGTAGCCTCCACAAACTGTCTAAAATTAGTGTAGGCCCTATAAATACGAACACATCCTGGTATAGATCAAAACTAGTTCCTGGACTGCTATATGCAGACTTAGTGCCATTGTTACTAACACGCATGTGGATTGTTTGGAGTTATCCTATTGAAAACGTATCACCTCTTATAAAAGCAGCTTAAATACGCATCTTATTGCCATATATTTTGCTGTAATGACGAGTGACGACTTTGGAACCTAGCTATGTTAGTACACAAAAAATGGAATGGCAATGGAGCAACGACAAAGAACAAAATACATAAGGTTTCATATGTGTATTCATAGTGTATCGTTTTACACTTACGTGTATAGTTTGTAGCACGAGCCATTACGTTCAACCGCTCCATCTCGGCAAGATATCGCTGAAAATACAAATACGACCAATAAATCCAAAATAATAGTTTAACAGTTTATTGAAATATCGCGAACGTAACATGACATTAGCCACATTGAGTTCTAGCACCAGAACTACATGTGTTCCTTTGCATAACGAGCATTTGGCTTGCCAAAAGTCCAACATGTTTGAATTTATATGTAATCCGCCCTGCTGAGAGAATTTATAAATTTGTTTATATAACATTTTAGTTACTAGAATTGACACAATCAATAGCTAAGATGCAATACTGAAACAACACTAGCTGCAACGGCACCAGCGGCGGCGGCGGCGGCAGCGGCAGCGGCAGCGGCAGCGGCAGCGGCAGCGGCAGCGGCAGCGGCAGCGGCAGCAGCATCAACAACAATAACAGCAGCAGCAATTATCATATGATAGTTTGACTTTCGCAATCGCTTGCAATTGGAGATGGGCGCACTGTAGGGGAAGTGAAATATTCATGACCGTATTTGGCAAAACTCTTTGAATTGAAATCGTCGGCTGTAAACGTTATTACATTTTGCTGGATTGATGTTCACGCCCAGTCGAGCGTGGATTGGAGACTGCAACTTGAATGGGCTCGTTGTTGCAGAAGGCAGAAGCATTTCCTGATAGCAGTAGCACGTTTACCTGCTTTTCACCTTTGTTAGACAGTGGTTTGTGATTTGATTGTGAAACTCGCGATGTGTACCAGTTGAACAATTGTGGCCTTATGCGTCTGCACTTGTGTTCGTTTATAAAAACATAACTTTTACTTCAGTAATTGTTTGTGGATATGTTTACCTTTGACTGAAGAACTTATTTTGTAGAATTACTTTTACGTATTTACCATACTGCAGTGATTCTTCCAGCACCGGTACCATATACTACTTTATAACACACGCACGCGCGCACACACACACACACACACACACACACACACACACACACACACACACACACACACACACACACACACACACACACACACACACACACACACACACACACACACACACACACACATACACACACACACACAGACACACACATACGCACACAGACGCATACAGACGCACACACACGCACGCACACGCACACACACGCACACATACACGCACACACGCACGCGCACACATACGCACACACACGCAACACGCACACACACACACACGCATACACACACACGCACACGCACACGCACACGCACACACATACACACGCACGCGCACACACGACTCATTATATCGGCACGAATAATGCACTGCATCATTGCATTGTGTTCAACTGAACACGCGAGAAAGCGTTAGCACAGGGATTGTTGAGAAGGTTGCTGGCAAAAGAGCTGTAACCTATGAATAATGACGAACCCCAATTCAATGGGCAACAACCTTTTTGATAAGTTTCAGAATGTGCATTTAAGTCCAACCCCAATTCAAGGTCAACGATCGTGTATGCAGTACAGTATAGTTGTATAATAGGCGGGTCTCTTTACTTTGACAGACATTAATAACAATACACTATTCGTTTTCCGGCGTAATATACCACTGTGTTTAAAAGGCTCTTCTCGGTAACATTCGCTCATCGCCTGCAAAGAGTCTCTTACAAAGTTGCTCAGCGAAGCAGACAGACGGGCGACAGCGCCCCATGTCGAACAGAAGAAAATTCAGATAACCATTTAATACTGATTCACCCAATCAGTCAGTCAGTCGCTCGGTCGGTCGGTCTGTCCGTCCGGCCTTCGTTCTATCCGCCCAGTCAACCATTCATTCTTTAGGCTAGTTATTTTAACAAGCGAGCAGACATGCGAGCGATACAATCTCTCTTCGTGAATCACGCATGTAGCGGTTGCCTATCGTTTGGTCAGATAGCCTTGATCATGTGTGAGTTGGCGACCTCAGTAATAAGCCAGACATGCCTCTGTCATGCTGGCTTGGTCCACATTCGACACACAGGCCACGTTATCAGTTTAGTTTGTCGCCGTCCTGTGTGACTCGGCAGGATCCATGTTTAACTACCTTTCTCCTTGTTATTTTGGTTGATTGCAGGCGCATCGAAAGTCACGGTGCTATTTTTAAAAACGATATGCGATGATCGCATGTTTAAAAAGCAAGTTTTTTATATTCTTATTTGGCGCTGTTTCATTAACTCCACCCCTCACACATACTCTGATGTAATTCCAATATCACCCGATCTATTCCTAAAAGATGTCAACCATGCTACAATTATTTCGCGAAATTATTTCGTCACGGAATTCCATCTTTGTTTTAGCCAAACACTTTAAATGAAATGAGGTGACCAACAAAGGTTGAACTAAATTGTGCAAGTTAAAAAAGGAACGACAGAATATGAACCCCGGCCGCAGCAATTCAAGGGGTGACTTTACATGCACTACGACACCGGAACCACATTAGCGAAGTTCGTCCTCCAACATATATCGCGTTATCGCATCACTTAATGGACGCCAACCTGACGATGGTTAGACAATACTACGCAGTCTGCTTGTTTCCGATAACAGTCTCGCCTGTTGTCTGATGACTGTTATGTGGCTTATAGCAATCTCGTGACGTCAACGAACAGTCCGTTATTCTCGCCATATAATGGTAAATTAATAATTAAACGTACATTTTACGTAGTACGATAGTACATGTGTAAACATACTATTCTACTGATAACCCATGACGACAATAGAAGGTCGCAGTTCGCCATTACTTTACGAATTCGGGAAAAAAAACAATATTAATATTATGTATTACGTTTTAAGACGTGTTTCTGGGTACCGCTTCACCTGCAAATCGTTGGGAAACTTTATTCCGTTACCTCTATATTGCTTCAGTTCACACACCGGTATAAATGAGTGCATGGCAATTGACAGTGATGAAATTGCAGTGATGGAATTGTAAGAACTAACAGCCACCTCGTAGAGATTGAGCTTGTGTATACGTTGAAATGGTTTTTACATTAACAGGTTTGCCGGGGACAAAATGTACCGCACTCTGAGCAACGAATGTTAATTTGAGGTATTTATAAACTGAACGCTTTGCTTTATAACCCCTAGGGCTATTCTCTAGATTCAGCGAGCACAGGTTTTGACCTTGGCAGCGAGTTTGAATGGATCTCTTTGTGTACGTACGACATTTTGTTACCATAGCATTTGACGTTCGCAAGTTAAGCTGCGGGTACAAATTGATAACGGTAATTGAGCTCAAACGTCGCTCTCACTCGGGTGAATAAACGTAGTACCTTTATGCGGGTGGATGTTTGTTGCACAACGGAGCAAAAATATACACTGTTTTGTCACCGAAATGCATTGCCTTTGGAGTGACACCGGGCAGTATTAGTGAGATGGTAACTATGACTCTTTCGCTGTCGTCCTGGTAACGGTACTCCGTGTTGTGTTTTATTCACAGTGTGTATATAACATATACTTATTATAAGTTAACTTCATACGTGTTTACACTTCTTTACGGTGGACATAGATTAGCGTTTATTTGATACGTTTACTCTCCCCAAATAAGGAGATGGGGCTTCCGCTGGTTAGCTGAAGAAAAAGGCAGCCGCAGGAAAAACAGCCAGTCTGAAAGCAGAGCAGCGAGCACCTTCAAGTGGAGCAGGTTCCACAAGAATTGTCGCTCCCGAATCGACCTCTACAGCCACAACAGACGCTGCTCTGCCAATTGACCGTCGACACCAGGGCGCCGATTCATAGTCCCACGAGACTGCAGGTTTTCTACAACTACTACTATTTCATAGTGAAGTTTTCCTTGCCAACTTGTCACCTGGGTTTTGCGGTGGGTGACAACGTTGTTGTGATTTGTAAAAGAGAACATAGTAAGGCAAGCTTCTGATGTGGGAATATAATTTACCATACGAAAGGAAGAATGCTATATAGTTCTACTTCACATGGGCGTTTTGTGTCAAACCAAACGAAATGAAAAATAATAATAATAACATAATAACTGGGTGTCATTTAATATCTGCTTGCTGATGCCCCTCCATGCACAATTGATGACCTTCCATACACAGCTGATGCCCTCCATACACAGCTAATGCCCCTCCATACACAACTGATACCCCTCCTTACACAGTTGATGCCCTCCGTAAACAGTTAATGCCCCTCCATACACAACTGATGCCCCTCCATACACAAGTGACACCCCTCCATACACAACTGATACCCCTCCATACTCAAGTGATACCCCTCCATACACAGCTGATGCCCCTCCATGCACAATTGATGACCTTCCATACACAGCTGATGCCCTCCATACACAGCTAATGCCCCTCCATACACAGCTGATGCCCCTCCATGCACAATTGATGACCTTCCATACACAGCTGATGCCCTCCATACACAGCTAATGCCCCTCCATACACAACTGATGCCCCTCCATACACAAGTGACACCCCTCCATACACAGGTGATGCCCCTCCATACACAAGTGATACCCCTCCATACACAGCCGATGCCCCTCCATACACAAGTGACACCCCTCCATACACAGCTGATGCCCCTCCATACACAAGTGACACCCCTCCATACACAGCTGATGCCCCTCCATACACATGTGATACCCCTCCATACACAGCTGATGCCACTCCATACACAAGTGACACCCCTCCATACACAGCTGATGCCCCTCCATACACAGCTGATGCCCCTCCATACACAAGTGACACCCCTCCATACACAGCAGATGCCCCTCCATACATAACTGATGCCCCTCCACACACAAGTGATGCCCCTCCATACACAGCTGATGCCCCTTCACACACAACTGATGCCCCTCCATACACAAGTGACACCCCTCCATACACAACTGATGCCCCTCCATACACAGCAGATGCCCCTCCATACACAACTGATGCCCCTCCACACACAAGTGATACCCCTCCATACACAACTGATGCCCTTCCATACACAACAGATGCCCCTCCATACACAAATGATGCCCCTCCATATACAAGTGATACCCCTCTTTACACAGCTAATGCCCCTCCATACACAGATGATGCCCCTCCATACACAGCTGATGCCCCTCCATACACAAGTGATACCCCTCTTTACACAGCTAATGCCCCTCCATACACAGCAGATGCCCCTCCATACACAGCTGATGCCCTCCGTACACAGCTGATGCCCCTCCATACACAAGTGATACCCCTCCATACACAACGGATGCCCCTCCATACACAGCAGATGTCCCTCCATACACAACTGATGCCCCTCTATACACAAGTGATACCCCTCTTTACACAGCTAATGCCCCTCCATACACAACTGATGCCCCCCACTCACAAGTGATACCCCTCCATACACAGCTGATGCCCATCCATACACAGCTGATGCCCCCCGTACACAGCTGATGCCCCTCCATACAGCTAGTTCCCCTCCATACACAGCTAGTTCCCTCCATACACATATGGTGCCCCTCCATACACAGCTAGTTCCCTCCATACACACCTGGTGCCCCTCCATACACAGCTGATTCCCCTCCATACACAGCTAGTTCCCCTCCATACACAGCTAGTTCCCCTCCATCCCATACACAGCTGGTGCCCGTTTACAGTTGTTACCCCTCTATGCACAGCTGGTGGTCTTTATACAAAGCTGGTGCCCCCATGTCTCGCCATGGCTATAGGTGTATCGAAAACGTCGCAAGTGGAATATAATAAGCATGTGCCGTTATTCACTAGTAGTTATTAATTGTGTACTTCCCTTCCATGGTTCGCCTTATGTATGTGGGTAAGACCATTAGTCCGTGACTAAACAGTCGGACAATCCCTGCGTGAACACGGCTGAAGGCAAGTAGCGCGGTCGTATGCCGTGGTCGCTCAAGCTAAAGGCCATTTTTCATTGAAGTAACGCTGCCCAAAGTTCCCTTTATCATATTATTACACGGTCTGATATAATCTCCCTTTCCATAAACACATGTGTGATGCCATGTACAAAACTGTGACGTCAGTGTGTAGTGACCTTATCACCAATCGAAGATTGTGCACACCCTTTGACTAAACGAGGGAAACACAAATGTACATCGGTTCTATCTTCCTATTCGCCTGTTGTAACAGATTTAATCAGACTAGCAAAAATGTCCATCACCAGACGGTATGCCTAGGTAGTTGACAGTCGTGATAGTAATATCTACCAAATGTTAGAAAACACACAGCATTGTTACATAAACGCCATTAAGCGCACGCAGATACTCGTTGTTTGTTCATAATGACGAAGGTCGGAGATAATGTGAAGTTCACGTCCACTAATAAGCCTTAGTCGTGATAGTATTGCTATCACGCATATTGTTATGCTATTGGCATGAAGCTTTATTGTGACACCGTCTACTCCATGTTGCCAAGTCGTTGACACAGGGACCGTTTTCCCGAAATATTTGCCGCGCGTGCGTGGTTCCTGCGATTGTAAGGTCACGTTTTACGTAATACGCGCACATTACGTTTTACGTTCCGAACAACAGATTTACTATCATAAAAGGTGAGAATCTTTACATATATGGGGTATACTGAAAAAATATATAGGTCTTTCGTCCTATTGTAGGGGTCGTAGTTTAATACCTGAAAGTCTGGCGCTCGAGGTTCAAGCCGTCAAAGAGAAAAACGTTAACCTACCCGCATACGCAAGCTCAACTATAAGTAGATTTAATCAGATTTAACAAGATTGCCATCCAAAGGTACACGCTCCAAATGAAACCTTTGGCTTATCGAGTGTCCAACAATTGTTCGATTAAATACGTTTTTAAAAATATTTATCCACACAACAAACGTTAAAATACCCATTATATATTCAATCCAATTCCGGTCATTTATTGTCCTACTTGAGAATTGGAATCTTTTCATAACCAACCAACAGTGTTCCTTATCTAACGCTTCATTGTGCCCTTTGGTTCTGTTAAGTTGTCTCCTCTCAGACTCATAGTCCCTAGTCTTGTCAACTCACGTGCTACTGGGTGGTTATAACATGTAACGCCTCTCAGTTTAGGAAACAGCTTAGTTGCACTCCATTCTACATTTAACCTTTTTAAGTCCATTTTGATACGGTCGCAGGTACACCATTCAAGTAATGCATTTTTATTCTCGTGTTTCCGCAATCTCCCGGACCTGTTTGGTGACTTCACTTTAAGAGCACACTTCTCTTTCAGTGTTGTTAACGGTCATCGTGGTTTCATTTACTTATGTATACACTTAATTGAACTTATATAGAAATGCAGTTTCTATTCAACCGCTTTTCGTGTTGTACACATAGGTAATTGTCCATGATCAGAAAGCAGACCACAAATTTGGTCGAAGAGACGTAGCATTAGTTTATGTTTCTAAACATAGAAGAAATGTGCGTCCACTATGTGTAGCGAAATCATGTCTATTCAATGTTTGTAGCATTGTAGCACAAAATGTGTATATATTAATAATTGCACAGTGGTCTAAACGTAAGAGTAAGGCTAAAAAAATTGTTTTGCCAATTACAAAGGATATATCCGGTAATATACGGTCTATATGCCTATTTGAATGTAATTATCGAGTTGGCTCCCTATCTATCTTTCACAGCAATATAGAATATAACACTGTCATCCAAACCAACGTTTCTCTTGTGTTTAGCCTAGGCTAGAAAAAGAACTTGAGACAGGGTTTGCAGTAGCCATAAGGAGTGGCCAGTCATATCGGGTAGAAGTTGAAGCCGGACTAGTTATATCTTTTATTGGAATCTAGGTCACCACGCCGACCGATTGTCACATATGAATAGAGTATATATAACATATCACTGTCGTGTCATACTTGTGTAAGATAACCTTCTATCAAACAATTATTAGCCTATACTGCTTACCTCGCCATCGGCATACGTGACACAAGGGTCAACAGGATCTATACAAAGACCAAACGAAGACAAATGTTACATAAAGAACGTACTAAAGACCTGACCAACTATAATTCGACCCGCATGGAGCATTTTGACCATGACGGTAATAGCTATATATATAACAGTCTAACGTGTGTATGTGTGTGTGTGTGTGTGTGTGTGTGTGTGTGTGTGTGTGTGTGTGTGTGCGTGTGTGTGTGTGTGCGTGTGTGCGTGCGTGCGTGCGTGTGTGTGTGTGTGTGTGTGTGTGTGTGTGTGTGTGTGTGTGTGTGTGTGTGTGTGTGTGTGTGTGTGTGTGTGTGTGTGTGTGTGTGTGACTGTGTGTGTGAGTGTGTGTGTGCGTGCGTGCGTGGGTGTGTGTGTGTATGCGTGTGTCTGTCGTGTGTGCGTGTGCGTGTACGTCCATGCGTGCGTGCGTGTTTGCGATGATGCGTTTGCGTGCCTACGCGCGCGTATGTGCCTGTGCGCGCTTCCAGGTGTGTAGAAAATCCAAACAGGTAAATCAGGAAGATGTTTACATCTGTATGACTCAGTTATTATCTCCATTGCTACGTAGCATTGTGCTACACTCAATACAAATACTAAAGTTCTGGCCTATAGCATGTTCTAAATTAGTAAAAGAACATAGTCGAAGAGAGTGTAAACAAAGCATAGCCTACCTTCACAGCTCAATACGAGGCCCAGTAGAAACAGTAACACATACACCCGCTTGTCCTCCATAGTTTTCACAGACAGTATCGACCGGGTTAACGAACTGTAATGGAAACACGAGCGCTGCAACGCTCCCTACAAATAACACCTGCCGCGACCAGCGCAAGTGACAGAAATAACGCCGTCGCGGTATAAAAACCAACCCGCTCACTGAAGCGTGACGGTTAAAGTAAAGGCTATACCCGAAGTAGCGTGTTTGATCGCTAGATGGCACAAGTAACTGTCTGTTCAGTAGGCTGATCCGATAGGGATTAACTAGGCGGGACGCACTTCCAGTGAAGACCCGTTTTATAAAGCCTAAATCGTATGCCCAGGCAATAAGAACTGGGCGCTTATAGTTAGGGCTTCCAAATGCCGCACTGTGTTCACCCAGTGCTCTATCCCGGACATCAAGAGAATCGTCCGTGAATGTCTTCAGCGTTCTGGGCAATGTGATGAGTTTGGACTTTGTTGACAATACCACAGCGGAATTAACCCGCTTATGTCAGTTGCCGAGAACCAACATGTGCAAGCCTTAAAAAGATCCACAAACAAGGATGCAAAATGTTTAAAATTCGTTCCTGTCCAACGACTGATGTGATCACGCCATTGCTGTCAACTTGACAAAATGCGAGTTTGCTGTACAATTTCACTGTCATCAGATCTCCTACTCCGGAGCTGTTGCACTGTGTCCACTTGGGTACATCACGCACGAGTCACCATGATAATAATAATAATAATGATGAAATCTTTTATAGCGCCGGTATCCGCCATAGAGGCGTTCGTGGCGCTCGCACAGTATTTGACCATTGACGACTTTAAAGTACTAATTTTAAGACTTGTAAAAGCACTATTCTAAAATATAATAAGAGCAACGTTCTAGAAATTATAAAATGAGTACCATTAATTATGCATCTTAAAATCAATCAAACTTATCGTTATCAATGTAATGTAGACTCGTTAATACAACCTTTCTAGAAATCTACATCTAGTATACATAATAAATGTTACGATATTATAAGTAATATAATAAATACAATAAAACTATATTCATAAATAGTATAAGATCAGTATTATACAATGTCCAGGAAATGTCCACATGTCCACATCAAGTCTTATTCTAAGTATAATTTAAAGTGGTGGGTTTTCAAGGCTGTTTTGAAGAGGTTGATTTTTGTAGTAGCTCTAACATTGTTTGGAAGCGCATTCCAGATCTTTACTGCGGATACTATAAACGATCGTGCTCCACACGAGTTTTTCGGTTTATGTTCTACTAGGAGTAACTTGTTTGCAGACCGCAGATTTTCACGGGATGGCACATACTGTTTGATAAGATTGAATAGGTAGGTAGGAGAGACACGGTGGATGGTCTTGAATACAAGCGTAGAGATTATGCAGATGATCCTAGTTTCGATTGGCAGCCATTGTAGTTGTTTGAGGATAGGTGTGATGTGTGTGAATTTCCTGGATAACGTGACCCGTCACCTGATCTCGTCGTCCGATCGTCCAACAGTCTAACTGTACTCATTTTGCTCCTCTATTCTGATAAGTGTACAGCACGATTGTGCGTCTTGACAAAGGTGTTGCAGACTAAAGAGAGATGTTCGCTGAGGAAGGATCAGATGTTAGTAAATATATATGTTTATGTGACAGTTGTCTGGACAGGGGTTGTTCCGGAAATAGTTTGAGAGAATGTGAGACGTGTGCGTGTTGCATTATGGTGAACTACAATGACAGGTGTCAAATCCACGACTTTGTCTTATGTGATACAACAATTGAATATCCAGTATGTGTGTGTGCGTGTGTGCGTGCGCGTGTGCATGTGCGTATGTGTGTATTGCGCTGATGACATCAATGTGCGCGCGCTCGTATGCGTCTGCGTGCGTGTGTGCGCGCGTGGGTGTGCGTGCATGTGCGTGTGCACGCTCGTGTGCGTGTGCTTGCGTGCGGGTGTGCATGTGTGCGCGCGTGTGTATTTGTGTATGTGTGTGTGCGTACGTGTGTGCGTGCGTGCGTGCATATGTGTGCGTGTGTGCGTGTCTGACTTTTGCGGTGTACTTAGTAGTAACCCTAACCCTCTAGCGCGAAGAAACTTGCTGCAATACGCAATGTATCATCACACAGTGTAACATCCGCGTATATAATTTAACCTGAAACATTCCGTCATTGAATGGAATGGATATACATTCATGACACCAAATAGTGTGTTAACTCGAGGCAGCGATATACCGGTCGACTTCCTCTTACGAGTAATTCCGTTCAGCCGTACACAGTATTAACAGAACGTGAATGGAGTTATTGAATTTATTTTCTATGGTAACTCTGAGTCATCGGCCGTGCCTAATGGCTTGCGTGTCAATAGCTTTATATACATATAAATAGAAGGGCACTGCGGTTTTTTAAGCATGCGTGCATGCGCATGATATTTTCACGCTAGATAAACGCCATATACATTGCGCAGCTTGCTCGAACGATCACAAAACTATTGAAAAACTTTACCAAACATTTGCTGAAACTGTTGGCGTTTTCTACGTGGCTTCCATCATCTCCCGCTCTCACCATCCTCGCGCGCCAGGGGTCGCTGCTGCTGATTACATCAGTGCCAGCCAGCAGTACCCCCTGGCTGATCGCTTTGCGAAACTCTGAATTTAAGCTCAGTCTATGAAATCGCTCACTAGATCAGTAGATGTAGGCAGGTCAGGTGGTCATAATAAAACTAATTTCAACCAACCGTGGCTCGTGTTACATGCAATGTTTAGAAAGTAGAAGCAATTATTCGAATACACGATACCGCTCAGCTGCTCGTGCTAATGGGCGAACGGGTAAAAAATGCATACATAAGTTGCATAAACGAGCGGCCATGTCGTAGGTTGTCTATGTAGGTTTGCTTTTCAGTATTAATTTGAAATAAAACGAGCAAAAAAGTTCCAGCATTAACTCTTATGAGCAGTGGCGCGATAACGCGGAAGCCGACAAGACTAACAATAGGTTCTGCCATCTAGCGGATTTCACTCGTCTAAAAAACATCATCGTTTCATACGCAAGAACTGTATTACTCTCTATCAGCGGAAGACACTACTCAACACTTGTTGCTATTAATCGCTTAATGGATGTAAATGCAAAAACTTTGTAGGTATATAAATCGTTCATGTCACATCAGAAAAGTACACATTATTTAGAAATTATATAAAATAGGTTAATTAAGACTCAATATTTTCTCGAACTATTTGTTAACAAGTGCTACGAAAACTTACTGCGTACGTTTGGACCATTGATAACAGTTGACCAATGAACGTGTACATTTTATACCACGTCCTAGGCTGGCACCAATCGGAAAAGTGCTGACAAAGGCGGAATTCATGGACCGAGAAATTGACTTGAGTCAGCTAGTGTTGTAATCACAAACCGTACACAAGCCATACACATAAATTGTTACGCGTTGCATCATTTCAAGATATATGTGCAGCGAATATGGACTGCGGTAGGTTATAAAATAACATATGTAATTGAGGCGTCGCCTCTTTATCGGTGCGAACTGTGAAACATTTCCTGATTATCGCCCATCTCCACTACGCTCGGTAGCTAAGCTAGACAATGAAACATGAAACACGTTAAGCTGAATATTTCGATCTCAGCTGCGAACTTGGCAGGTCACTGTGAACCCTCTTTATTCGATCAGTTCAGTGCAATTCCGATAGAATGTAAAACCGAGTGCCCGCCAAGATCAAACCAAGTGAAAATCGAGAAACTTCCAGGCGATGCCGAGTCAGACTTAGAGTTGGGAATGAATGATTTCACCTTTCAACAGTCGCATCCGTCCATGTCGTCAAGTGAATCATCATCGTCTGGAGTGGACTCTTTACACAGATAATGCCCCTCCATACACAGCTGATGCCCCTCCATACACAGCTGATGCCCCTCCATACACAAGTGATACCCCTCTTTACACAGCTAATGCCCCTCCATACACAGCAGATGCCCCTCCATACACAGCTGATGCCCTCCGTACACAGCTGATGCCCCTCCATACACAAGTGATACCCCTCCATACACAACGGATGCCCCTCCATACACAGCAGATGTCCCTCCATACACAACTGATGCCCCTCTATACACAAGTGATACCCCTCTTTACACAGCTAATGCCCCTCCATACACAACTGATGCCCCCCACTCACAAGTGATACCCCTCCATACACAGCTGATGCCCATCCATACACAGCTGATGCCCTCCGTACACAGCTGATGCCCCTCCATACAGCTAGTTCCCCTCCATACACAGCTAGTTCCCTCCATACACATATGGTGCCCCTCCATACACAGCTAGTTCCCCTCCATACACAGCTAGTTCCCTCCATACACACCTGGTGCCCCTCCATACACAGCTGATTCCCCTCCATACACAGCTAGTTCCCCTCCATACACAGCTAGTTCCCCTCCATCCCATACACAGCTGGTGCCCGTTTACAGTTGTTACCCCTCTATGCACAGCTGGTGGTCTTTATACAAAGCTGGTGCCCCCATGTCTCGCCATGGCTATAGGTGTATCGAAAACGTCGCAAGTGTGCTATAATAAGCATGTGCCGTTATTCACTAGTAGTTATTAATTGTGTTCTTCCCTTCCATGGTTCGCCTTATGTATGTGGGTAAGACCATTAGTCCGTGACTAAACAGTCGGACAATCCCTGCGTGAACACGGCTGAAGGCAAGTAGCGCGGTCGTATGCCGTGGTCGCTCAAGCTAAAGGCCATTTTTCATTGAAGTAACGCTGCCCAAAGTTCCCTTTATCATATTATTACACGGTCTGATATAATCTCCCTTTCCATAAACACATGTGTGATGCCATGTACAAAACTGTGACGTCAGTGTGTAGTGACCTTATCACCAATCGAAGATTGTGCACACCCTTTGACTAAACGAGGGAAACACAAATGTACATCGGTTCTATCTTCCTATTCGCCTGTTGTAACAGATTTAATCAGACTAGCAAAAATGTCCATCACCAGACGGTATGCCTAGGTAGTTGACAGTCGTGATAGTAATATCTACCAAATGTTAGAAAACGCACAACATTGTTACATAAACGCCATTAAGCGCACGCAGATACTCGTTGTTTGTTCATGATGACGAAGGTCGGAGATAATGTGAAGTTCACGTCCACTAATAAGCCCTAGTCGTGATAGTATTGCTATCACGCATATTGTTATGCTATTGGCATGAAGCTTTATTGTGACACCGTCTACTCCATGTTGCCAAGTCGTTGACACAGGGACCGTTTTCCCGAAATATTTGCCGCGCGTGCGTGGTTCCTGCGATTGTAAGGTCACGTTTTACGTAATACGCGCACATTACGTTTTACGTTCCGAACAACAGATTTACCATCATAAAAGGTGAGAATCTTTACATATATGGGGTATACTGAAAAAATATATAGGTCTTTCGTCCTATTGTAGGGGTCGTAGTTTAATACCTGAAAGTCTGGCGCTCGAGGTTCAAGCCGTCAAAGAGAAAAACGTTAACCTACCCGCATACGCAAGCTCAACTATAAGTAGATTTAATCAGATTTAACAAGATTGCCATCCAAAGGTACACGCTCCAAATGAAACCTTTGGCTTATCGAGTGTCCAACAATTGTTCGATTAAATACGTTTTTAAAAATATTTATCCACACAACAAACGTTAAAATACCCATTATATATTCAATCCAATTCCGGTCATTTATTGTCCTACTTGAGAATTGGAATCTTTTCATAACCAACCAACAGTGTTCCTTATCTAACCCTTCATTGTGCCCTTTGGTTCTGTTAAGTTGTCTCCTCTCAGACTCATAGTCCCTAGTCTTGTCAACTCACGTGCTACTGGGTGGTTATAACATGTAACGCCTCTCAGTTTAGGAAACAGCTTAGTTGCACTCCATTCTACATTTAACCTTTTTAAGTCCATTTTGATACGGTCGCAGGTACACCATTCAAGTAATGCATTTTTATTCTCGTGTTTCCGCAATCTCCCGGACCTGTTTGGTGACTTCACTTTAAGAGCACACTTCTCTTTCAGTGTTGTTAACGGTCATCGTGGTTTCATTTACTTATGTATACACTTAATTGAACTTATATAGAAATGCAGTTTCTATTCAACCGCTTTTCGTGTTGTACACATAGGTAATTGTCCATGATCAGAAAGCAGACCACAAATTTGGTCGAAGAGACGTAGCATTAGTTTATGTTTCTAAACATAGAAGAAATGTGCGTCCCCTATGTGTAGCGAAATCATGTATATTCAATGTTTGTAGCATTGTAGCACAAAATGTGTATATATTAATAATTGCACAGTGGTCTAAACGTAAGAGTAAGGCTAAAAAAACTGTTTTGCCAATTACAAAGGATATATCCGGTAATATACGGTCTATATGCCTATTTGAATTTAATTATCGAGTTGGCTCCCTATCTATCTTTCACAGCAATATAGAATATAACACTGTCATCCAAACCAACGTTTCTCTTGTGTTTAGCCTAGGCTAGAAAAAGAACTTGAGACAGGGTTTGCAGTAGCCATAAGGAGTGGCCAGTCATATCGGGTAAAAGTTGAAGCCGGACTAGTTATATCTTTTATTGGAATCTAGGTCACCACGCCGACCGATTGTCACATATGAATAGAGTATATATAACATATCACTGTCGTGTCATACTTGTGTAAGATAACCTTCTATCAAACAATTATTAGCCTATACTGCTTACCTCGCCATCGGCATACGTGACACAAGGGTCAACAGGATCTATACAAAGACCAAACGAAGACAAATGTTACATAAAGAACGTACTAAAGACCTGACCAACTATAATTCGACCCGCATGGAGCATTTTGACCATGACGGTAATAGCTATATATATAACAGTCTAACGTGTGTATGTGTGTGTGTGTGTGTGTGTGTGTGTGTGTGTGTGTGTGTTTGTGTGTGCGTGTGTGT
>CM034533.1:26932146-26972146 GCA_020002185.1 Paraescarpia echinospica
CATGGCATCAAACTATTTAAATTGGAAAATTGTCGTCGGACCGGTTATTGTGAACGTCGCGTTCGTACACGTTTGTTAATGTTATTTATAAACGTAAGGTCAAGGTTGAACGAAGTCAAAGGTGAACTTATTGCCAATATTGGCGCAAAATTCAGTATATTACCTGAATACAATATATTGTTTTCCCAAAAATCTGAAGAATGTGTATGACTTCTATCGTGTGAGATCGGCGTTCTAAATCACTAAACTACGTCTAAAGTTCTCGTTATTTTAACAGTTGTGACATGTAGACTAGAATGCGGACCCACCTCGATTTTGCCATTATATATATAAGTACCGTATCTCTGCGTGTATTTTACACTTCACTGTCCAATGCGTGAACTCAATCATTCTACATTATCCCAGGCGAATTTATGCTATAACATAGTGTGTCTTAGGACATTTTGAGGTCCAAATAGCGCTCCGGTTTGTCCCTTTTGGGCTGCTGCGGAATTAGCAATAATGTAAATAAACAGCGTTTGTTGATACTCACCGAACAGTCTTATTTTTAGGTCATAATAGTGCGCTAAGACACAATAGTTTTTAATGTGCCTGGGATGATGTGGAATGATTACATTAGCTCATTGATGTATTACATTTTTCAAAAATACAGTTTTAACGACGAAATCGACATGGTGCACTGGTCACCTGACTACAAGATATGTATTTTCTTTAAAACGTGCTTGTGCTTTAATTTCCTTGAAAAAGTAAAATTTGCCGAACACTTATTCTCCAAGGACTGTCATATCAAAGTAGACTTGCCGTCTAATGCATTATGCAGCTATATATAAAATGACAAAGTGCCATTGGGCATATTAACATCTACGGAGGTTGAATATGTTGACACATCCAGATTCCTGCATCCTGGCTACATGCCTGCTCTCACGTTGACAAGTATATATATATATATATATATATATATATATATATATATAAGAACATATAGGCCTATAAATAGTAGTAATGTAATTACTTACTATTCATGCGCCATGTCAGTTTGCTTTAGCTGTGCTAACTACTGCTAATGATCCCCAGTTTGTGACTTTCAGAGATTAACATAACAGATGCTGATTTATACACATGTGAATGCCTGTACCCTCCGGACGGTCGATGGTATTCAGGGAAAATTGTCAAGAAATGTGGAGGTAAGTTTGTCATAACTCATTCGTCAAGATAGCTTGAATATTGACCTGCTTGACTTAATGCTCATCATCAGCCAATCTGCTACATCACATATTCGTAATGAGCAATGGTCTAACTAAACATAATGTTCAAACCAATAGCAAATCCCGAATTCATTTTAATTGTCATGACTAGAGAAATAGATAAGTCTTTCTTGCAGTGATTATTACGATATTATGTTCCTCTGTCTATAATTGATATAGTGGTATTCTTGCAATTAGGCCCATTATTGTAAGCTATAACATTCATGCATGTACTTCTTTGGAACATAATTACTTCATGTGATTTACTTAATCAGATAGTTTTACTTTAACGTTCGTTTTTTGTCACACAGATAAGTATTATGTGCAGTACAGTGATGGGGCACAGAGGTGGGTGTTTAATCACCAGGTGAAACGTGAGTGATTAAATTAGCATTATATACTTAGATAAAAACAATTTGATTCCACAATGACATTATTTTATCTTACATTCACATGCTTTATGTTATGATCTTTATCAAACTGAATTCAGTTGCTATCAACCTACCAGCATGTTTATTTTTTAGATGTAACCAGTTACGTTGTCAAATTGAAATAAGTGCTGATCATAATTAACAGTTGTATAATTATTATCGTCTATATAATTGAATCCACCTATTTGAATACAAGTCGTAATGTGTCTTGTTTGCACACCGCAGCATCCAGGAACTTCGCACTGTCTGGAGACACATCAACTTCCAAAGCAGGGCAAACGTCACCATCTGGTAACACGACAACTGCCGAAACAATCACACCAGGCGCGTCAAATGAGCTAACATCGCTGATTGGTGACGCGTCAACTGCTGTAGCAGCCGACACAGTCACGTTTTCCAAGCAAACATCTCCAGCTAGTGACACTTCAATCACTGAAGCAGACTCTCATATCAGCCATGAGCATATATATTCCAGTGGTACTTCGATAGTGGATGATTCGGTGTCGGATGTGTCAGGCATGTCAACTGATATTCCTTTAATGTACCCAGCTTTGTCCACGTATGTAGCTGCATCGCATAAGCGTACCTCACCCGTAGTTGTTCCAAGATCATCAGATGATAACTCAGATGAAAATAGCAGCTTTATAATTACTGATGACAGTAACGATTCTGATTACAGTGTATCTGATAGCAACAGTAGCTCGTTAGCAAATAACTTTGTTTCAGATGACTCAGACATGTCAATTGAAATTCCTTTGATGAGCCCAGTTCATTCCAAATGTGTCTCTGCATCATATACGCATACCTCACCCGAAATTCCTGCAGTACCTGACGTCGCGTCACCTCTAACCGCAACTCAAGATGCCCACACAGAAATCACATCTGACGCATCAAAGAAACGACGTGGTGAGACGCACAATGTCAAAGTGACTATCACCCACAATGAAGCACGTAGAAAATACGACAAGAAAAGCTACTGTTATTTTTGTCAGATGCCTCAGCTAAAGCTTGGACGACATCTGGGAACAGTGCATAAAGGCGAAGAGGAAGTTAAAAAGTTTATCAACGCTATGGATTCTGCTACAAAAAAATCTACAGTTGATAAAACTTCGAAACATGGGCAACCATGAACACAACATGGACGTGATAAAGAAAGGGACTGGTGATTTTGTTGTGCAACACAGACCTTCAACGGAAGACGTCGACTACACGGGATTCGTTCCATGCAAATACTGTTTTGCATACTTCATGAAGACATCACTGTGGAAACATTCGTGTGCCCTCGCACCGAAAAGTACTGCAAGTGGTAAACCCAAAAAACGACTGGGCAAGAGTGGGGCAAGCATGATGCCCGTCGGTGGCTCTGATGAAAATGATCTTGGTTTTCTCCTACATGAAATGAGGAGAGACACCATTGGCACTGTCGCTACAAAAGACAGCCTTATCTTGAAATTAGGCACGCACCTGACCAGAAAGCTTGGGAACAACACGGAACAGCATGGCTACATCAGAAGCCGCATGCGACACCTGGGTAGGCTACTGATCAAGCTACGTGCGAAAACGGGAAGACAAACGAGTGCATTGCACGATTTTATCCATCCGACAAAATTCCGGATGGTTGTCGACGCAGCACAAGAGTGCGCAGGATTCGACGACACAAACCACTCCTACTCGACACCATCAAGTGCCATTCGGTCTGAAGAAGGTAGCTCAGCTTAATATGGCCCATGCCTTAGAAACAGGGAATACTGTCACCGTCGATGCATCAAGGCAATTCTTGAAATTGTGCGATCTGCAGTGGTCCGAAGTTACTGCATCGGCACACCGTAATCTTTCTGAAAGGAACCGGAATGGGGTTGAGTTCTGCCACTTACAGCGGATGTCATGAAATTGAGTAATTGCTTAATGCAGGAAGGCAAGAAGAATGCTACAGTTTTGGAGGATGAGCAAGGTGGAAATAAGTCAGAAGCATACACAGAACTTACACAAGTTACCCTGGCTAAACTGACACTCTTTAACAGAAAGCGACAGGGGGAGTTTTCAAAGTTAACTGTTGCAGACTGGTCAAGAAAGAAGAAAGCATTAGCAGATCATGAATTGGAACACAACCTCAATGAGTTTGAGAAACACTTGATCCTAGTCTTAGAACGCCTAGAGATCAAAGGTAAACGAGGCCGAATAGTTCCCATCCTGATCACAGAAGAAGTGGCCGAATGGGTGCAGATTCTGCTGAAGC
This sequence comes from Paraescarpia echinospica, assembly GCA_020002185.1. Lineage (NCBI taxonomy): Eukaryota > Metazoa > Annelida > Polychaeta > Sabellida > Siboglinidae > Paraescarpia > Paraescarpia echinospica. The sequence continues at coordinate 26,936,058 of CM034533.1, forward strand.
ATAGGTCCCAGTTCATATTGGATGACAATCAGTACCTGTTTGCAAACTCTTGCAACTTCTTCCATCGCGGATCAGATGTTATGCGAAAATTTGCTTCGCTCTCTGGTGCACAACGACCACACCTGCTGACGACAACCAGACTTCGCAAACATGTTGCAAGTCTTGCCCAAGTGCTTGCTCTCAAAGAGCACGAAATGGACATGCTCACCAGTTTCTTGGGGCATGACTTAAGAGTTCACAGGGAATTCTACCGCATGCCTCTCGATGTCCTCCAAGTTGCCAGAGTCTCGAAAGTGTTCCTTGCATGCGAGGAAGGTCGGATTAGCGAATTTGCTGGAAAAGGCCTATCAGAAATAACGATGGATAATGACGAAGTTGTTTATCTCGAGGATGCAGACGAGGATGACTCTTCAGATGAACAGCACGGCGACGGACATCAGTCGTTAGTAGTGCCCAAGAAAAAGAGTCAACTTAATGGAGAACACAGTGGGAAAGAAAACAAGAATGAAGAGCATCATAAGTTCAAACCCGCCGCAGCGTCACGGACCAAAACGAAACAAAGAGTGACGTGGACAGAAGATGAGAAGCATTCGGTGAGGATGCATTTCGCATCTCATATCATGAGACGTGTGCTTCCGGGAAAAGAGAGCATAGAATTGTTTTTGACAAAACAAGGTTGGCACAGATCATGGCGTAACATAAAAGACCATATCAGGAACACGTATTTTAAGTGAGTGTAAAGACGGCACCAGAAAGTACGATCAGCACATCAGTTAACACTTCATTCAGCTGTGGATCATACTTGTTCTCACTTAATACATTGTGCTTACATACTTGAACTAAACACATCTCTCCAGGTAGAACTATCAGCCACTCTTTACATGTTATTTTAGTGAAAACACATTTCCTTTCATATACACATTATTTTTGATGTGCTGCTATATTGTGCATTAATCACGCTGAGGACTTGAGGCTACTACCATTGAAGTCTATAGTAATGTGATTGATTTGATTTATTCGTTTAGATTCGTAGAGCACGAATTTGAACAAATTTAGGATTAATGTAAGTTGTTTACCTTTGTGTAATTTAATATTGTCTATAATGTGTTCTGTACAAATCTGTTAATCATGCTTAGATGACATTTAGCAATCCATTGACGTGACTTGAGTAGTCTCCATGACGAGTGACAATGATTGCAAATGTATCGTAATCAAATATTCAATTAGCTACGTCATTTGTATGTTCCAAATGATGTTCAGAAAACCGTTTATTTACTAATAATAGGTTTCCGTTTTTCTTGTAAAGCGCTAGATCTTAATAAATAGTTACTAAGGTTTTCTAAGTTGGCCAAATTATTATTATTGCATTAATTGTTACAACCACTGCCAAAAGAACACAGATGTGTATTTTGTGCCAAAATGTAGTTGCATCTTATATAAACAATATTGTATGTTTCGATACTGTAAGCTGTACGAGTGTTATAATAAACATTGGAATATAGCCGGGTTGTTTCATGTTTTCCTTCAACTTTATTATCCCGAGCACTAACGTTGACACCGATATCATCCTGCCTCTACGTATCTTAAATGATGTCCTCGCTACCTACATCTATTATTGATGTGGATAATAAATTATGTTGTAGTAGAATTTGTGCAATTGCTGTGTTTTGTTTGTTTCTATACGTTAAACAGGATTTACATTTCACATTAGCTAAATGTCCCCACTGGTAACACAATCAAGGAACGTCGTCCCCGATTGTAACACATGTGTGTCCTCAGACGGGCGGTAGAAATCATAAAGTGTAGTTTGCTTAAATAAAATGTTAGAAACTTTTTTATTTGTGCAATACTATACTTATTGTATGAGTAATTAATCCACATAATATCATCTCCGTAGAGTTGTTATTTATTGCAGTCCCCACTTGGCGGACTATAGGCATTTGTCCCCGGTTGACACACATTACAAGACTGTGTGTGTGTGTGTGTGTGTGTGTGTGTGTGTGTGTGTGTGTGTGTGTGTGTGTGTGTGTGTGTGTGTGTGTGTGACTGTGTGTGTGAGTGTGTGTGTGCGTGCGTGCGTGGGTGTGTGTGTGTATGCGTGTGTCTGTCGTGTGTGCGTGTGCGTGTACGTCCATGCGTGCGTGCGTGTTTGCGATGATGCGTGTGCGTGCGTACGCGCGCGTATGTGCCTGTGCGCGCTTCCAGGTGTGTAGAAAATCCAAACAGGTAAATCAGGAAGATGTTTACATCTGTATGACTCAGTTATTATCTCCATTGCTACGTAGCATTGTGCTACACTCAATACAAATACTAAAGTTCTGGCCTATAGCATGTTCTAAATTAGTAAAAGAACATAGTCGAAGAGAGTGTAAACAAAGCATAGCCTACCTTCACAGCTCAATACGAGGCCCAGTAGAAACAGTAACACATACACCCGCTTGTCCTCCATAGTTTTCACAGACAGTATCGACCGGGTTAACGAACTGTAATGGAAACACGAGCGCTGCAACGCTCCCTACAAATAACACCTGCCGCGACCAGCGCAAGTGACAGAAATAACGCCGTCGCGGTATAAAAACCAACCCGCTCACTGAAGCGTGACGGTTAAAGTAAAGGCTATACCCGAAGTAGCGTGTTTGATCGCTAGATGGCACAAGTAACTGTCTGTTCAGTAGGCTGATCCGATAGGGATTAACTAGGCGGGACGCACTTCCAGTGAAGACCCGTTTTATAAAGCCTAAATCGTATGCCCAGGCAATAAGAACTGGGCGCTTATAGTTAGGGCTTCCAAATGCCGCACTGTGTTCACCCAGTGCTCTATCCCGGACATCAAGAGAATCGTCCGTGAATGTCTTCAGCGTTCTGGGCAATGTGATGAGTTTGGACTTTGTTGACAATACCACAGCGGAATTAACCCGCTTATGTCAGTTGCCGAGAACCAACATGTGCAAGCCTTAAAAAGATCCACAAACAAGGATGCAAAATGTTTAAAATTCGTTCCTGTCCAACGACTGATGTGATCACGCCATTGCTGTCAACTTGACAAAATGCGAGTTTGCTGTACAATTTCACTGTCATCAGATCTCCTACTCCGGAGCTGTTGCACTGTGTCCACTTGGGTACATCACGCACGAGTCACCATGATAATAATAATAATAATGATGAAATCTTATATAGCGCCGGTATCCGCCATAGAGGCGTTCGTGGCGCTCGCACAGTATTTGACCATTGACGACTTTAAAGTACTAATTTTAAGACTTGTAAAAGCACTATTCTAAAATATAATAAGAGCAACGTTCTAGAAATTATAAAATGAGTACCATTAATTATGCATCTTAAAATCAATCAAACTTATCGTTATCAATGTAATGTAGACTCGTTAATACAACCTTTCTAGAAATCTACATCTAGTATACATAATAAATGTTACGATATTATAAGTAATATAATAAATACAATAAAACTATATTCATAAATAGTATAAGATCAGTATTATACAATGTCCAGGAAATGTCCACATGTCCACATCAAGTCTTATTCTAAGTATAATTTAAAGTGGTGGGTTTTCAAGGCTGTTTTGAAGAGGTTGATTTTTGTAGTAGCTCTAACATTGTTTGGAAGCGCATTCCAGATCTTTACTGCGGATACTATAAACGATCGTGCTCCCCACGAGTTTTTCGGTTTGTGTTCTACTAGGAGTAACTTGTTTGCAGACCGCAGATTTTCACGGGATGGCACATACTGTTTGATAAGATTGAATAGGTAGGTAGGAGAGACACGGTGGATTGTCTTGAATACAAGCGTAGAGATTTTGCAGATGATCCTAGTTTCGATTGGCAGCCATTGTAGTTGTTTGAGGATAGGTGTGATGTGTGTGAATTTCCTGGATAACGTGACCCGTCACCTGATCTCGTCGTCCGATCGTCCAACAGTCTAACTGTACTCATTTTGCTCCTCTATTCTGATAAGTGTACAGCACGATTGTGCGTCTTGACAAAGGTGTTGCAGACTAAAGAGAGATGTTCGCTGAGGAAGGATCAGATGTTAGTAAATATATATGTTTATGTGACAGTTGTCTGGACAGGGGTTGTTCCGGAAATAGTTTGAGAGAATGTGAGACGTGTGCGTGTTGCATTATGGTGAACTACAATGACAGGTGTCAAATCCACGACTTTGTCTTATGTGATACAACAATTGAATATCCAGTATGTGTGTGTGCGTGTGTGCGTGCGCGTGTGCATGTGCGTATGTGTGTATTGCGCTGATGACATCAATGTGCGCGCGCTCGTATGCGTCTGCGTGCGTGTGTGCGCGCGTGGGTGTGCGTGCATGTGCGTGTGCACGCTCGTGTGCGTGTGCTTGCGTGCGGGTGTGCGTGTGTGCGCGCGTGTGTATTTGTGTATGTGTGTGTGCGTACGTGTGTGCGTGCGTGCGTGCGTGCGTGCGTGCGTGCGTGCATATGTGTGCGTGTGTGCGTGTCTGACTTTTGCGGTGTACTGAGTAGTAACCCTAACCCTCTAGCGCGAAGAAACTTGCTGCAATACGCAATGTATCATCACACAGTGTAACATCCGCGTATATAATTTAACCTGAAACATTCCGTCATTGAATGGAATGGATATACATTCATGACACCAAATAGTGTGTTAACTCGAGGCAGCGATATACCGGTCGACTTCCTCTTACGAGTAATTCCGTTCAGCCGTACACAGTATTAACAGAACGTGAATGGAGTTATTGAATTTATTTTCTATGGTAACTCTGAGTCATCGGCCGTGCCTAATGGCTTGCGTGTCAATAGCTTTATATACATATAAATAGAAGGGCACTGCGGTTTTTTAAGCATGCGTGCATGCGCATGATATTTTCACGCTAGATAAACGCCATATACATTGCGCAGCTTGCTCGAACGATCACAAAACTATTGAAAAACTTTACCAAACATTTGCTGAAACTGTTGGCGTTTTCTACGTGGCTTCCATCATCTCCCGCTCTCACCATCCTCGCGCGCCAGGGGTCGCTGCTGCTGATTACATCAGTGCCAGCCAGCAGTACCCCCTGGCTGATCGCTTTGCGAAACTCTGAATTTAAGCTCAGTCTATGAAATCGCTCACTAGATCAGTAGATGTAGGCAGGTCAGGTGGTCATAATAAAACTAATTTCAACCAACCGTGGCTCGTGTTACATGCAATGTTTAGAAAGTAGAAGCAATTATTCGAATACACGATACCGCTCAGCTGCTCGTGCTAATGGGCGAACGGGTAAAAAATGCATACATAAGTTGCATAAACGAGCGGCCATGTCGTAGGTTGTCTATGTAGGTTTGCTTTTCAGTATTAATTTGAAATAAAACGAGCAAAAAAGTTCCAGCATTAACTCTTATGAGCAGTGGCGCGATAACGCGGAAGCCGACAAGACTAACAATAGGTTCTGCCATCTAGCGGATTTCACTCGTCTAAAAAACATCATCGTTTCATACGCAAGAACTGTATTACTCTCTATCAGCGGAAGACACTACTCAACACTTGTTGCTATTAATCGCTTAATGGATGTAAATGCAAAAACTTTGTAGGTATATAAATCGTTCATGTCACATCAGAAAAGTACACATTATTTAGAAATTATATAAAATAGGTTAATTAAGACTCAATATTTTCTCGAACTATTTGTTAACAAGTGCTACGAAAACGTACTGCGTACGTTTGGACCATTGATAACAGTTGACCAATGAACGTGTACATTTTATACCACGTCCTAGGCTGGCACCAATCGGAAAAGTGCTGACAAAGGCGGAATTCATGGACCGAGAAATTGACTTGAGTCAGCTAGTGTTGTAATCACAAACCGTACACAAGCCATACACATAAATTGTTACGCGTTGCATCATTTCAAGATATATGTGCAGCGAATATGGACTGCGGTAGGTTATAAAATAACATATGTAATTGAGGCGTCGCCTCTTTATCGGTGCGAACTGTGAAACATTTCCTGATTATCGCCCATCTCCACTACGCTCGGTAGCTAAGCTAGACAATGAAACATGAAACACGTTAAGCTGAATATTTCGATCTCAGCTGCGAACTTGGCAGGTCACTGTGAACCCTCTTTATTCGATCAGTTCAGTGCAATTCCGATAGAATGTAAAACCGAGTGCCCGCCAAGATCAAACCAAGTGAAAATCGAGAAACTTCCAGGCGATGCCGAGTCAGACTTAGAGTTGGGAATGAATGATTTCACCTTTCAACAGTCGCATCCGTCCATGTCGTCAAGTGAATCATCATCGTCTGGAGTGGACTCTTTACACAGATAATGCCCCTCCATACACAGCTGATGCCCCTCCATACACAGCTGATGCCCCTCCATACACAAGTGATACCCCTCTTTACACAGCTAATGCCCCTCCATACACAGCAGATGCCCCTCCATACACAGCTGATGCCCTCCGTACACAGCTGATGCCCCTCCATACACAAGTGATACCCCTCCATACACAACGGATGCCCCTCCATACACAGCAGATGTCCCTCCATACACAACTGATGCCCCTCTATACACAAGTGATACCCCTCTTTACACAGCTAATGCCCCTCCATACACAACTGATGCCCCCCACTCACAAGTGATACCCCTCCATACACAGCTGATGCCCATCCATACACAGCTGATGCCCTCCGTACACAGCTGATGCCCCTCCATACAGCTAGTTCCCCTCCATACACAGCTAGTTCCCTCCATACACATATGGTGCCCCTCCATACACAGCTAGTTCCCCTCCATACACAGCTAGTTCCCTCCATACACACCTGGTGCCCCTCCATACACAGCTGATTCCCCTCCATACACAGCTAGTTCCCCTCCATACACAGCTAGTTCCCCTCCATCCCATACACAGCTGGTGCCCGTTTACAGTTGTTACCCCTCTATGCACAGCTGGTGGTCTTTATACAAAGCTGGTGCCCCCATGTCTCGCCATGGCTATAGGTGTATCGAAAACGTCGCAAGTGGAATATAATAAGCATGTGCCGTTATTCACTAGTAGTTATTAATTGTGTTCTTCCCTTCCATGGTTCGCCTTATGTATGTGGGTAAGACCATTAGTCCGTGACTAAACAGTCGGACAATCCCTGCGTGAACACGGCTGAAGGCAAGTAGCGCGGTCGTATGCCGTGGTCGCTCAAGCTAAAGGCCATTTTTCATTGAAGTAACGCTGCCCAAAGTTCCCTTTATCATATTATTACACGGTCTGATATAATCTCCCTTTCCATAAACACATGTGTGATGCCATGTACAAAACTGTGACGTCAGTGTGTAGTGACCTTATCACCAATCGAAGATTGTGCACACCCTTTGACTAAACGAGGGAAACACAAATGTATATCGGTTCTATCTTCCTATTCGCCTGTTGTAACAGATTTAATCAGACTAGCAAAAATGTCCATCACCAGACGGTATGCCTAGGTAGTTGACAGTCGTGATAGTAATATCTACCAAATGTTAGAAAACGCACAGCAGTGTTACATAAACGCCATTAAGCGCACGCAGATACTCGTTGTTTGTTCATAATGACGAAGGTCGGAGATAATGTGAAGTTCACGTCCACTAATAAGCCCTAGTCGTGATAGTATTGCTATCACGCATATTGTTATGCTATTGGCATGAAGCTTTATTGTGACACCGTCTACTCCATGTTGCCAAGTCGTTGACACAGGGACCGTTTTCCCGAAATATTTGCCGCGCGTGCGTGGTTCCTGCGATTGTAAGGTCACGTTTTACGTAATACGCGCACATTACGTTTTACGTTCCGAACAACAGATTTACCATCATAAAAGGTGAGAATCTTTACATATATGGGGTATACTGAAAAAATATATAGGTCTTTCGTCCTATTGTAGGGGTCGTAGTTTAATACCTGAAAGTCTGGCGCTCGAGGTTCAAGCCGTCAAAGAGAAAAACGTTAACCTACCCGCATACGCAAGCTCAACTATAAGTAGATTTAATCAGATTTAACAAGATTGCCATCCAAAGGTACACGCTCCAAATGAAACCTTTGGCTTATCGAGTGTCCAACAATTGTTCGATTAAATACGTTTTTAAAAATATTTATCCACACAACAAACGTTAAAATACCCATTATATATTCAATCCAATTCCGGTCATTTATTGTCCTACTTGAGAATTGGAATCTTTTCATAACCAACCAACAGTGTTCCTTATCTAACGCTTCATTGTGCCCTTTGGTTCTGTTAAGTTGTCTCCTCTCAGACTCATAGTCCCTAGTCTTGTCAACTCACGTGCTACTGGGTGGTTATAACATGTAACGCCTCTCAGTTTAGGAAACAGCTTAGTTGCACTCCATTCTACATTTAACCTTTTTAAGTCCATTTTGATACGGTCGCAGGTACACCATTCAAGTAATGCATTTTTATTCTCGTGTTTCCGCAATCTCCCGGACCTGTTTGGTGACTTCACTTTAAGAGCACACTTCTCTTTCAGTGTTGTTAACGGTCATCGTGGTTTCATTTACTTATGTATACACTTAATTGAACTTATATAGAAATGCAGTTTCTATTCAACCGCTTTTCGTGTTGTACACATAGGTAATTGTCCATGATCAGAAAGCAGACCACAAATTTGGTCGAAGAGACGTAGCATTAGTTTATGTTTCTAAACATAGAAGAAATGTGCGTCCCCTATGTGTAGCGAAATCATGTATATTCAATGTTTGTAGCATTGTAGCACAAAATGTGTATATATTAATAATTGCACAGTGGTCTAAACGTAAGAGTAAGGCTAAAAAAACTGTTTTGCCAATTACAAAGGATATATCCGGTAATATACGGTCTATATGCCTATTTGAATTTAATTATCGAGTTGGCTCCCTATCTATCTTTCACAGCAATATAGAATATAACACTGTCATCCAAACCAACGTTTCTCTTGTGTTTAGCCTAGGCTAGAAAAAGAACTTGAGACAGGGTTTGCAGTAGCCATAAGGAGTGGCCAGTCATATCGGGTAAAAGTTGAAGCCGGACTAGTTATATCTTTTATTGGAATCTAGGTCACCACGCCGACCGATTGTCACATATGAATAGAGTATATATAACATATCACTGTCGTGTCATACTTGTGTAAGATAACCTTCTATCAAACAATTATTAGCCTATACTGCTTACCTCGCCATCGGCATACGTGACACAAGGGTCAACAGGATCTATACAAAGACCAAACGAAGACAAATGTTACATAAAGAACGTACTAAAGACCTGACCAACTATAATTCGACCCGCATGGAGCATTTTGACCATGACGGTAATAGCTATATATATAACAGTCTAACGTGTGTATGTGTGTGTGTGTGTGTGTGTGTGTGTGTGTGTGTGTGTGTGTGTGTGTGTGTGTGTGTGCGTGTGCGTGTGTGCGTGTGTGCGTGCGTGTGTGTGTGTGTGTGTGTGTGTGTGTGTGTGTGTGTGTGTGTGTGTGTGTGTGTGTGTGTGTGTGTGTGTGACTGTGTGTGTGAGTGTGTGTGTGCGTGCGTGCGTGCGTGGGTGTGTGTGTGTATGCGTGTGTCTGTCGTGTGTGCGTGTGCGTGTACGTCCATGCGTGCGTGCGTGTTTGCGATGATGCGTGTGCGTGCGTACGCGCGCGTATGTGCCTGTGCGCGCTTCCAGGTGTGTAGAAAATCCAAACAGGTAAATCAGGAAGATGTTTACATCTGTATGACTCAGTTATTATCTCCATTGCTACGTAGCATTGTGCTACACTCAATACAAATACTAAAGTTCTGGCCTATAGCATGTTCTAAATTAGTAAAAGAACATAGTCGAAGAGAGTGTAAACAAAGCATAGCCTACCTTCACAGCTCAATACGAGGCCCAGTAGAAACAGTAACACATACACCCGCTTGTCCTCCATAGTTTTCACAGACAGTATCGACCGGGTTAACGAACTGTAATGGAAACACGAGCGCTGCAACGCTCCCTACAAATAACACCTGCCGCAACCAGCGCAAGTGACAGAAATAACGCCGTCGCGGTATAAAAACCAACCCGCTCACTGAAGCGTGACGGTTAAAGTAAAGGCTATACCCGAAGTAGCGTGTTTGATCGCTAGATGGCACAAGTAACTGTCTGTTCAGTAGGCTGTTCGATAGGGATTAACTAGGCGGGACGCACTTCCAGTGAAGACCCGTTTTATAAAGCCTAAATCGTATGCCCAGGCAATAAGAACTGGGCGCTTATAGTTAGGGCTTCCAAATGCCGCACTGTGTTCACCCAGTGCTCTATCCCGGACATCAAGAGAATCGTCCGTGAATGTCTTCAGCGTTCTGGGCAATGTGATGAGTTTGGACTTTGTTGACAATACCACAGCGGAATTAACCCGCTTATGTCATACATACATTCCTTTCTCAACATGTGCTAGAACCAACCAGGGGTGAGAATGTGTTAGACATAGTTTTGTCCTCACAGAATGAATTAGTTGACAATGTCAAGATATGTGAGCCATTGGGGAGTAGCGATCACAACCAGATACATTTTACCATCAAAGTAAAATCAGAAAGGAATAGTAAAAAGCAGTATAGGAAAAATTTCCACAAAGGAAGGTATAAGGACATGAGGAAATATTTAGCAAAGATAGACTGGAATAACACACTGAAAAATAAGACGGCAACAGAATGCTGGAATATATTAAAGAGTGAAATTAAGTGCATAGTCGATAAATTTGTACCCTTAAAAAAACAAGGAAAACGGTCCAAAAAGAAACACTTATCGAAAGAAGCCATTAGAAAAATTAAGTACAAACAAATGACGTGGAAGTCGTATAGACGTACTGGAAATAATGATGAAGACTACAGCAGTTATAAAGAAGCACTTAACCAAGCTACAGCTGACATTAGAAATTCAAAGAGAAGCTATGAACAACAATTAGCTAGTAATATAAAACATGACAGCAAGAGTTTTTATGCGTATGTCCGAAGCAAACAGAAAGTTCGAGATAAGGTCGGTCCTCTAGAAGATAGTGCTGGAAATATAATATCAGAGGGATTCTTAATGGCAGAAGACCTGAATGAGTACTTTAGTTCTGTGTTTACCAGGGAAGATATTAGTTCACTGCCAGTACCAGAGGCTAAGTTCAAGGGGGCAGATTCAGACTATTTAGGACAATTAATTGTAACCCCGGAAATGGTAGCTAAGAAAATAAGGGCTATGAAGGATAATAAATCACCTGGAGTGGATGGTATTTCACCCAAACTACTATTGGAAATTGTAGAACAAATTAGCATACCGCTTGCAACAGTTTCAACTTGTCATTAGAAGAGGGAGTGGTTCCTTTAGAATGGAAAGAAGCAAACATTATACCGTTATTCAAAAAAGGTTCGAGAAACAAGTCAGAGAACTATAGACCAGTGAGTTTAACATCAGTGATTTGTAAATTGTTAGAAAGACTAATTAAAGATCACATGGTGGATTTTCTTGTTAAACAAAACTTGATAAACCCATCTCAACATGGTTTTTTTAAAGCGAGGTCATGCTTAACAAATATGTTATGTTTTTTGGAAGACATCACTAAGTGGGTAGATGAGGGATCACCAGTAGATATCGTCTACTTAGATTTTCAAAAAGCTTTCGACAAAGTACCACATCAAAGATTACTGCTTAAACTAAAGGCCAATGGCATAGGAAATGGTATCATAAACTGGATAGAACAATGGCTGATTGACAGAAGACAACGTGTAGTAGTTGATGGGGAGGCTTCAAACTGGAAATCGGTATTGAGTAGGGTACCACAGGGATCAGTATTAGGTCCTATATTATTCTTAATATATATCAACGATTTGGATGATGAAATAACAAGCAAGGTGTTGAAATTTGCGGATGATACAAAAGTGTTTAGAAGGATTAAGAGTGATGGAGATAGACAGCATTTACAAGATGATCTTGACAGGTTGATCAAATGGTCTGAAAAGTGGCAAATGCTGTTCAATTTTGGGAAATGTAAATGCCTCCACACAGGACATGGGAACGAAGAGGTAGAATATACAATGGGGGGTACTGTACTAAGTACTACTGTAAAAGAAAAGGACTTAGGGTTAACCATTAGTGCTGATATGAAGGTTTCAGAGCAGTGCGGAATTGCAGCTTCAAAGGGAAATCAAATCCTTGGATTAATTAGGCGAAACATAACGTATAAGGAAAAAGAGCTAATAATACCGCTGTACAAAACAATAGTTAGGCCTCATTTAGAATATTGTATTCAAGCGTGGAGGCCATATCGCAGGAAGGACATAGATATGCTAGAAAGAGTGCAGAGGAGAGCAACTAAAATGATACCAAAACTGAGGGATCTTAGTTACGAAATACGCCTAAACAAATGCGGTTTAACAACACTAGAGACCAGGAGATTGAGAGGAGATCAGATAGAAGTGTTTAAAATATTGAAGGGTTATGAAAATATTGATAGAAATATTTTTTTCTCAGTTAAGAAAGATAGAAGGACTAGAGGACATGAACTTACATTGGCAAAGGAGCAGAGTAGATTGGATATAAGAAAGTTTTCTTTTTCACAAAGGACTGTAAATGAATGGAATAGATTACCTGCTGATTGTGTGGGTGCTAGTAGCGTGAATATGTTTAAAAATAAAATCGACACATACCTCAGACGGGCGGGATACACATAGATAAAAGGGTCGGACTCTCGATAAGCCAAAGGGCTTCCTTGTCCACCTGCCACCTAGAGTTAATTCTCTGGGTGGCAATCTTGTTAAATCTTGTTAAATCTTGTTAAATGTCAGTTGCCGAGAACCAACATGTGCAAGCCTTAAAAAGATCCACAAACAAGGATGCAAAATGTTTAAAATTCGTTCCTGTCCAACGACTGATGTGATCACGCCATTGCTGTCAACTTGACAAAATGCGAGTTTGCTGTACAATTTCACTGTCATCAGATCTCCTACTCCGGAGCTGTTGCACTGTGTCCACTTGGGTACATCACGCACGAGTCACCATGATAATAATAATAATAATGATGAAATCTTATATAGCGCCGGTATCCGCCACAGAGGCGTTCGTGGCGCTCGCACAGTATTTGACCATTGACGACTTTAAAGTACTAATTTTAAGACTTGTAAAAGCACTATTCTAAAATATAATAAGAGCAACGTTCTAGAAATTATAAAATGAGTACCATTAATTATGCATCTTAAAATCAATCAAACTTATCGTTATCAATGTAATGTAGACTCGTTAATACAACCTTTCTAGAAATCTACATCTAGTATACATAATAAATGTTACGATATTATAAGTAATATAATAAATAATAAATACAATAAAACTATATTCATAAATAGTATAAGATCAGTATTATACAATGTCCAGGAAATGTCCACATGTCCACATCAAGTCTTATTCTAAGTATAATTTAAAGTGGTGGGTTTTCAAGGCTGTTTTGAAGAGGTTGATTTTTGTAGTAGCTCTAACATTGTTTGGAAGCGCATTCCAGATCTTTACTGCGGATACTATAAACGATCGTGCTCCCCACGAGTTTTTCGGTTTGTGTTCTACTAGGAGTAACTTGTTTGCAGACCGCAGATTTTCACGGGATGGCACATACTGTTTGATAAGATTGAATAGGTAGGTAGGAGAGACACGGTGGATTGTCTTGAATACAAGCGTGGAGATTTTGCAGATGATCCTAGTTTCGATTGGCAGCCATTGTAGTTGTTTGAGGATAGGTGTGATGTGTGTGAATTTCCTGGATAACGTACCCGTCACCTGATCTCGTCGTCCGATCGTCCAACAGTCTAACTGTACTCATTTTGCTCCTCTATTCTGATAAGTGTACAGCACGATTGTGCGTCTTGACAAAGGTGTTGCAGACTAAAGAGAGATGTTCGCTGAGGAAGGATCAGATGTTAGTAAATATATATATGTTTATGTGACAGTTGTCTGGACAGGGGTTGTTCCGGAAATAGTTTGAGAGAATGTGAGACGTGTGCGTGTTGCATTATGGTGAACTACAATGACAGGTGTCAAATCCACGACTTTGTCTTATGTGATACAACAATTGAATATCCAGTATGTGTGTGTGTGTGTGTGCGTGCGCGTGTGCATGTGCGTATGTGTGTATTGCGCTGATGACATCAATGTGCGCGCGCTCGTATGCGTATGCGTCTGCGTGCGTGTGTGCGCGCGTGGGTGTGCGTGCATGTGCGTGTGCACGCTCGTGTGCGTGTGCTTGCGTGCGGGTGTGCGTGTGTGCGCGCGTGTGTATTTGTGTATGTGTGTGTGTGCGTGCGTGTGTGCGTGCGTGCGTGCATATGTGTGCGTGTGTGCGTGTCTGACTTTTGCGGTGTACTGAGTAGTAACCCTAACCCTCTAGCGCGAAGAAACTTGCTGCAATACGCAATGTATCATCACACAGTGTAACATCCGCGTATATAATTTAACCTGAAACATTCCGTCATTGAATGGAATGGATATACATTCATGACACCAAATAGTGTGTTAACTCTAGGCAGCGATATACCGGTCGACTTCCTCTTACGAGTAATTGCGTTCAGCCGTACACAGTATTTACAGAACGTGAATGGAGTTATTGAATTTATTTTCTATGGTAACTCTGAGTCATCGGCCGTGCCTAATGGCTTGCGTGTCAATAGCTTTATATACATATAAATAGAAGGGCACTGCGGTTTTTTAAGCATGCGTGCATGCGCATGATATTTTCACGCTAGATAAACGCCATATACATTGCGCAGCTTGCTCGAACGATCACAAAACTATTGAAAAACTTTACCAAACATTTGCTGAAACTGTTGGCGTTTTCTACGTGGCTTCCATCATCTCCCGCTCTCACCATCCTCGCGCGCCAGGGGTCGCTGCTGCTGATTACATCAGTGCCAGCCAGCAGTACCCCCTGGCTGATCGCTTTGCGAAACTCTGAATTTAAGCTCAGTCTATGAAATCGCTCACTAGATCAGTAGATGTAGGCAGGTCAGGTGGTCATAATAAAACTAATTTCAACCAACCGTGGCTCGTGTTACATGCAATGTTTAGAAAGTAGAAGCAATTATTCGAATACACGATACCGCTCAGCTGCTCGTGCTAATGGGCGAACGGGTAAAAAATGCATACATAAGTTGCATAAACGAGCGGCCATGTCGTAGGTTGTCTATGTAGGTTTGCTTTTCAGTATTAATTTGAAATAAAACGAGCAAAAAAGTTCCAGCATTAACTCTTATGAGCAGTGGCGCGATAACGCGGAAACCGACAAGACTAACAATAGGTTCTGCCATCTAGCGGATTTCACTCGTCTAAAAAACATCATCGTTTCATACGCAAGAACTGTATTACTCTCTATCAGCGGAAGACACTACTCAACACTTGTTGCTATTAATCGCTTAATGGATGTAAATGCAAAAACTTTGTAGGTATATAAATCGTTCATGTCACATCAGAAAAGTACACATTATTTAGAAATTATATAAAATAGGTTAATTAAGACTCAATATTTTCTCGAACTATTTGTTAACAAGTGCTACGAAAACGTACTGCGTACGTTTGGACCATTGATAACAGTTGACCAATGAACGTGTACATTTTATACCACGTCCTAGGCTGGCACCAATCGGAAAAGTGCTGACAAAGGCGGAATTCATGGACCGAGAAATTGACTTGAGTCAGCTAGTGTTGTAATCACAAACCGTACACAAGCCATACACATAAACTGTTACGCGTTGTATCATTTCAAGATATATGTGCAGCGAATATGGACTGCGGTAGGTTATAAAATAACATATGTAATTGAGGCGTCGCCTCTTTATCGGTGCGAACTGTGAAACATTTCCTGATTATCGCCCATCTCCACTACGCTCGGTAGCTAAGCTAGACAAGGAAACATGAAACACGTTAAGCTGAATATTTCGATCTCAGCTGCGAACTTGGCAGGTCACTGTGAACCCTCTTTATTCGATCAGTTCAGTGCAATTCCGATAGAATGTAAAACCGAGTGCCCGCCAAGATCAAACCAAGTGAAAATCGAGAAACTTCCAGGCGATGCCGAGTCAGACTCAGAGTTGGGAATGAATGATTTCACCTTTCAACAGTCGCATCCGTCCATGTCGTCAAGTGAATCATCATCGTCTGGAGTGGACACTGCCATTGACCAAACGGTCAACATGGCTATGCTGAATGGAGATGACAGTTCGGCCTCTAACTGCGAAATTCAGTTTGAGGATGTTAGTTTTGCAGACATGATAGAAGCAGATCAACACTATGGTGACTATGACTTATTCAGCAGTTTCATGAGTGATCTCCAAAGCACTGCTGACGAAAAGCAAAACCAAGGTAACGATGGGGTTGATTCATATCCGAACAGAGTGCAGGGTGACAGTTTGAGTAGCCCTTGGGACAACAACATTTATGCGAGCAACTCGACCATTGAATTTGCATCCAACAAAGAATCCGTGAAACTTGTAACTGCTGAGCCTGATAGTGACAGAGCTAACCATCTTGATCGTAAGAAATCTCTCACTGAAACACCCCAGCGTCCATCAACGTATACTCTAAGACCAAAGGCAGCTGCATCGAAAACCACTTCTGCCACTTCCTTTGAACAGTCTTGCCTGATGTCAAACCACAAGAAATATGGTACTGTGCAGCAGTCGAGTGGTGACATTAAAATTAGCCGAAGTGCTCAACAGGCACGCATCAACCGTCAGAGGAAGAAAGCATACATTCATGGTTTGGAGTCCAAGATGGCCGACATACACAAAGAGAACACAAGACTGAAATCAGAAACGCTCCATTTGCGCCGTGACAAGCGATCACTGGAAGACGAGGTGCTCTACTTGAAGAGTGTGTTGGCCAATGATAGTGTGCTAGCTAATTTGTTGCGGAATATCGACAGTGATGGTGTCACATTGAGTAAATCATTCGTGAATCAACGCAAGCGGTCTCTTGCACTGGATCATGATTATGGCATGCCAGAGCCAAAGTATCAGCGGAACAAATCTATGAATGACATGCATGTAAAACAGGCCACAGGTGGTGTATGTCTCCACGTCGACACTGGTCGTGTTTCTCTTGAGTTCTGCTCAAAATGTGCACATTTGGCAAGCAATGTCACTGATGATGAAGGCTGAACATGTGTTTGGTATGACGGTCTGCAGAATGACATCTCCACGGCAGCCGGCCTACGTGTGGGTTGTTCGGTGTTGAACATACAGCCAGTGGTAACCTTGCTACTAATGCTGCAAGTGCACGATCGACTGCACACCAACAGCAGCCATACCAGGGAGTTACATATTTTGTTATACATATGCTAAGTACTATAATGCCACTAAACTACTGTATCGCACTAAATGACCAATGTAAAAAAGGTGCTTTGTCATCGACCTTTCTGTATTAATCAGAGTATATCACAATGATGTTCAACATTTAATTTGAACAATTAGGCAAGTTTACTGACAATATCCCAATTTGTTCATTGACAATATCCCAATTTGTTCATTGACAATACCCTTACATGTTTGTACTTCAGGCATTCACAAAATTATTTTGTTTCAACAGGTATTTAAGTAAGTAAATCTGAGATGGACTATTAACCACCGTGTTGTTGCATACGTTGTTTTTAAATTATTTCCTTGATATGCGAACATTAACATGATGGGTGAAAAAGTACGGCAAAATGTACACACACTTAGGTGCATGCACATCTAACTCTTTGTGAGTTTATTTCAGATGTAGCTTCAATGGCATAACGTGTACTCCTGTGTAGAGGCAATGGTGTGCCTTGGTCTATGAAGAAATGTACAAGAAACTATAAACAAATCTGGTAAGGTGGTTTTTATGATGGATGTGTATATATATCTTGACCATGTAACTTGACTAGTTTAGTTTGAAATGTTGACCACATAACTGGTTACGTTTTATACATACAAATGTGATTTAACCAGATTCAACACAGGACAGATGTCAGCATTTGCTAATGAATCAATGGCTTCTGATTAAATGTTAATTTCATTTTTTTATCGTGATTATGATTCGTGCTGTATCATTCTGTAAGTGTATTATTTACTCAAGTTAGGTAATTATGAAAAATCTTATTGGTAGTTGGTGCTTTATCTGTTAGACTATTGCAGAATTTATTGCAAACGGTCCGAACATTATAATGTGTAACGCACGGATTTCGCCACTATGACATGTACATAAAGAATACTATAATGTAACCATGAATATAATTTTGTTTACATTTAGAATTATAACACAGTCGGTTGAAGATATAGATATTTTATTGGCAAAGTTTTCCAATATCTGCTTGCCACATGATGGAACTGACAAAGGATATGCCACAATTTGTATTAATGACATAAATATACATCACAATTTCTTAAAATTTAATGCCCAAAGTCAACATTTTAACTTACAAAAAACTTAATTCATGTTTTAAAATGTCATCTATCTCTATGTGAGCATTCTTTGTTTGTCGGTTCCACTGTGTTGCATTGTATGTCTCTACTTACACGGACTTACACTTGTTGTTTCTTACTTTAAAGCATCCACAAACACTGACAATGTTGTGGGACAGGGCAGAGAGAGACGCCGCTGCTCTTGTGAATGCAGGTATTGTGTGTGCCAGTGTCATTTCAAAGGCTGGTAGGCGAGACAAATATTGATGGCCTCCGAGGTCGGCTGACTACAGGCAGAATTTATCTCGCCACGTGAGCAAATACCATTCTTGGTAATGGTCATACAATTAGAATGCAGATTTCTGTCAAGTCTGGAACTTGCTGCAATGGTGCTTGGAACACCTTTGTGTCTTCCCTTTGGTGGTAAATTGAACCCAAAGATCTTGAATGTGGTCATGAGACATGGTCATGTAAATCTAGGTGCTTTGATTCAGTTTAATGCAGAGGAGAATATTCAGAGGGCTGTCACAAGCTACATTGGGGCAGTTAGTTGAATTTGATAGATATCTGCACTCTAATACTGATATCAGATCATTATCTAGGCCAGTTGAATTCGTCTGTCGATTGTACTGTGAGGTGTATTTCGGAACTGTTGGACTTTGATTAATCTTTGCTAATAGCTGTAATGTCAGAATGCCGCAGATGGATTTAATGTAAGATGTGTTATCATGTAATCACAAGTAATATGGAGCAATGCCTGTTTGATTTGTTGTATGACAACATTTTGTTTGATCACGTAGTGTGCTTATGAAACTGTGACGTCGAATAAAACTTGGTGAAATGTGTGTTGTGTTTTGTTTGTTTTTGTGTTTATTTATCGGTGAAGCTCGTAACAGCCACTTGTGGCATCGTTGCGTGTGTTCTTTCTGCTTCCAGGTGGCGCTTGGGTCTGACAGCGGCTGTCTGGTTCACGTTGTATGGTGGTGAGTTGTAATTACGAACATTTGCAGATTAGGCAGGCCCATGATGTAGTAAACAAGCAGTAATTTTAGATTTTCAGCACATCTTTGGCTAAGGCTACCAGGACTAGTTCAAAGAATAATTTTTTTGTATAGTTTCACATCCAGTACAGTTTAGAGCAGTTATCAAATGAAACAGTATCAAATTACAAAAAAACCATTAACAATATCATCTACCCCCTCCCCCAGTAAGTTTAATTATATAATAGTATTTATTTTTTAAATAATTAACTTGGGCACATGAATTCGGAAGGGTTTATTAAATAGCATCGAGAGATATAAGAATAACATTGTGATAAAGCAGTTAACATTGTATTTGTTTACTTGTGACGTGTAATGTTAAATGTTGGAAATAAATGAATTACTTACTTACTTAACTAAGATAAAGATAATATTAAAATATTGTGGTGCTCAGTGAATTGCGTACAGAGTGCAGTAGTAATAATAAATGTCACGTAGCACCCCATCCAAATAATTCTGGGTCGCTTGACTCGCTTTACTGTATTTCATAAAATAAAAAAAATTGTGTAAACTATTTTAAATTATTGTTCAACAAATATAAATACTTTGAACTGATAATTGAGTAAATAGAATAAAATCATGTAAAAATGTTATATAAGATCACATAAGTAGATAGATAAATAAGCACTCTTCTTTTTAAAAATAAAATACTAATATGTGACATAACCATCACATTAAATAGAATTGGTGTGACAATGAATGGTAGGCTGATTTATTAAAGCAGTTTATGAATGTCGCATTTCATGTAAACAAACAATGTTTCTGTAATATTGAAACCAGCAAACAAATGCATACGGCACACCGTATATGAGTTGCTTACAACTATTGGTTCCATGTGTTCAGACGAACATCAGCCTTTGTTTCTCCCATTCAATGACTTGGTTTGTTTTCTGTCAGTATTACTCAGTAATCTCTATCACCTAATCTTTGCCGGAGCTATATAAACTAATCAACAAAAGAAAGTAATATTTCTCTTAAATGGCATATATTATAATATGTGGGGATTGCACCCCAATATATTTGGTATCAAAGGATGCAGTGATCAAATATGGATTAAATGAATGCAACCATGCAGCATTTACACCATTATCTGCACAACCAGAATGGGGTATGTATGGGGGTCTGATCCCCAAAGTGGCACTTTTTGCTATTTGTATACATGGGATAAAACTCTCAGAATGGACTTCAAAATCATTTTATTGCGCACATTACATAAATAACGAGTGGACCCACCGGCTGCAGCAATACACGACTTACATCTATGGCGCACACTGTTTACCAAGCACTGTACACTGTTTTGAGGCAACCTGTCCAACTCTTCCACCAGGAATCTCCTCAGATCGGCCAGTGTACTCTGAGCATGCTGACGCATATGAACCGCTCTGCCCAACTGATCCCATAAGTGCTCAATAGGATTCAAGTCAGACGAGCATGCTGGCCATTCCACCCTCGTGATCTTCTGCTGTTAGGTACCAACGATCCTGGCACGGTGTGGTCGGGCATTATCGTCCTGGAATAACGCACCTTGACCCATGTTTCGCATGAAGGGAACAACGACTGGCCTCAAGATTTCATCAATATAGCGAAATGAATTGAGGTTGCCATCGACAATAACCAGCTGGGTCTTGCCACTTGATGTTATGCCACCCCATACCATCACACTGCCACCATGAAAGGCCTTCTTTGGAAGTGTACAAGCTCTTGCATTACGTTCACCTCTCCTTCGCCACACTTTTAACCAGCCATCGTTTTTCTTCAAACAAAATCACGATTCATCGGAGAAAAGTACATTCCCACTGATTCATGTTCCATCGACGTCTGTGACGACACCAAATCAATTGCTGACGTTCGTGTTCCGCCTTCATGTCGGGCACTATTGCTGGAAGGCGAGCCCTAAAACCTGCACGTGCTGATACATTGGCATCCAGGCTGTCTGACCTCATCTTGTATGGTGGTAGCAGTCACTGCTGCCATAGTCACGATACATCAGTCAGTGGCAGCAGTTGTTACACAAGGTCTGCCAGATCTTGGCCTGTCTCTCACGTCGTCGGTGTCTTGGTACTGCTTTTGCAGTTTATTTATGGTTGCTTGTGAAACTCCAAATGTGGCTGCAACCACATTTTGGCGTACACCAATCTGCCTGCCATATCACGCTCTAAACTGGACAGACGTGGCATGATTGTTATCACACAGATTATTCCAGAGCAATGTCTCCCTGACCAGTACTGA
Source organism: Paraescarpia echinospica (assembly GCA_020002185.1). Classification (NCBI taxonomy): domain Eukaryota; kingdom Metazoa; phylum Annelida; class Polychaeta; order Sabellida; family Siboglinidae; genus Paraescarpia; species Paraescarpia echinospica. Next base: position 26,957,736 of record CM034533.1, read on the forward strand.
CGAATGACATTATGAACCATTGTGTACATTTCTGCACACAACATATTCATGTTTCGCATGAGTAATCCCATTCAGTGATGGAACTTCATGGTCCAGTGGCAGTGGTCAAAGGATCATTAACACTAACTTTTAACAAATGACTGCAGAAGTTGTGAAAGTGCCACTTTGGGGACCAGATGTGTCCCCTCTGTACATACCCATTCTGGTTGTGCAGATAATGGTGTAAATGCTGCTTGGTTGCATTCATTTAATCCATATTTGATCACTGCATCCTTTGATCCCAAATATCTTGGGGTGCAATCCCACATATTATAATATATGCCATTTAAGAGAAATATAGCTTTCTTTTGTTGAGTAGTTTATAATATATTGTAACAAACAGGAATATTATTAATGTTTGTGGCTATAGTGTTAGGTCATTTTCTGGCAAATATAAAGACTTGCATATTTGTTTGAGGTAAGTAGTGTAACAAAACTCCAGGTCCGGTATTTACAGAGAACCGCAACAGAACACTCTGCAGCATGACAACAACACATGTTTATTCAACTACACTCTGGCTATACAGCCCCACATAGTTCTGCAGCCACACTACAACTCTCTCTGTCCGTGCTGAGTTCCAAACTGTGTGTAGTTGCCATCTATGCTGCTACCCCTCTGCTGTGACACTGTCAGCCAAGTTGAGCCAACCCCATGGCTCCCCTGCAGGCCTATAACTCCCTCCTGTCCTCACCCAGCTGCACATCACAACTGCCACTGTCTACTCCCAACTCAGAGCTCCAAATGTCAAATGGCCACACCCTGTCTAATCTTAACCTCTGCACCTGGCTTGTTGCGTAACAACTCCTTATGTAAGTTGCACTAATCTGACCTTCTGTAGTCTGACCACTGCAGCTACTGTAGAACTAATTAAAGCTGTTTTATAGCAGTAGTTTTATAATGTGTGGTCTCTTGGTTGATTTATGAATGTCTCTGATAGGTCACTGTGTACCTGGCTGATAGTGTCTGAGCAGTTAGACAATGTTCAGGCTATAAACATGCAACCACAGTCTTGTAATATATGTATCACAGTGCATTATCCAACATAGATCGTATTTGTATTTCTCTCTATCACATTGTGTCGAACGTATACAACATGACAGTTTGGTCACATTCCTTCGATGTTGACAAGGTTTGGTCAGGTGGAAAGAGCAGACATTGGGCCGTATAATTTGTAGATCTTCAGGCATCCATCACTGTCAAGGGTTCGAGATTCTTTCTCATTTACTCACTGTGTCAGATTCACACTTGAGTTCACCTCTTTGTAAGTTAGTTCAGTTGAAATACATGTGTATTTACCAAGAATTGCATAAACTTACGTTAGATGCCAATAGAACTGAATACCTCGTCATTAGTACTCAAGTGCAGCATGGTAAACTTGATGTTTTTTCCAATAGATCATGTGACAAATCCTTTTGTGTCCACGTTTTGTACCCGAGTTCTGCTGTTTGTTACTTTATTTTCGTGTTTCACCGTAAATGCACATCTGAAGAAAGAAGTACTGAAATGGCATAGTTGAACATATTTTATAGTTTATATATGTCTATTTATATAGACAAAATTAATTTTGATTAATTCATCTCTGAATGATTCAATTCCAATTCTATCAGTTTATATTGAATTCAGTTCAAATTCACACTTTTGTGATCAGTTCAGAAGTAAACCCAGATCTGTTTATTGTCCATGTCCAGTCAGATAACATAACATTGTGTTAAGTTGCTGAACATTCTTCAGAATAGTTCATTTCTATGCAAATTGTTTTTTTGTGTGAATTTTTACCTTGTAGAGGCTGTCATAGGTGTAGCACACCAACGTCTTCAATACGTGTCACATATGACATCATCAACATGTGAGATAGTTCATAATTCCCCTCGTCTCGGTTGATTGGTGTCCTGGCATTTCTGATCCATATGGCTTCTTTTATCTATTGTGTTCTTCTGTTGACTTCCTTGTCTGCTATTTTTGTTTCCTCCCAGTCTATGATATGATTTTGTGTTGTTGCGTGGTCTGTGAGGATGGATTTGTTGATGGTCGACATTGATCTTTTTTCTCGCTCCTACAAGGTAAAAATTCACGTATTGGATATGCCTAAAAGAACTAATATGAATATTGTTTTCTGTTCCACCTCTTCTGTTTCTGTTGGTGCTTTCATTCTTTCAAGTTTCTCTTTGAGGTGATTTTATTGTCCCCTTTTTGTTCAGCTTGCGATCTAGTTGGTCGTTTAACATTGCCCAAAAGGCGTGTTCATCTGTTTCTGATAACTCTTGTCTAGTTTTTGTGTTGGTGTTTCCAACAAAGATTCCAAGACTATGGTCTGTGATCTAGATCGACAGTGGATTTATTTAAACATAATTGAACAAGATTATTAGGATATTTTCACAAAAAGCTGACTTGTTACTTGTGTGAACAAATGTTGGCTTTGACAAAGTCAGTTTGTTCAAGACTGGGTTTTTGTAGGCATTGTCATGTTTAGGAAGAGGCGCTATAAGCCGTGGCTCCCTTCCGTCTGATGTCTTTACGTCGGGGGAAGTAAAAGATCCTATGCAGGGGGTAAATGTGTAACCTGCAGCGGACTTACTAACTCTCGAGAAGGATACTCTGAAATAAACCGTCAACACAGTATCCTAGTAGGACTTTGCTGAGTAATTATCCAGATACCTTTTATTCAATACATGGGAACGAATATGTAGAATATACAATGGGGGGAACTGTACTAAGTACTACTATAAAAGAAAAAGACTTAGGGCTGACAATTAGTGCTGACATGAAGGTTTCAGAGCAGTGTGGAATTGCATCTTCAAAAGGAAATCAAATCCTTGGATTGATTAGGCGAAATATAGCATATAAAGAAAAAGAACTATTAATGTACAAAACAATAGTTAGGCCTCATTTAGAATATTGTATACAAGCGTGGAGGCCATACCGCAAGAAGGACATATATATGCTAGAAAGAGTACAGAGGAGAGCGACTAAAATGATACCAAAACTGAGGGATTTTAGTTATGAAAAACGCCTAAAAGAATGTGGTTTAACAACATTAGAGACCAGGAGGTTGAGAGGAGATCAGATAGAAGTGTTTAAAATATTGAATGGTTATGAAAATATTGATAGAAATGTTTTTTTTTTTAGTTAAGAAAGATAGAAAGACTAGAGGACATGAAGTTACATTAGTAAAGGAGCAGTGTAGATTAGACGTAAGAAAGTTCTTATTTTCACAAAGGACTGTGAATGAATGGAACAGATTATCTGATGATTGTGTGGGTGCTAGTAGTGTGAATATGTTTAAAAATAAAATCAACACACCTCAGAAGGGCGGGATATATGTAGATAAAAGGGTTGGACTCTCGATAAGCCAAAGGGCTTCCTTGTCCACCTGCCATCTAGAGTTAATTCTCTGGATGGCAATCTTGTTAAATCTTATTAAATACAGTCTGGATGTTGGCATTGACACTTGTTCACAGTAGTACTGATTATATAAATGCAAACAGTTTGTATATTTGTTTACAAACAACAAAATTATGAGATGTAGTAAGAGCAAACCACACAAATGATAATTTGTCTATCTCTTGATTAAGTGATAGTTCCCTTCCACTCACCATCTGGTGCTTACTGGATTGATGGCATCTGTCTAATACTCTGATCTTAAATCGGATGCAGTCAGCCCAGACTTTGAACATTAATCCTTTGGAGGGTAGGCATGGCTTTGTGGACCGTTACTTTTCACTCTGTAATCTATGCCAATTAGCTAAGTTATCCAGAGTCATACCTACATATAAATCACTCCCTCTCACAAATTCACAAAATCCAAGAAATGTATAGTATTTTTTTTTGTTCAAACCCCACCGACCTCCCCAAAGTGTGCTTGATTAAGTGCCTAGTAATTACCAATAATATTACCATAATTTTGTATGCCGAAGTGATATACAATCACCAGAAAAAGTGGTTGAAATTGACAAAGTTGTGCGGTAATACGAACAATTAGAATATTAAGCCAATCAATCGATGAGTCATAACTCCAAATGTCAGTAGTGCATTATTTAAATTGCGACATTTGGTCAATTAGGATAGCAGAGAACATATATCTCTTTCTGTAGCCAAACCTACTGCAACAGCTGTTGACAGTAGACTTGACGATTGCAATTCCAACATTTTCCCAATATTGCTCTCAAGAATATCACAAAACATCATTGTGTCCAAAATTGTTTGGCAAGAGTAGTTACATTCTCCTCATTTAGCTCTCTCGATGCTATTTCTAAAATCACTGCATTGATTTCCTGTGTGATATTGTGATCACAGCCAAAAATTAGGACTCCCGATTGGATGTGTATAGTCTGACATTTAGAGTAATCACAAGTAAACCAAGCATCAACATGTTCTGTGTGAAGTAGATAATCTGGAGTGACCACAACCAAACTGCTGACCAATATTAATGTGATAAGTGAGACCAACTAAACAGTGTAATGCAAAATATTTTACACATGTATATAAAATTGTTTGTTACATTACAATAAAATAAACAGATAAGTCAATAGACTAACTTGTAGTGAATGAATAATTAGACTAATATATTAGGCACTTAAAGTAACTATTATGGCACCTGTAGTCATATGTAAGATGTGCTGAAAGTCCAAATGCCTGTTGGTTTGTCTTTTTTTGATTTGTCTAGGGAACATACTTGTTGGTGTCTTCAATTTCAGATTAATTTTGAAATTTTGACCAGTATGGTATGATGCGAAATAAGTGTAAACATGTTATTTGTTGTACAGTTGCATGGCTGTAGCTATAGTAACTAGGTTTTCCTTTTTCAGAGGTTCAGAAAAATGTATATCAAATTGGGAATTCAGTCAATATGAATTTTGGTCTTGATACAACTATGATATCAACTTACTCTCAATGTTTCAAAAATTTTCAGATTGCCTCCTACAACAGCTGGATTGTTGGATTTAGCTTGCCATATGACATGTTGACAAGGCAATCTCGTATGTTAATATGTTATTGAATACAGTGTGCGATGGATTAAGAAGGCCATTTGGATCAGTAAACTGTCACCAGCTTAAATGGGGGTATTGCCTCAGTCTTGTGTGGGACATCTGGTGAGCAGATGCATAACTAAGTCACAGTTCAGCTTCTGAAGATGACGACCAAAGTTTACCAAAAATGTTGAAAGTAAGTTTACATAATTGTGTTTTAAAGAAGAAAATATATGATTAAATTTAAATGATACTCCATGTAACAGGATCTAAAGCAATATATGTTAAAACCTAATTTCAATTGCTTGAACATGGACATATTTGATGGACAATTATTTGAACGCTGAAGATCATTACCCCCGAGGTACCAGGTCTCCAGTTGTGCAACTGAACAAAAATGTCATAATTAACAATCTGTTAGCATCATCTCTTGCAATTTACTATAAACTAATCTGGTAACAAACATTGTTGCATATATTAGTGTGCTGCCTTAACCATCACGCAAGACGGTTTTAATTCATATTTTATACTTTTTTTATAAACCAGCAGTGCATATCTGTCATGTTTGAAGCAATACATCAGTGTATTGATTTCCCAACATAGAAAGCAGTGTTTCCCCTGGGAAAATGGTTAGTAAGGTAAGGTGGTCCACCTAGCTGTTTTTCTCAGCTACCTCTCCAAATATTTGCTGGAGTTGTCACCTTATATTATCACCACCTATAATTATATTTCTCAACCCAAGCATCGCACTGACATCACGAGTTTAGATAACATTCAGGTGCACAGGGTGTTCAAGGTCTTTACAATCACAGATCTGAGCCAAAAATGAGCTGTCTATGGAAGTTAATTATGTGCCCTGGTGTTTGGACGAGCCCATCCTTGCAAGCCAGGGATGGTGATTGTCTGTTATTGTGGGGACCTTGTAACCGCCTGCGCCCCATGTCAAAGGGCAACTGCAGGAAATTCCAATAATTACCTGTCGGGCCTTTCCACAGTAGTGCATGATCCAAATCGCCTAACTTCAACATTCTGACAGCAATATGCCAGGTGTTACTAAGATTCTGACATGTGAGGATGGGCGAGCTTGGTGTGTAAGAAACAACAGAAATTTAAGTGATGTAGCCAAATCCAATATTATTAAGAAAACTTACTACATAGTGGCATCCCCCCAGACCAGACCCCTTAGGCATGTTTTGTGCCTTCGATGCGTGCTTTGTCCTTACCACCTTGTACACCATTTTACCCAGGGGAAACACGGGAAAGTAGCTTCACAGGTAAGGTATACATGCCTGTTGCATGAGGCTGTCTTGTATGTGTTGAATCGGTAAGTTGTCAACTCGGCCCTGTCTTCAAGACCAGACAGCCTCGACGACAGACCCAAGCTCCCATGGCCAGCCGTGTTCGAAGAAAGAACTCTTGTGCAGTTTTGTCTAAGTTTTCAAACAACAGGTCTGTTTACTGTTGCTATGCTCCCAGGTTTGAGGAAGTATAAAGTCTCATTTCAGAAAGCAGCATTGAAAAATTGAGTTTAGTGTTAGAAGCCATATATTTGATGGGAAAAACTTGTTGTGCAGTCCTAAATTGAAATGTACCTCTTGGAAGCGTTTGGTTTTCAAAAGGTAAAATACATTTGAATTGTTGTAGAAAGTTGTTACGTTGGTCTCATTTGATATACAGTTTTGTCTCCAAATTCGTGATTTCTAGATGATGTTTGAACTCGGTTTCATTCTTTTTTATAGAATTTGCTATAAAATAAAGGTTTTTAATTTTGATCCACTGAAAGTCGCACATGCCCAAATAATATTTTGATACATTGGCTTTCCTGCACAATACATGTTGTAAGCAAGGAATAGGCCGACCAGAGTGATATTTGTATGTTGGTTACTCGACCGATCCTAGGTGTAACCAAAAAGTTATTACATAACAAGAAAAATACGTAATTTAATTGTAACCCTTTGGAAATCCTACCATAAGGAAAATCTGAAATGCCACCCAACCCAACCTCTCTGTAGTAATGTTTGTCTCATATTGGTCTGAAGTAATTGTCACATTTCTGGGTGGCTTGAACACAACAACAACTTACATGACAATGTTTGAATGCTTACCTCTCCTTCAATAGTTCCTCCCAGGTCGATAATGAAAGAAAAACTGACCTACTGAAAGTTGAGAACATAATAACAAGAAATACAACATTTATTCTGGTCAGCCTTACCTGATTGCACGGCATGGCACTTATACATCGACAATTCAAGGTAGAAATATCAAGACATGTCTGTAGAAGAACTCTCTCTTCAAATAAATCTGACAAACGTGTATATTGTACTTCTGTTCAAGAGAACCCTCAACTGACAAATGCAGTTTCAAAGAAAGCAAGGTTGCCTGTTCCATTATATAGAAACAGCCAGGAATGGTAATTAATGGAAGGAAGTTCGCTGAATTGTTTTACTCGAGGAGCACGGGTACAACCTGAAAGCAACCAATGGCAATAGCGGCAATTTAGAATCTGAATTTTTTGTTTATAATTTGAAAATGTTGAGACCACCGTTTCGGGCTTATTTGGTGTGGATCGAGTAAAACTTCAACGTATGTATTCAGATATTATGATCATTATTTGAAACTGATGAACAGACAGCTTTCTTTTAACGTTATCTGCAATTCATGTAGCCGATCACAAATCGGGTTTATTGAGTTCAGATGTGTGCATTTTGTGAAATTGGCCTTCTGTTTAAAAAATCTTATTTACCTACCCCTACATGACTTGAGCATGTTGCAGTGCAGAACATGTCAACGCTACAATACTTCAAGGTACTCTCACAAATTCACATTTTCTTGTCTATAATAAGGTCACATAGTGGCCTTTTCCACTGATATTTACAACAATTCTCATGAAGTTACTATGAAACAGTTAAGATGATTTAAGAGAAAGATTGAAGTATGAACTTTGAATAATCCCACAAGTTCTCAAACAGCGCAGAAAATAGAACTTGATCCAACAAACACGCAATAGTTCCATTTTGCCTGAAGACGCACCCCAAAAAACAACTTCACTTTGCGTTCGGAAATGTGTAACACTACATGAATTTGTGGCGCCCCGTAGTCTACATTAAAACAATTGAACCGTTGTGAAAAGCATGTTATGAGAATTCCAGATCGCCATGTTATGACTACGGACTTTGTGAGCATAGATAACTTTCGTGTCAGTCACACAAGAAGAAACTGCACAACTACTAATTGAAGACTTACAAAGTTAATCCAGTGCCTTCACAGTTGGTAAACTAGTGCTCTAATGTTATGACACCGCGTGTCTGTTAGAATTAAGCCGGAGGAATGCCTGACGAAATTAAGTTGCTATCATTACACCCATTTAAAAAATGCATGTCTAATTGGGAGCAAAACACTAATAAATTATCCCCGGACCTTTTAAATGGGTCCCTGTTAGCGTGCCCCTTGAACTTTGGAATGTGCCTCCGTTTAAGTTGCAATACCGGTAACGCTGAAGTGACGGCGACGCGGAGCAAAACATGTTCAACAGCGTCTACATTAAACTATATTTTTTTGCAAATACTTAGCAGTAAAAACGCGATTTATTTGGTCTTGCAAACGCCATGTCCATACATATCATATAGCCAATGATATGTATGGACAAAACTGTATCGTTTCGTTGTTATATATATATATATAACGTCGGACGCGTGTTTTATAAAGACGAATGGTTTATTTGAACATCTCCATGCAGACCCGCTACACGAGGCTCGGTCAAGGACTCCTGACATTACGTAATGTTGTCCTCTGTCTATTCGATGCTAAGTTAGTGGGAACATATAAATACAGTAGCGCTACCTAGCGATTATACTAAATTTAAATGACATCTCGCCACAAAAACCTAAAATCTTTGGACAGTTGTAACCCACTGATTACATCCTGAAAAATGAAGGTTAACATAGTTGCTTAACTTCAATTTAGTCTAATTTTGGTTGGATTTTTCGGGAAAAAATTACCTCAAATCTGGCCGGTAAAAACTCCGATTTTGTGATGTGTGACCTATGTAGAGAAACTAAGCTGACTTCAAAATAACATTGTTAGTATGTCTTATAGAGCCTTAATACGGTCTTGATCAAATTTTACATAAAAACCCGTTTTCTTACCTAAAAATCAGAAAATCCAACAACCCATACCGTAATTAGTAACATATATATATAGAGAGAGAGAACATCTAAAATGGTTGGCTGCTTGTAACAACAAATGCCGACAGAAGTGACAATTCATCGCCTTGGCTGCCCGCCTAATAGTGCTCAAAGGCAACACGAAACCAGCCGAGTTTCACTGTGGACCAGTTGTTCTCTATTCAGGATAAGTTCTTAACTTTTGATGCAACAGCTCGATGATAAAGACCGTTATGATCAGGTATACCGTGTGCCTAAATACCCGATCTTTGGTGGATTTCGTTAAGAACTGGTCAACATCCCAACCAGAAGGAATAGAACCGGCTTAGTAGCAGCACAAAGCATGCATACACCTTGATCAGTGATGTTCGGTTTCGCTCGACACCCGCTGTGTTATCCTGCTCACCATTACACAGCATAACTTCCCGAGTACCTGAAGCGCGCACAACTTCGCCGACTCACCTACCCTCATACAGGGAAATCGCTGTCTTGTCGATTGATATATTTTTTTTGTCAGCAATGACCAACTGATGGAATGGTTCAAAGTGGAAATAGGAGTGCTGCAGGTTGTCTGCTTGTGTGCTACCACCTACCCTAGTGGCGAAGTGACCAGGGGGCGGGGGCGCTCGGGGGGACGCCGAATCGACGGTCACCTTACCCACCTAGAGAATAACATAATATATATAACATATTTATAGTTACATTTCATATGTATATATACACGAAGAAATAATAAAGGGCAGGCATTGACACAATGCCACTGATGGATGTCTCAGGACAATGCTGTATGTGATCGCCGTAACGTTGAGTCATTTCTTTACGTCTTATGTTAGCCAATAATAAGGCCATTAACTAAACCAGCTGTGCATTATTGATTTTAGCTAGTTGTCGGAAAGTGAGAGTTAGCCACCCTAATGCAGTGTTGTTATATTTAATTTACAGTGAAACCAATTCAAACCATCGATATCATTTAAACGTACCACTTCATAGTTACGCCAACAATTGTACTTTCACACAAGTGTTACTAATTAGCGAATCAAAAGACATTCAAGCATTTGCAGAATCTCTTAATATGTTGCTCTTATTTCAATTGTACGAAGAAATAGCAAAAATTAAAATTTCTATTACACCGTAAAAACGTCAATTGAGGTTTCAGTTTTAGTCGATTTTTTTTTATTCATTTCAAATTTGGCATGTGGACAGAAGTATTGGAGGGTATAGAGCAAAATATCTTCACATTCTGGATTGTTTTCTTAAATTGTATGCTACATTGAAAACGAGGTCCAATTTATGAGCATTATCTTCACAATGAAAGGATACGGACATCTTCAGGGAACTGGAGCAAAATTGAATGTAACGCTACCTGACTGAATTGTTTCCTACGTAGCATGTATATAGTATCAAAAATAGATAAGCGAGCGAAAAATTAACAACTCAGAACACGTCCAAAACATGAAATTCTACGGTCGCTAGCACCCTCAAGGCTCGTCCTGTCCCGACGATCTTGGTATCAGTTGAAAGGGTGTACTTTTGTTATTCTAGCATCATCTAGATTTCCCGGTAACCGTTTAAAGAACACCGATAAACGGACCTACAATCACACCGTTTTCGGTGTTCTGTACGGTTCCGAACGATGTTGGCGGCGGGTACTCAGTACACTAATGTTCCGATTGTGGCACTGTTTTCCTCATTTCCATAGGTTCAGACATGCGCACTTCGCCATTTCTTGATTTCATGTTATAAGCTCCACCCACTTTTAAACCGCGGCGAAATTGATGTGCTTTGATCGCAGCAAAACCGATATATCTCTACGTCGGCGTGACGTCATAATAACGTACGCCAACTAACGGGTCTAAATTCGTTGCATTGATTGGTTGATATACGTGATTGTGACGTCACGCCTACTTCGCGTATGTCATTTTAGCAGCCGTTGGAAAGTGGGTGGAGCTTATGTCATGAAATCAGATAGTGGTGCCCAAAGACCTTATATCAATACAAGACGGTGCACCGCGCGCTATCTACATTGTTCGAGAAAAGTACGTAAGCAGTTCGTCCGCCGTTCTGGAGTTGCGCTAAGCCAGACCATACGCAGTTCTTTGCATTATCATTGCTCAACATTTTCAACGATAAGCCCAATATTTTAATTATATAAGAAGTGGTACAGCCTGATGACTATTCTGATGAAACACGACGGAGTTCAGTTGGCTCAATAAATAATTGCAACGTTTCTACGTGATTTGTCTGCACATTTCATTATTTTGAATTGTGATAGGTAAAAAACGTCAAGGATTACTTTAATATCTTTCATTTTAAATGACACATCACAGCTTGGTGATTATTCTTATGAAATGAGGTGACTGAACAAATACGCTAACATCGCGCGCTGCGGTCCCGCAGGCGCATGCGCTTGCCTCCCGAATGGCGGACAAAAACCTTCAGTGTAGACTGCCATTTTCTCGCTCAGTGACGCCTCCTGTCCAAATAGAGGCTCCTTGGTAAGCAGTTCGTCCGCCATTCTGGAGTTGCGTCAAGCCAAACCATACGCGTGCAGAAAATACAGTTTTTTGCATTATCATTGCTCAACATTATCAACAATAACCTCAGAATTTTAATTATATAAGAAGTGGTACAGCCTGATGATTATTCTGATGAAAAACGACGAAGTTCAATTGGCTCAGTAAATAATTGCAACGGTTCTATGTGATTTGTTTGAAAATTTCATTATTTTGAATTGTGACAGATAAAAAACTTCAAGGATTACTTTAATATCTTTCATTTTATATAACGCATGACAGCTTGGTGATTATTCTGATGAAATGAGGTGACTAGACATCGCCAACATCGCGCGTTGCGGTTCCGTAGGCGCATGCGCTTGCCTCCCGAATGGCGGACAAACACCTTCAGTGTAGACTGCCATTTTCTCGCTCAGTGACGCCTCCTGTCCAAATAGAGGCTCCTTGGTGGTGCTTCAACCGGTAGATTGGTGAACGGTGTCGACGAAACAGCATCGTTCGCAGTGTCTAAGACACCGGAACGGGCCCGGTTGTAGGTCCGTTTTTAGTTAATTTTAGGAATGATTATCAGGAAACCATGTATATGTTTGAATAGCAGAAAGCTTAAACTTTCAAACGACATCAATATTGTTGGGATCCGACGAACCGTAATGGTACTAGCAGTCGTTCAAAAGGCGTTTTTGGAACGTGTTTGACAGTTGTTAATTTTTCGCTCGCTTATCTATTTTTGATAGTATGTAGTAAATTACAATATATATTATTTTATATGCTATTTAATATTTGCTATCCTTCCAAAATCCCTTACATGTTGAATGCTCTATGGATTCCATTTTATATTACCCGTCGTGTAATGATTGCTCTTTATCAAATCAAACTGCGCACAATTAAAGAGTTACGTTGACACTATTTTATTTCTGTACTGCGTTAGACCACAATGAAGTAGATAATGTTCTGCGTAACGGTGATGCCTGAAATGTCACCGTATGTTATACGATGTTATCCGCTTGGTGGCTAAGGTGACCGTCGATTATTCGCTACTCCCAGAGCGGATGCCAGTGCGCCTTCCTGCCCCCGGGTCACTGCGCCACTAGGGTAGGTGGTAGCAGACAACCTGCCTTAATCCTATTTCCACTTTAAACCATTCTGTCAGCTGGCCATTGATGACGTTGTTGGCCAATTATGACGTTGTAGAGCGGAGGTGGTGTTGGATATGTTTCCAGTCGAGGGAGGACGTGTCTTTACAAACATTACGTAACATTTGACAAACATTAGGTAACATTTTAAATTCACACACAACTACGTTTTTTAAGCGGAACTAATTACTACTTTCCCCAAGAAAGAATGTTTTCTTCAGCGATGGAGTGCGTACACACACCCATCGTACCCCAACATACAGGTCTGTAAAATATGCTCTGTTAGGACATACCAAGTAGCCATTGCTACCAAAGCGTTTAAAAAAGCGTTTATTTAGTTTTGTATGTGTAGTACGCAAATGCCTATGCGCCATAAAAGAGAAAGGCGTGTACGCATAACACAAAGGGCAACATAAGTTATTGCTACGTGTGTAACACACGTTTACGCAATTGAAATTACTCAAGCAGATGAATCATCTTGGGGTTACGACATTTACCATTTTGATATGGCAGTTTCATAGCTACAACAGCGGTACATGTTAAGTTTCCCACACACCACAATAATATTATGGCAAGAAGCGTATTTCACGCGTCGCGCCCAGTGCATTGAAAGTCAAATAATAAACACTTACTGTCGCAAGTAAAGAGGGGACGACCTTTCTTCATCACTGCGGGCAAAGACGAGGCATAGAGTTGATGTAAGTTTACATGAAATGTCTCCACCACAAACAAAAAACAGACTGTTGTTGTTTTAACAATTAATGGTGTTTACTAAACTGATGAAAGAGCAAAATACGCACATCTAAAAGTCAAATTGAAACAACAGAGTGACTATGTTCCCGAAATATATACATATAAATATATAAATATAATTATATTCCAAAAATAATGTTATGTTTCTGAAGTACACATATTAACACATAATTTATGATAATTTCAGCACCAACGCGTTAATAAAACTTAACGTATTCATCAACATCCTGGAAAACATATTTTTACATAATTATCATTGGCTTGTTACTGTTCATACTTTGCTCGATTAAATGTCGTGTTTAAAGCATCTTCTGTCTTGTGTCTTACTGATTGTGTCAGAATAGCAGTTGGTTGATAGGCACAGAAGTAAATTACGTACATCAATTTCACGATATTTTATCTAAACCGGTAATACAATTAACATAACGGAATTAACACACTAAACACAGACAGTTCACTGTCTGTTTTCAAGTAGTCAGGTAGTATTGCATGTAAGTAAATGTGTTACTGGTTTCGTATAAAGCTCCTGCTACGCAGTTCTGTTGGTGTCGTAAAGGATTCTACCTTGCAACCTTCACAATGTATAGGGTACCGGAATTAACTAAGTAATCTCTATTTTAGCCCACTTTATGCTTCTTTTGTTGGATATTGCGTAAAATATGCACGTGTCAGGACTAATAGTTATGTTTCACCAGTCATAGTTACACTTTGTAGTCAAGCCATGCACAACTGAATTGTTGGACTCTTCATATTATAAGCCAAAGGCGTATACATGTTATGTCCATCGGTATTTTCTCACTGGCAATCTGGTGATATCATATAAATCCACATGCGTGCACAGT
>CM034533.1:26982146-27061578 GCA_020002185.1 Paraescarpia echinospica
TTATATATGGGAGGGAAGTAGGCCTACACTGAAGTAGGCTGAACTCCATCGTTGTGAAGACGTCCAACAAGACGATACTGAACAGAACATATAGCGAAATTGATCATCTGTTAAGAGCAAGTCAGCATGGATTACATGTCGGGAGGACGACAGCCGGCTATATAACATTGAGCAGGGTAATGGAAAGAATTAGATCGATAACTCTACCTGCACTCATAACAGTCATAGACTTTCAAAAAGTATTTGACACAATCCAACTTCTCAAAATAATGAAGATTCGTAAGATCTATGGCATTCCCGAACAGCTGGTAAAAGCTATCGTAACAATGTAAACGACCACTGGTGCTAAAGTATTGGTACCAGATGGAGAAACATAACTGTTTGGTCCTGGCAGGAGTTTTGCAAGGAGATACACTTGTACCGTACTTCTTCACAGTCGTCCTTGACTATCCACTGAGAGAAGCCATGGGCGGACGGGAAGAAGAACCGGGATTTAACTCACAAGAAAAAAGAAGACGTATCAAGCCGGCGGTCATCACAGATGTTGAATTTTCCGACGACATCGCTTTTTTAAAAGCTCTCACTGGCACAAGAGTTACTGATGAGAGTTGAAAGCTCGTGTGCAAAAATAGTTTGAACATAACTTCTAGAAAAAACAAATGCATGGCGTAGAACCTTCCTGAAAAAAATTAACATTGTGATCAGTGAGAAGGTCGAATATCTTAAATACCTATGTTCATGGGCCAGCACTAAAAGTTCTTTATGTGACATACACTATGTCTTTTAGGTTTATGCTATGCCCTATAATGTTATCATGTTATGTTGGGTTTTTATGTTGACTTGCATTTATATATTGTATGGTTTCTGTATATGAAACAGTTTTGTTTACTTGTTCTCCCACTGGTTGTCAAATGGTGATCTTGCGTGTCATTAATTTTCATCTTCATGTCTGCGTCAATATCCGAAAAAATTAAGCATTCTTTCTTGACTTTTCTTGGTAACTGTGTTCATATTCCTATATATAACTCTACATTTGTTGGATGGTCTTTCCAGGTAATAATGAATATGTACCAGAAAATTGTTGTGTAGCACCCATCTAGTTTTTATAGTGTCTCTGTTAGCATTCAAGACTCGCAGCAGTACATGAGCGCAATACTCCACTGTTGCAGTGAACAGCCACTACTGGTCCAGCGTGGTTCTAATTTCCATATTGCTCTTATTGGCTGCATACGTTCCATGCTACTAACTTCCTGATCCTGACAGGTAGAACTGACCCAGTAGCCGATATATTTAAAATCTTTTCCAAAGTCGTTACTTCTCTGGTCATAGTGTTACTGTTTTTTTCATGGTGGTCCTAAGCCATATATTCGGCCTTTCAAGAATATTTGCACACAAGATATCTACTCTTGTCAAGCGTGCGATGTCGTCGGCAAATTCAAAAACCTGTGATGACTGCCTGTTTGAAACGTCTATTGTTATTGTTGTGAGTTGAAGTTCTGTTCCTCTTCCCATCTGTCTATGGCTTTTTCAGTGCATAGCAAAGGACTGGTACGCATTTAGACGAAGAGAAACGATGCGAGCGTATCTCTCTGCAAAATGCCTGCCAGGATACAAACAGTTATATTTCTCCATCTATAGCGACAACACGTACATTTCTCATGACCTCATGCAAATACGAAAATGGAATTTTTTATTTCAAACATTTCAAACTGCAAGCACATCTATATTGTGGATATGCGGATACACACATGCGTGATATGATCGTAACACTGAGGAGGCGATCATATTGGATTCATGCAAATAGACAATAAATGCCCAGTCATAGCATTTGACGTAGTCGTTGAGGTTTTATACATCCAGACACTAAGTGGAATTAAGAATGGCTGGTAAAATGCAACTATACTTGGAGATAATGGTTATGTATGTAATGTAATTGTTGTTCGCTTTGGTGACACCCACTGACTTTCTGGACAAATTATTCACCCACCCTCTGACGTCACGTGGGCCTTCTTAGTCAAAGATTTGCGAAATGGCTCATACTGTGCACTATAGTAATATCATTGGATGATGCAGTCGTAATCAATGTCACTTGACTAAATGGTATCTTCATATGTACTTATTACTACATCATCGACAAAAACGTGGTTTCAATGTGGCTTTACTCTGGTATACTTCAGAGTACATCAAAGTGTTTTGGAAAATGTTTTTATTATTGATTGTCGTAATGTATTTGAGCCAAATAACCTCTCAAACGCAATGATTGCTCTCGTGTATACTTGAGTCTTCATCTGGAATTATAAGTTGACTGTATAAGTAAACCTTAAATGCTTAAGAATTGTTCTACCTGCCATCGTCATGGAGTTACGGTGTAAATAAACCTAACACGCACACACACGCACACACACGCCCGTACACACGCACACACGCACACGACGTTTAAATAATTGTATATGTTTGCACCAGATGATTCCAGTGGAAGAGTACCGTACGACTAAGGGATACATGGATAGGCGTCTTTATTAGCATAGATACCGCCTGCAGCTAGCATCGATAGAGCCTACCACGAAGGCCAGCTTGAGTAAAATCGCTTTTGAGCGGACAAACGGATAAATCTTAAATTGAGCTGTTTCTATATTACAAAGGTAATTTATGTTCTCAAAAAGATGCCAGCGTTAGCAATCAAAATTGTAATAACATCTAGGATACAATAATAATTATAACCACAGCCGTAGTTCCGTAGTTTTTTTTTTTCTGTAATCGTAATTATAATCAATAATGTTGGGATCGAATCCATCCTTGGCTAAAATTACTTTATTAAACTGAACGTGTATAATCACGATAGTGTGCCAAGTAGTATGCAAGCATACTGATTCACTTCCTTCACTATATATTTAAAATTAGAGAGAGAGAGAGAGAAGAAGAAAAAAGAGAGAGAGAGAGAGAAAAAAGAGAGAGAGAGAGAGACAGAGAGAGAAGAAGAAGAAAAAAGAGAGAGAGAGAGAGAAAGAGAGAGAGAGAGAGAGAGAGAGAGAGAGAAGGAAACAGAGAGACAGCGAGGCAGACAGACAGACAGACAGACATACCTAGACCGAGAGACCGAGAGACAGAGAGAGATATTAAAAACATATGTTATGCGGCGTGCACGGAGTTGTATGCATACGCAAGGACACTTATTACGTGAATCTATGCTCTGATACATTGTCAAGTGTCTCGTTTCGCGGAAAAATAATGGTGAAGGTTGCCAGCTCGATATTGGTTTGTTGTATTTCCTTTAATTCAGAAGCTGAGCTGTATACTAATGCATGATAACTATACTGTTCTGCATGCGGATGTAACAATTTAGCAATATAAGTGCTCGGCGAACTTAGAACACTCGACTCGGTGACGTCAGGCTCACCGTCACTATGGTGATGTCAGAGCAATTGAACTTACGTGCGTTCAACAAGCTTTTTTACTTTTAGTAAACTACTGAAATATTACTCTTCAGCATGGATGCATATGTTTAGTTGTTATTGACTATTTTAGATGCATCTACAGTGTTTCGAACAATACGATTCCTAGTGAGAAATATTTGCTTTCTCCTTTATGGTACTGCAGCCAGAAAAGAAAAACCCTGAAGTGGATCACGCCCTTAGCTAGGATTGTGAATTTACCCCTTCTAATTGTTCACAAGATATATTGATGTAAAACCCCGTTACACGTGCATCAGACACTGGCGTCTGAACGGACTATGTCTCTCAAAAAATCTCCTACTACAACACCCTGGAGGCTCAAAAATCTCTTACTACAACACCCTGGAGGCTCAAAAATCTCCTACTACAACACCCTGGAGGCTCAAAAATCTCCTACTACAACACCCTGGAGGCTCAACAATCTCCTACTACAACACCCTGGAGGCTCAAAAACTCCTACTACAACACCCTGGAGGCTCAACAATATCTTACTATAACACCCTGGAGGCTCAAAAACAATGACTACAAATTTATAGTGAAAATATAAACTATCAAAACACCAATGCTACACCATATAGTAGCAATTGGCAAATTACCGAGTCTTATTCCTTCTGAAGTTGCAAAACTATGCATTTATTTTACTACTACATTACCGTCACGGTCATTATCATCGTCACTCTCTGCAACATCAGTTTGCAGCCTTCCAGCAAACCTTTGTGAACTTCGGCTTTACCAATTCATCCAATATTATTACTGACGATGGTGCTGTATCCCGAGTCAGCATAAGCTGCCCGTAGCTGAGGTGCAATATTAGCGTATTGTTTTGGCTGTCGCTTCAATGTCTAGGATACTTCGTGTGTTGCTCGAACCTTCATTGAGGAGAACACAGGCCAATTACCATTGGAAAAAATGTGAACGAGGAAGATTTATGAAGACGTGTTATTATAAATCTACTTTACGCTCTTCTTTTGCTGCAACTAATGCATATTGAAGAATGACGCCTGCCCCCTCGTATGTTGTTTCAAGCATTATTTTATAATATCTTGAAGATATCCGGTGGAACAGGAGATCGGCCCGTATTTATGTTCCTGATCTTGTCGTTGTGGTTCTGTCTCATTTCTGTTGTAATCTTAAACTGCGACCATCTGATGTTCCGGCAACTGTGAAAACAGCATTCTGAGATGGCAGTTGAGTAGCAACGCGCAGCTTGTGTCGCTTGCAAGCACGCGTCATTTGTATATGCCTATCTAAACACTGAAGACGAAATATTATATGGTACCATGGGGTGGCCTGTGAATAATCACAATATAAGCACAACGCGTCCATCAGTAAATGTCGTCAAAGTAGACGGAATCGTCAAAACGGATGGAAGTATGTTTGATTGTTCCACAATAAACGTCCTCTTGAAAGTTGGTTTCGATTTTGTAATCCTCTATTGTTTCCACTGTTGTCAAACATGGCATGGGCCACAGTGACAGTTCATGGAAGACTACGTCTTTCAGATTCATGATCTAAATCTAAAGCACTTCGGTTGTTTGAGGGATGTAGTGTCGAAGTGCATGTGCGTGTGCGTGTGCGTGTGCGTGTGCGTGTGCGTGTGCGTGTGCGTGTGCGTATGCGTATGCGTATGCGTATGCATTTGCGTATTTATTGTGCGCGCGCGAGTGTGCGAGCACGCACGTGCGCAAATGTATTCGTGCGTTAACTGGTGCGTGCATGCGTGGGCGCCTATGTACGTCCTGTACGTCCTGCCATATGGTGTCTTTTAGGGACACCTGACACACTCTACTGGGTGTGGATTTGGCAAAGGAAATGTAGGACACACTTGGGACATATTAAAATAATTCACAACCCAGGATGAGAGTTGCTGTACTAGGTTCCGGCATCATATGGAGATCCAGGATAAGACGACAATGTGTGAAGTTTATACATAATGACCTTTGAAGAATTTCACTGGGTTGGGTTTTCCAATGACTAAAATACGCTATCTTATTAGAAATAGACCTACCGTGTAACTAAATTGAAAACACACATCATGTCTTTTTGAAATACTGTCCATTTTGCTGTCAACCTTTCCCTTCCATATTCCCGTTGAATTCTTTCTCGTCTGACGATGTGATAATACACTGTGGCATAGGTAATTTGTGTTTCTGCATTTTAACGAGTTGTATGAATAAATCCCTCGATATTTCTTCTTATGCATAGTTCAACATTGCACATTCGCAAACCAGGTATTTATATACGAACAAAACTCGAATGCAAGTTGTTTACAATAGCTAAACAAATGTTGAAGGCAGATTTATAAAGGAATTTGACTAATACGGCGAATGCAACGAGAAGGGCAGTATTGCACACTGTTCTGTTAACGTGGTCACTGGTCGCCAGATGTCGCTGTGTGTGGCGCGGTGTGCCGGTAGAATAAGTGACGCACAGAGACGTGGTCTTGACAAACGCCGTGCGGCCAACGGCAGTACATGACCGTCGCGCGAGCCGAGGTGTCGTCACACGCACTCGGTGTGTTCTGTCACGATGAAGTTACGAATAACAGCACGTAAATGGACGCGGAGCGCTGGTCTAACCCTGCTGACAGTTTGTTTGTTCCAAGCAGGCCGGTCAGGTACGTGCGCATATAGACGGTCTTCATTCCGTCTGTCGATTTAATGTTCGTTTGTCATGGCGTAACGATCGTCAAGAAACACTAGTAGTTTTGAAAGCCACTCTGTTGTTTACCTACTGTCTAAGAAGAGCGTGTGTTACTTTTTACATTCCTTTTTAAATAAATGCAGCTCTATCGTATCAGAGTCTCGTTTTATATTGCTATTTATTTGTATATGTATGGTTTTTATTTATCTTGCGATAAAAACGATATTATGTAAGTTGTCTTTGTGTACAAAGGATAAGAATATAACAGCACATATGTGACGCTTTGTAGATAAGTTAATAAATAAACATTAAACATTATTGGCAGTGTGGGTCGTTGCATCGGACTTCTGGCATAACGAGCAACACGCAGTATGATGACAAGGTATGTTAGCGATTAACTGAAAATATCGTTTAAATTACGTTAAACATACAAACCAATAATGCATGCAAGGAACACGTGTCATTATTCTCAATCAAATGATTATAGTTATGCCCGTTCGTCTCAAACGTCCGCACGAACACGAGCATGCACAACATAGACGTATGTGCACCTGCAAACAGTAACAGGCTCTAGTAACATTCGTGTTGACGTTGTTGATCGTCTGATGCTTTGGGGCCGGAAGTTCTACTAAGCACTATCGCCCTATAGTTACGCTGGCTTCGGCAGATGGCAAGATTACCGAGGCCCCGTGTTAAGTTTCAACAATATGGTGAATGCATAGCGAAGTATTGATAGGATCATTTCTGGACTAGTATGCGGTATTAAGAAAACATTGACAGTTCTGATCAAATAGGTTGGTTGTTCTCAGAGTTTCAAGAAAGAATCTTGAGTGTTCGTCATTATATTGACAACATTAATATTTCATACCGATTTTGAGATAGGGTTCCTTTTATTTTATTTTGATGCACCTCTCAATGTAGGTGTGCGAGGATTTAAAGAAATGTTCATCTTCTTGTTCGTAATATTACACAGCGACGCAATATATCTGACAATCTGCGTAATCTATATATTACTGTGGTAACCCTGGACCATTGTCGCAATTTCTCCTCCGATGCGCCAAGGGCCACTCCTATCCTTCAGTGTTCGTTCGCTTTCATTATCATATGATCTTCAGAGATGCAGATGTATCTCTCATCACCTCCCGCGTCCGTCTACATTTTCGCCCTAGTATATATGTTCCTGCGAATGTCAGTCTTTGAGCAGCCGTCTCCGTACGTCGCTCCAAACTTTTTGTTTACAGATATGTCTCGTTGTTACCCTTTCTATCCGTCCCGTTATATATATCCAGCTAGCTCTTTGTTCTGCTACCTGACCGATACACCCCCGGTCCATGCCAAGCACCTTCTTCCAGTCTGTCATCTCTTCCTGAAGGTCTATTTTACAGTTTGCAACCTCCGTCAGGTCGGCTGCACACGTTGCTACCGGAGAATATCCCGCTTACTCACATTTCTGCCATAATCGATTCCACCACAGCGACGAAAAGCAACGGGCTTAGGATACTCTCTAAGATATGCTACACATGTTGGCTTATTTTCTTCGAACTGACATGTTTATGATCACGAGTAGCAGCAAATAAAATATTGGCCTTTTTATTTTTGTTGGTATTTGTTACGATTGATTACCGTCAGTCTCTTCATTTAGAGGAACTGTAAACTAGTGGTGTTGCGGTTCGGATTGTTATCCGATCGAAATCTTTCGAATGCCAACGAAACCGCAAATAAACAAATAGCAAGTTGTTGCGTGTAGCAGCCTGGTGTGTGGAACAGCGGACTCTTAGTCGAGAGAACCCGGTGCCACGGACCGAGAATAGTTCCGACCTAACAGTGTGTCCCAGTGTCAAAAGTAGGCATTGCTTCAAAGGCCGGCTGCACTAACATAATCTTTAATTTTAATTTTTAATTATATAATACATACATACAAAGGACATAAAGAGATGGTTGAAACAACACAAACTTACAACAACAACGACAACTATTAGCGACTCTACAGAGAAGACCAAGTAATAATGGTGCGCCTGACGACTGGACACTGCAAACCCAGGCACCATACGCACTCTAAGTTACACATTGGAAAAACAGACATTTGTTCACGTGGCATGGTTCCAATGATTGTGAAACACATTTTTCAAGATTGCCAAATACACAGAAATGAGAGAAAGACAACCTGGCCTACCGGGACATTAGTGAAAGACAAGATATATAGCCCTCTGGAAAACTTTCAACGCACAGCGGCCTATATTCGAGAAACCATAGTTGCAGTATGAGTGAACGCCGAAGGAGAAGAAGAATAAACAACTGCATTACCTTGTGCAATCATTTGTAGGAATAAACCATCTAGGGCGACCGTCCTGGGACGGCAACCTAACTGATGGTCAAAGGGTTAGGCCAACTGTGCCACGACTCCTGCCCATTTCCAACCGAAACGAGCGAACTCATGTGATTCCAACTGTGAACAATTGTCACTAATGCCAATGTCGGGAATTCCTTCCTCGTGTACTTTGCGTTCAGGTACTACAGTTTGGGCCCTGTGGGAACAAGATAATGCATTTCCCAGAAGATCTGTAGTATGCAGTGAGTCTAACGACGAAAACATCCTTTCCTTGATATGAGAACGACGCATATGCAATATGCAATCTATTGGGCACATCACGGCTCATCTGTGGAGCCTTCGTCGCTGAACGTAGACGTTTCGGCGCAGTGTCTCAATGTGACTTGGTTATAGCATTATTGCAGATGATGATGTCTACATGTGAGCTGATAAATGTCACTTCTCAAGTGCAAAGATAATATCCAGCATATGTGTCACTACAATGGCACACTGGGTCTACGCTTCGGTCAATACAGGAGTAGCATAAGCGGTTAGTTCATTATGTTCATTAGCCTTTTCGGATTTATTACCATCAGCTATGATCACTTAGGAACTGTGTTTCTTGACACTGAAGTCACACTTTCATGTTCAATACATCTTGGGATCATGACATATAAATCAGAATAATAATCAGATCCATGACTGGGGTCACCAGCAACATCGTGGACATTCTCTAGCCATTGCAGAATTTCATATATACATTATAATCGACCTAGCGTAATTATCTTAAAGGTTCCCTCTTAGACGGCTTGAACTTCGAGCGCCAAACTTTCAGGGATTATTCTACGACCCATAAAATAGGAAGTGCCCCTGTATCTTTTCAAAATACACTGTACCCCATATACATGTCAAAACACCTTTATGGCGTAAATCAGTTCCTTAACGGTTCTGAAGTTAAAACATAATGTGTGCGTAATTCGTAAAATGTAACTTAACAATTGCAGGAACCACGCGCGCTCGGCAAACAAATTCGGAAAATTGCTTCCGCGTCATTGTGGCATCACGGAGTAGACGCAGACACAATACTTATGAATATCCCCAATGCCAATAGCATAGCAATACGCTATTGGCATGAGGGTAGCCTATCACGACCAGGGCCTATCGATGGACAAGAACTTCACATTCTCTCCGACCTTCGTCATTTTGAACAAACAACGAGTGTCTGCGAGCGCGTTGTGGTGTTTATGATTTAATAAGATTTAACAAGATTGCCACCTACAGGATTAACTCTAGATGACAGGTGGACAAGGAAGCCCTTTGGCTTATCGAGAGTCCAACCCTTTTATATACGTGTAACCCGCCCTTCTAAGGTATGTGTCGATATTATATATGCATATGTGTCACTACAATGGCACACTGGGTCTACGCTTCAGTCAACGCAGGAGTAGCATAAACGGTTAATTTATGTCCATTACTTTTGTCAGATTGATTACCATCAGCTATGATCACATTACATGGCTTAGGAATTGTGTTTCTTGACACAGAAGTCACATTTCTCACAGCTAACTTGCCACCGAGAGAATTAACTCTAGATGACAGGTGGACAAGGAAGCCCGTTGGCGTATTGAGAGTCCAACCTTTTTATCTACGTGTATCCGCCCTTCTGAGGTATGTGTCGATTTTATTTTTAAACATGTTCACGCTACTAGCATCCACACAATCAACAGATAATCTGTTCCATTCATTTACAATCCTTTGTGAGAATGAGAACTTTCTTATATCTAATCTACACTGCTCCTTTACGAACTTCATGTCTTCTAGTCCTTCTATCTTTCTTAACTGAAAAAAGAGGCATTTACATTTCCCAAAATTTTACAACATTTGCCACTTTTCAGACCACTTGATCAACCTGTCAAGATCTTCTTGTAAATGCTGTCTATCTCCATCACTTTTAATCCTTCTAAAAAAAATTGTGTATCATCCGCAAATTTCAACACCTTGCTTGTTATATAATCGTCCAAATCGTTGCCATATATTAAGAATAATATAGGTCCCAGTATTGATCCCTGTGGTACCCCACTCAAAACTGATTTCTTGTTTGAAGCCTCTCCATCAACTATTACCCGATGCCTTCTGTCAATCAGCCATTTTTCTATCCACTTAATTATACCATTTCCTATGCCATGGACCTTTAGTTTAAGCAGTAATCTTTGATATGGCACTTTGTCAAAAGCTTTTTGAAAATCTAAGTAGATAATATCTACTGGTGATCTCGCGTCTACACACTTAGTGATATTTCCCAAAAAAACATAACATATTTGTTAAGCACGACGTCGCTTTTAGAAACCCACGTTGAGGTGGATTTATTAAGTTATGTTTAACAAGAAAATCCACCATGTGATCTTTAATTAGTCTTTCTAATAATTTACAAATCACCGATGTTAAACTAACTGGTCTATAATTATTTGACTTGTTTCTCGAACCTTTTTTAAATAACGGTATAATGTTTGCTTCTTTCCATTCTAAAGGAACCACTCCCTCTTCTAATGACAATTTGAAAACTGTTGCAAGCGGTATGCTAATTTGTTCTACAATTTCCAATAGTAGTTTGGGTGGAATACTATCCACTGCAGGTGATTTATTATCCTTCATAGCTCTAATTTTCTTAGCTACCATTTCTGGGGTTACAATTAACTGTCTTAAATAGTCTGATTCTGCCCCCTTGAACTTAGCCTCTGGTACTGGCAGTGAACTAGTGTCTTCTCTGGTAAACACTGAACTAAAATACTCATTCAGGTCTTCTGCCATTAAGAATCCTTCTGATATTATATTTCCAGCACTATTTTCTAGAGGACCGACCTTATCCTGAACTTTCTGTTTGCTTCGAACATACGCATAAAAACTCTTGCTGTCATGTTTTATATTACAAGCTAATTTATGTTCTTTTTGGACCGTTTACCTTGTTTTTTCAATGGAACATATTTATCGAAAATGCACTCAGTTTCAATCTTTAAGGTATTTCAGCATTCTGTTGCTTTCGTATTCGTCATTGTATTATTCCAGTCTATCTTTGCTTAATGTTTGCTCATGTCGTTATATCTTCCTTCGTGGAACTTTCTCATGTACTGGTTTTTACTATTCCTTTCTGATTTTACTTTGATGATAAAATGTATTTGGTTGTGATCACTACTCCCCAGTGGCTCACATATCTTGACATTGTCAACTAATTCATTCTGTGAGAAAAAAAACTATGTCTAAAACATTCTCACCCCTGGTTGGTTCTAGCACATGTTGAGAAAGGAAAGTATCTTGAACTAAAACTAAAAACTTGTGGTCCTCACTCCCCATACTCTGTAGAGATTTCCATTGTATATGCCCATGGTTAAACTCCCCCCCCCCTAATAATACTGTCCCGATTGCTCACTTCCCTTACAGCGTTTTGTACTTTTTCATTCTCTTCCATGCTTATGTTTGGACTTCGATAAACTAACCCAACCGTTAACGTTGAGTTTTTCCTGTAACTGTGTTACACCCAACGCGTCTTCGCAATCTGCTTCTCTTTCTAATTTTATTTCGTAAGCCTGAATAGATTCTTTAATATATAAAATAACCCCACCTCCCTTTCGTCCTATTCTATTTTTCTTAAACATTACAAATCCTGTCAGTCCTAATTCGTCATCTGATATATCGGTGGTGGCCCATGATTCAGTTACACCTATTATGTGAGGGTCAATATCTTCTATCATAATGTTTAATTCACTTCTTTTGTTTACTATACTCTTTGCATTTAAACAAACACGTATATCCACCTTCAGAATAGCTTTTCCAGACTGTTCTTTGCTAATTTATGTGTGCTGTCTTTATCTATGCCTCCAGTTTCAGGCTTCTCTGTGAGTCCCCCCTGCGAATCTAGTTTAAATAAATGCAACCTGTCCCACTGCCAAGAGACTGCATGTAGTTCTCTAAGAAAACTGCTGCTCCTTTCCACTTAGATGGAGGCCATCTCTCATGTACATATCTTCTCTCCCAATAAAGTATCCCCATAAATCTATGAATCCCACCCCCTCTTCTTCACACATCTGCTCAACTGGTGCGTTGATCGCCATCCTCTTGCAGTTTCTATATGTTGCCCCCCTTCCTCTCATTAATGGCAACATTCATGAGAGAATAATCTGTTCAACTCTTCTCTTCTTTAGCTTCATCACCAACTGTCTGTACTTCTATACTATCCCAGCTGTACCCTCCCTGACTGCATTATCTGTCCCTACGTGTACTAGTATAGACTCTCCCTTGCCATGCCCCAATACCTTCTCTGTCAATTCAGTCACATGTTCTATCCTAGACCCCGGTAGACAAACAACGACGCCCTCGCTTAGAGCCTTATCTGTCTTTCTTAGAATAGAGTCGTCCATGAACACCCTCTCTTTTCTCTTTGCCCCCTCAACTACTCCCTCAGAGTAGCTCCTTCTCCGGTTTGCAAATGTCAGGTTGTTGTCTTTTCCCCCTGCCGTCTTCTCTCCTGTCACATTCTCTTCCGTTCCATTCTTTCCTGTCGCTTTTTCTCTTGTCACCTTTCCTCCTGTCATTGTCCCTTTTATTGACTTCTCTTCTATCACATTTGCTCACACTTCCTTTCGTCCCTTCATCTTTCCTCCCTTCACATGTTCTTCTATCCTCTCCCGTCCCATTTTCTATCTCCATCCTTCTCTACGGTCACTTTCTCCTCTGTCACCTTCACGCTTATCGTGTTTTCTGTCGTCGATTCTCCAATTCCTTCCCCTCCAATCACCTTTCCCCCTCCCAGTCTCCTTTCTTCAGTCTTCTTGCCATTACTCTGCTCCTTCAGCGTCACAGTATTCCCAACTCTCTCCCTGTCGTCTCTCTCCATTCCACCTGTCTCCTTGCTAATTCTCATTTCCATCCCCTTCACAATATCTGTCACACTAACTATCTCCTTCTGCAGACACTCCACCTTCCAACACACACGCACTTAAATCCATCCTCCTGGTGTCTGCCCATGACTTCCCACAACCGGACATGGCACCTAGCTGTGTCGCTTTGCCTTGACTTGCCGCTTGCAAGGCGCCATATCAGAATGTATTTAATAATTAACTTAGTCTTTATAAAGACTGTTTCCTGTGTACTATAGCACAGTTTGTTACAGCAGATTTTAATTACACATTACACAGCTGACTATCTATCCTGTCACGAACGCTAACGTTACTGATAGTGACCTAATTTAAATACAATAAATTACTTTACGCTAGAGTGCCTATTAATATAGGTTATTCTGCGCCTAGCGAATACGTGGGACACTAGCTACATAAACAAACTGGAGTTCGCCCGACTATCGCCCTTGCTTAATGTTAACAATGATGCTACTTAATCAAAGTATCTAGCAGGTACTGGCTTAGACAGATATTATCTTATGCAAGTAGTTTTATGTTTGTTACTTTATCTCCTATATATTCTACCACATAATCAGGTTTGTTAAATCTTGCTTACAAACTTATCGAAGGCTAAGTTACCTCACTAGACTAAAGTGTCCTAAAACATTTTAACTAACAAACTTTAAGCACAACTGTTACTCAATATATGTCTAGTGTTACTCTATGAATAATAGTAAGGTAATAATAATACTTATTGATCAATATTTCCACTTGTTTTTTCACCTTTTCGGCACCAACAATTCTCCACGATCTAGATCCGCCAACGTTCCCGCCAAAAAATGATGTTTTTTTAACATTTGATAAATATTACTAACACGACTGTCAACTACCAAGGCATTCCGTCAAATTACGGACATTTCTCCTAGTATATATATATATATATATATATATATTCATATATAAAACATAAGTACGTTTTTGTACTTTTTAATGTGTGCTTATTAAAAGCCATATACTCTCTAATATGATTTTGCGTAACCACTGCTTTTTATTAAACCTAACGATATAAAATCGACGTGGACGCAAGATAAAAAATAAACACACCTTTGCGCTTTCGATGTGCACTATCTGTAATCAAATCAACGTGACAGCAAAATGTATTGCTCAACTTCGGTGTGTATCCATGCACTAACAAGACGTGTTGGATGACAATTCGCTAGGCGGAACATGTACACGGAGAGGCAATTGACATGCGCGACGTAATTGGATGTCATCCAATATGACATCTTCTCGTGTTGCTGAACAATGCAAGCAGCAGAATACGTGCTGTAAAAGATAAAGTGTCACATTACTGCGCGGAATGACTAGAGAGCTTGAATCTGACCCGCGATGTTTCAGCATGCAATGGTGTTGTGGAATCAGTTGCACGACCCGGTGTGTTTGTTTCGGGACGGCAGTATCGGAAAAGAAACGGTCGCAACCCAACGCCAACGTACTTCCGAGATACTTATTTATGGTGCACTAAACAATTGTGTGAAGACATCACTGTATATATGCAGGCAGAGATTACATTCAAAATAATTTAGTCCAGTGCTACGTACAGTGTGATGTATTAGATTGTTTATACTTTGTAGAGTAGAAGAGTGTCATGGGCGACGGACAATAGTATTATGTTTGTCGATTGGGTGTCGTGCAGAGGCAGAGGCATTCACGTTAATGGCGGCGTCATACTTTCGAGCTCTTAGTCTAGGGCGCGGGGGTTCGAGTGGACGCATTGGCTCAGTAGAGGTGTGTTGCTCCCGGGGGGAAGGGAGGCGATTATTGTGGAGTTGTATGTGCGTGCGTGCGCGTATGTGTGGGCGTGGCTTGTGCGTAAGCGCGTGTGCGCGTGTTCGTATGCGTGCGCGTTTGTGCGTGAGCGCGTTTGTGCGTGTGCGCGTGCGTGCATGTGTGTGTGCGTTGCCTGTGCGTGTGCGTGCGTCCGTGGTGTGCGTGTGTGTGTGTGCGTGCGTGTATGTGTGCGTGCATGTGTGTATGTGCGTGGCCTGTGCGTGTGTGCGTATGCGTGTGGTGTTGCGTGACTTTGTGGCGTTGATATGTGCGTGCCGTGGTGTAAAAACAACATTGATTGATACAATTAGACTGAACGGCCGACGTGGGACGTTCAAAACACTATAGTGTTTTCAACTTAACGTTTTAACCTCGCGTTTGAAACTAAGCCTAACAAAACACATCTGGACAATTAACAGAAACCAGTGAAACTTCATAACATGTTTCTGTGATAAAAACGATCCAGATTGTACGAAAACAGTGCCAATTTTGAAATTCGGCAGTGAATATATAAGTTGAAAACACCCTAGAATGTTTAAAACCTAGGCTAAAACACGACTGGAATGTTTTAGAGGATGAGTGTGTTGAACTTACTACACTTGTATGGCCACTAGCGCGATGCGTGTCCCCGACTGGTAATATAAACATGTTGAGCTTGCTTGAGCTAAACACCTTCTAATGAAAAGGGCAGACCGTGTGTTTGTACGTGTGGCAATGAAAAACTGAGTATATGGATTTACGGGTATGAGAGGGCATGTTAGGTTAAGAATATACATAGCGCAGTTTCCTCTTCCTACGACTGTACAATATGATTTATGCTTCCTACCTGACACAGGTTACAACGATGTTCACGATATTGATCCAATGTCGTGCAAACATCAAATTGTTCAGTAAATGTCAGCTTACTAATTATACTAATTATATACTAATTATACGTAAATACACACACAGTTACACACACACACACACACACACACACACACACACACACACACACACACACACACACACACACACACACACACACACACACACACACACACACACACACGACATTTCTACGTTTATGATTATATGATAACATTCATTATATGATAAAAGTGTGTGGTGCGTGATGTGTGGTGTGTGTGTGTTCGTGCGTGCGTTTGTGTGTGTGGATTTGTTTATGAGCGTTGGTGCGTGCGTGAGTGTGTGTGTGTGTGGTGTGTTCGTGCGTGCGTGTGTGTGTGGAATTGATTATGTGCGTTGGTACGTGCATGAGTGTGTGCGTGCCAGCGTGCCTGCGTGCTTGCGTGCGTGTTCGTATCTTCATATTTCATATATTTATGACAATGGTATATTTGTTTTATTGCACCATGACAAGACGCAACGCCTTACTTAAGGCCTCTACTTTTGATGTCGCAACTAGCCTGTATATGCATCGGGTAGACTGCTCTGGCCAATCTAAGTGTAATCAAAACAGGTAGCAATAACGTGCTTGCTACACCAGGAAACTAGCATTCCATTTATCCATGTTAATTTTTAATATAACGTAGGATATGATCAGAGAGAGCGGAAACAAAGTTGCTACTACTAATTGGCCCGATAAAAACAGTACCAATTTGGTTTGAGAGCATGTATCCAAAACATTGATTAACTGTTTTCCCGACAGACCTAGCATTCTTCCGATAAGAGAGCAATGCACTAAGATCGCCGTTGCCGCTGCGAGTACATTAGCTATTTGGCCAAGATAAAATCACAGCACATAATAACCCAGATCGACCTTTTGTGTTGCAAACGCTCCATCGCAGATACCATTATTCATTAATAAAAATGAACAAATCCTGATTGAGAAAATTGTCCCGCTTTCCGTACCGACATCGACTATAAAATGTGGTTCACGCGCGGCAGACGTGCGAGTTATTGCAATGTTGTAATTGCATCAGCGAATATACGGTAGGATTTATTGCTAGTAGTCAACGCACATAATGTTCAGCCGGCAGGAATTAGGCGCATTTTGTCGGTGTTTCCAAAATGGGAACGCGACAACTGCAAGGCTGAGGAAGGAGTGTTACTAAAAGTGTCGAGCGTTCGACGCTCAGTCTAGGTAATCTGTTTATTAGCTTATCGGTCCATTATATATCAGGCTAAATTGTGACAACTCTTCACCAATTTTGTTTTGAATGATACATGTATTATTTTATGTATATGATATTTCAAATACTTTTTAAATATTGTTTCAAACGCATTCTGTACAAGGATGAAAAAATCAATCACGTATGCGTGAATACACGTTAGTAATGGATTAAAGTTGCATTCTTAGTTAACGTTATATTACAACTTTGTCGTGTTAAAATTCCTGGCCCTCGGCATAGAGTATTAATTGCGGATAAAATAGAACCTTTGTATTCGAAACTATAACTTATAGCACTTAAATATGCATTATGAACAAATGTGTGTAACCCGTCGGTTCGCACAGGAAGGTACGCTTTGTGATCAGAGTAATTGTCCACACGAACACATAGTTGTGTTAGCATATATTATCGAACATTTGAACCAATTAATCAATTAATTATCGAATATTTGAACCAATTAATCAAAACAGCATTGATGTGTCGAACCAAGAATGGAACAATCATATGTGGAAAATGCTATATTGAAATCGACCGTGGAGGCAGTCTGCCGTTTGTGGCTACCTGCAGGCTATGATGTCCACCCAAGTCAGAGCACACGACAAGTTGCAGGAGACGGTCAGTTTGATGGTGACATATCATGCTGATGTAGCCGGAGCATGCAGTAGTTGAAACCGTGCCATGACTGGAGCGTCCGGTAAACGTATCAAGACGAGGGTGTCCAGTACGACAACACGTGACCTGACTGGTTCAGGTAACATTGTCTTTGTGAATACTGCCTCGTCATGTGCTGCCACTGCCGCAGTGGACCAGTCAGACCGTGACAATGGTATACAACAGCAAGTTCACGTCAGTACTAAGGTGGCAAGTACAATGTATGTGAACGAGACACCAAGCAAGGGACCCGTGACAACAGATGTTGACAGTGACGATGTGAAGAATACTTCTGCAGCAGCTGTGAATCAGTGGACGACAGTTCGCAGGAAACATAGCAATGTGCCTGCCAAGTCACTGAAGAAAGGTTTGACAGTCATTGGCAGTGCAAAGAATGTGGTTGTTCGAGCTGCGAAGCTGTCAAATCTCCGCTGGGCCAATGTGTTTGCCTCTCGTTTTGATCCGGACCTAACAGCTGTGGACCTAAAACATACCTGGATTCCTTGTTGTCCCTTGACGTTGTGGTGGAGCAGGTGATGTCTACCGAGACATACAGTTCCTTCCATATCACCAGCAACTGCGCCCTCCAGAAGGTATTCTTGTCGGCAACGCTGTGGCCAGAAGGTGCATACGTACGGTGGTGGAGGAATTATTCCCGAGAACACAAGCGCGATGGCACAAACATTGATCGCAAACTAACGGCTGCTCGTAGAAGCAACGTTACCGACTCTCAGTGATGAAAGTAATCTCATATAACTATAGGGGCCTGCCTTATAAGGCCTCAAAATTACATCATATACCGTTGGGGGTGGACATACTAAATAATGACGACATTGACATTGTATACTTCCAAGAAACTTGGTACAGTACACAAGATCTTGGATCGTTAAAACGCCGTACTCGGACTTTCATGGCTCTGGGGCAGCTACGGTAGATTATAGGGATCGCCCACGTAACTTTAGATTATAGGGATCGCCCACGTAACTTTAGATTATAGGGATCGCCCACGTAACTTTAGATTATAGGGATCGCCCACGCAGGAGCCATAACCCATGTGGAGTAGCAATAATTTGGCGCATTTGCCTTGATGTGCATGTTACATGTTTGAATCTGGATATTGAATGGCTAACTGGGATAAAAGTAAACTTTAGTTACCGGAAGTAGGTTATACTATGTGTCTACAAGTCCCGTGAGTCTCATGATCACGAAGACCTCTTTTTACAATATTTTGGTACGTTAAAATCAGTTATACGTGCATTTATATAGGACTGGAAGTCGGACATAAGTAACAATTAACACATTTTCTGCAAGCACCTTAAACAGTTCAGTGATGAGAATAGCTCGTTGTTGTCTAGTGAGCTGTTATTGCCTGCAAATACCTTTACCTATTTGAGCGAGAGATGGGAATTAACCTCGTGGTTGGATCATTGTGTGTCAACCAGTGATGGTCACAACGTGATCCAAAATATATGTTTTTTATTATTCTACATTGTACATCAGACCACATCCCTATGTGCATTGAAGTTTCCCTGGAGCTAGTGCCCCAGGTTGAGGGACCACCAACCCATAAATGTACAGAAATCAGCTGGGGACAATTTAGTGACGGCTGTATCAATGATTACATTAAGGCAACAAAGCATAACCTGGAAATTGTAAAATCTATCTCATGATGCTATTATTTGTAATAATGTAAAGTGCACAGACAATGCACATATATCTGTGATAAATGTTTTATGTTGATCTAATATAAATTATGTCAAATGGTTTTGATGAAATGGTGAGTCGACAGAGTGATAAGGCAAGACCATATAAGAGTAGAACTGGCTGTAATGACCATGCCAAAGATCTTCATATTGTTGCCAGAGAATGTTTTGTAATGTGTGTTGATGTTGGTAAACATAAAATGGTCCTGTTTTTGAAATCATATAGGGCTAGCTTTAAATATGCAATACGTTTTCTTAAGAATCACGAGAGTCAACTCAAGAAGGATTCACTAGTTAAGAAGCTATCACAGAGTAAACCAGAAGACTTTTGGAAAGAGATTCGACAGATTAACAATTGCAATAAACCTCTACCTAACAGTGTTGAGGGTATTACAGGTAAGGTGGAAATTACCGATTTGTGGAGATCACACTGTAAACAGTTGTTTAATTGCATTAGTGATATATATCTTCAACAAATAACATATTGTGTTAGTTATACAAATGATATAGTAGTGGAAATAGGTGAAGTTGAAAATGCTATTAAACATCTGGATGTAAATAAGACATGTGGTATGAATGGCATATATGCCGAACACCTTAAACGCCATATCCTGGGAGAACAAAAATTGCTAATAAGTATAAAAAATATGCATGTACATATGTGTTCTGCAATATAATGACAACCCCCAAACCACGCATTTGCTGAAACATTTCTAAAATTGACATTAAACGGGACCTGTCTTGGTGCAGGCTTCGAAAAGTCTGTTTTCCGGAAATGCCGCGAGGGGCAGAATCGTGACGTCAGTTGTGGAAAACATTCCCGGGATCGCAAGCGTTCTCGGCGGCTGGATTTCTTTGGTGGATGTTTGAACTGGTATACATTCGTTCACATATAGAAATGGTGAACAAATGTGTTGTTGGAAACTGCAACAATTCGAATCTGACTGGCCATTATGTGCACAAATTTCCCAAAGAGCCAGTTACTCGGCAGAAATGGGAACGTTTTGTTCGAAACGGCAGGGCCGACTGAACGCATGCTACGGCAACAAGCATTATTTGTGGTTCGCATTTCGTTCCGCCTGACGACTTCGAAGGCTTCGTACAATGGAAGATGGGTTTCAGGCGTAAGTCAGATGTAAAGAAATCTGCCGTTCCTTTGAAGAACACAACAGAGGCGAAGCCGAAGGCGAATCGGTTACCGGCGAATCTGCGCAAGTGGGCCCGGTCAGTTGTCGGAGCATCTTCACTGGTTCGTGTCTATACGGTGCCACAACGTGCTGACTAACATCAACATTGTCGATCTCGGCAATGTCATCCTCACTGTCACCGAAATATATATGATCAAACGTTTCGTGATCCGCGTCAAAATTGATATCGCTCTCTGAACTACTCGAGTAAGCCGCCATTTGTATCGAGTTGTTTACATGACACCGCGCGACTGCGCAGGGCCGCAGGCGTGAAGCCGCTGCACTAACTGACGGCGGAACCACGACTGACGTCACGTTTCAGCAACAAATGCAAACCCAGCATCGCTCGGGAGTTTCCGTAAAATGGCAAATTTAAAGGCTATTTTTATGTCGTATGCTCATATATGATATTTAAACATTTTGGCACTATCATCATTTGAAAGGGTATCAACCATTTGTTATTAAGGGACAGAGCACATTTTATCCCAGGATATGGCCTTTAAACATTGTGATAAGCGCATTGTGCCTTTACTTGCTTTGTATAACTGGCTTTTTTATACATGGATTTTGACCTATTTTTTATTATCTGTTGTGCTTGCATCAATTATCAAACAAAAATGTGGCAAGACTAACAGTAAAGATAAGTATCGACCTATTGCATTAGCAAGTATTGTGTCAAAAATTGTTGAAAACATACCGCTGGACAGAATGACGGTTATACTAACTATTATGTCTAATCAGTTTGGTTTTAAGAAAAAGTATGGGACAGACATGTGTATTTTTGTCTTAAAGGAAATTATTGACAGACACAGAAGTCTAAAGCTTTTGATAAAGTGAAACACTCTATCTTATTTCAGAAGTTGATTGACAGGGGTATGCCTGGATATATAGTTAGATTGCTTATATATTGGTATTCAAATCAAACTATGTGTATAAGATTTGGTGGTACAAATGGTGTGAGGCAAGAGGAATACTCTCACCATACCTTTTTAATATACATATGGATGATCTACCCATAGCATTAAACAAATGTGATACAGGGTGTGTTATAGGTAAATCAAACATTAATCATCGTATGTCTGCTGGAGACTTGGTAATCCTCTCCCCATCTGTATCAGAGTTATCTAATCTGATGCAGGTGTATGGATCTTATGGGATAAGACATGATATTAAATATAACTCAAAGAAAGGTGCTATGTTAGTATGTAAAAGTAAATACATGAAGAATGTTGATGTACCATCATTTGAGATCAATGGTGAAATAATCAAAGAAGTAGATCACGTAAAATATCTGGGACACTTTATATCTAATACCAGAGCACTTTTTATATGTCTTTCTGTAAACATTATCAACTTACAGGGGATGTACAACAGCTTTCATTGAACAACTGTAACGAAATATACATGTTATCCAACACACCTGCACATATCCTATAGATCTAACTATACTTTTAAATCGCATGGTTGACCTAGTTTGCAACATGATCAGAGGTTCTTGATCTGTATCTGGACAACTACACAGCAAAGTTGCCCAATGCCGTACTCGGTATACCAGGGTTAGACCTACTGTCTACTAACATACCGACTTTGATAGACGCTAAGAAGGCCAATCGATTGACAATTCGTCCAACATTAACGTGACAGCCTTCACAAATACCTGCCCACAAATTACTTGAACCGAACTTCGTGCCCCTCGAGTGTTATCGTTGCAGCAAGAACCCAAGAACCAGCGACTACACCGTGCGTTACACCTGCTTCCGCTGCAACTGCCCCGATTTTCGCTTACGTTCAATCACTGACTCCGACATACATCACTTTTTCTTAACTAAATACTCAATCCATCTTCACACGGGTAGCAGTTTTTAGTTTGTTTTAGTCATTAATCTTGCTCAGAGCACTGCTGTCATAGGTGCAACTGGAAGGTTTTTCTCGAACCACCGAACCTTTTTTTGCGGATATACTATTAAGCGACTACACTTCATCAATCTCATGGCAACCTTTACGCCAATTTCTTTCTAAAATTAGACATGATTTATTGAATCACAAAAAAACACGAATACACTTGCACATTTTGATATATCTGTAAATTATCTAATGTGACTTTACATAGAAGTTCTTGTAGAAGTTCTGGATGAAAACAGCGTTTCCAGAATGCAAATAATGCCTCGGAATTTTGCGAAAGCTCTTCATCTTCATGCACGCTATTGAATAGTTTCTCAAAATCTACTAATTTCATTGCATTGCTCTGGAATGTTCCGCAAAATGATAGTCTGTTCAGGTGTTCCTCTCCCTTTTCAGAAGGTTGCTTGTTTTGCCTGAGAAACTTGTCTGTTTTGTGTTCATCGGTGTCACGATGATCTTCGATAAACATTTGTTTGTGATGAAAGTCTGTTCCTGGAGCTTTGATCTCTTCCAGAGAGGCTATAGTCTCTACTTGTTTTTGGATACGACGTTTCTATCTCCAGGTCTCTTTCTGCAGGCTAGATGGATGTTTGGTTTTGTGGATCCGATATGTTTAGTACTTCATTGAGATATATATCGTTCTTGTTCACTTAAGTTCAGCCTTCCTTCGCTTTAGTATGATTGGGGAATTACTGTTTCGTTGATGGTTCCCCAAATCTGTGTATTTATCTTGTACATAATGCTAATATATTATTTATATATAATCAATTAAAGCAATTAGTTTTCATTGATTATATTTGTTTCATAATGCAGTTGTATATGAAGCCTACCACAATTATATGTATTGATTATTGTGAAACAAAACAAAAATATTATTAATATTATTAATATTACATCTAGCCTGCAAGCAGCTGTTTAGACCTTGCTTGCACGTTCCTCTATATGCTTCTTTTTTGTATAAAGGCCACAATCTGGATTATGTTGTTTGCATCTTGCGGTTTTGTATTCGCGTTATTAGTTTCCTTGCGGCTTACACTCAGGGCAGTCGTACCGGCCCATTGTGTTTCAAGCTTCTTCTTCAAGTTGCAAGTTTCCTTCATTGAGTTTCGTTTGCGAATTTCTGTAACAGATTGGAGCCCTACCTTCAACCCCAGCATGGAGGGTCAGGAAATCGATTAATCTGACCTCCACCCCTTAACCAATCCTGCTTGGGTGACTCTACCGGGAGTACAAAACTCCACCGGCATAACTCGCAGGGTTATTGAGGCACGCAATCTACCCTACCACGATTAGGTAACGATCTCATTTATAGACGAGTGCAGACATCTAGAACATTAATTTTGCATTTTTGGCGACCAGGGCATCCCTTTGTTAGAAAATCCCTCATTGATTTGTCGACAGGACGTCCCATCCATTTCCTCCAGAGAAATGTATAAAAGTGAATCGTATCGTGTTAGTGTCCTTAAGGTATCCAAGTCGGAGCTGATGCCAACCTCTAATTGATGGTTATTCTTATCTTGTTTCAACACGACGCCGCCCAAACAGATACATTACAGACGTAGAAAGAACTCTAGTAACGGATGCGAAAACACACACCTCATATAGTATACATTATTCAACTGGCCACAAAATTTAGCTGCTTACCGCCTGTTGCGAAAACACAACACGTTCATTGCGTTTGTCAACTGGTCTCGTGGTCGGATAATTGGCGACGCGCTTGTGGCTAGGGCGATTCCTGATACACGGATCAGTGGCACGGGATGAGTAACTAAGACGGATTGTGCACGTATCCTAAGGGCATGCTTAATCCTAAATTGCATTTGAACTTTAGAATCCAATCTAGATTAATAAGACATTTTTTCCAGAGACAATCAAGAAACGCTGATATCCTTATGTGTCTTTATGTCCTGGTTATTTCAGGATGAAGACGAGTGTTGCAATTGATTGCATGTTCTGTGGTAGCATTGTTGCTTGAATAACAGTTATTGCACAAATGTGGAGTAACAAAATCTAAAAAGTTATTGTGTATACTGAATGAGTATGGGACTGCGTGGGGGAGGGTTTGCACACGGGTTTAGGTGGAGGCTGTGTACGTGTATGGGGAGGGGTTAGATGTGATTGAGGGCCCGCGTGCATGTAAGCGCCTGGGGGGATACACCGCGTGCGCGTGCCAAGTCATACGTACATAATAATAATAGCAAAAATGTCCATCCTAGGGATGGAACTACACACACGCGCGCGCACACACACAAACAATTTCCCGCAGTATTCATAAACGATATTGTTATAACGTAAATTTGAAGAAAAAAATATTTCGCATTAACCAAAGTTACGTGAACGTTCCCGACTGATTGGCGCTCCTCGAAACAAACGTTACATGAACAATAAATTTACTTCTGTCTAACGTAAGGCACAAACCCTACAATCGGTAAGAACCCGAAACCAACGGCTAATCTCGACAGTTTGGCATCGGAGATGCAAACCGTGTAACAGGAAATCGTAGATTACTGACATGTTTTCTTATATCTATATATTTCGCATATGTCTCGCATACGGGTGTGTGTGTGTGCGTGCGTGCGTGCGTGTGTGGGTGTGCGTGCGTGCGTGTGTGTGAGTGTGTGTGTGTGCGCGTGTGCGCGTGTGCGTGCGAGCGTGCGCGAGTATATTGTCGTGCTGACATGTTGTGTATTGTTTCAGACGGAGCATCTCCTGTCGAGGTCGCGGCTCTGTGTCTCGTGCCCGACGCCTTCCACTGCGACGCGAGCAGCTGTATCGACGGCGGCAAACGATGCGACGGTGTCAGCGAGTGTCGCAACGGACGGGACGAGAGTGTCGCTGTTTGCGGTGAATAGCCCATAATTAAATAAATAAATAAATATACCATACATCAGCAGTAAATGCCAATAGCGGATGTATACTAGGTTCATGTTTCATGTGCAGGTTTAGGCAAATTATAGCTACTCCCATTCTTAGCAATTTCCCTTTATAGAACTCATAATCAATTTATTTGACCTATAAATACGATACATATACAATGAATAACGTAAATAATAGATAATGTCGGGAGACTCCCATTAAGATATATAATATCGCTAGCACAGGAGCCACCCCATTAATGTAAACAGCAACAAAATTTACATGTCACAAATCAGAGTAGCATTTGACTTGTTTTACAATTGATAATTACTCAGTGTATCAACACACATACATAATACAAGGACTGATTATATGTACTCTTGTACAAATTGACGTACATATGGATACTTATGTATACATTTCAGTACGTATTATGAATTACAAATAAAGCAATTATAACGAATTGTTTTGTCCCGTTATAGGGACAGGTTAGGGGAACAAAACATTAATAATTGAAACTAGTCCCGTTATAGCTGCTTTCTAGATTATATTCTTAGACCACGGGAGACTCAATTATGTGAAATGGGATATTCTCCAAATACTCAGTATCTATAAAGTGCTCCGTAAAGTGTATACATTATTATGTGTGAAAGTTATGAAATTCCTGGATTACAAAGTGCGTATCACTCAAAGTTCAGCAATTAGCAAACTTAGCACAGATTGTTCCCCCACACATACTTTTGTTTGTTCAAGTTGAACCGTGTTGACTGGTCAGCTATCAAGATACACGGCTAGCACTTGGGAAGCACTGTAGACTGTAGAAGATGGCGGGTAGAATTAAAGTCACGTAAAAAGTTACGGAAATAAAGTAACAGCTTTGACTAGGAAAACTGACAGAAAATATGTTCACAACATTATTTATTTGAAGACTGTACTAAACACAAAGTGTACTTTTTTGAGTTGTTCTGGAGGTTATGACAATATTCTGTGTTGTAACTAATATTTATAGTTAAGATGAATACTACCCCTGACTGTGTTTAGTATAAAATGTATCCTAAATACAAAAACACTACAAATAGTTAAATTTGTGACTTTTTGTGACTTTTTCCTACATTACTAGAGGTTACTACTTTATGTTTAAATCTCAGTGCAATCTGAAATAGTTAATGCTCCTCATTACTGCCTTTCCTGAATTGTTGAATTAAAAAGGAGCTACAGTGGGACAAGTTTGAATTTCAAACTTAACGAGTAGCTCTAACGGAATAAAAAAGTAGCTATAACGGGAAGTAGCTATGACGCGAAGGCACCGACAGGCGCACTGCAAAAACTGTTTTCGGGCGGATTAAACGTAATTTCGCATTCCACATGTTTATTCTTGTATTAAGAACGTTGTCTTGAAAAATAGGAACAGACGTCCTTGGTTTGGAGTATGCGATATCGGGCGGAAAGCTAATGGAGTGATTTCAGAATTGCCAGTGAAGGAGAAAAACGACAACACTGAGCGTGATTGTGTCGACTGAGCAGATGACATCTAAAAAACCATTGACAGATTTTGAAATAACTCACATGACAAATATGTCATTGATTGTTTATAATATTATAGTCAAATCTGTTATATAACCAACCCGTATTGAATTTGACGTGTGTTTCATGCAAAGACCTTGACGTATCGCGCCACATGAACATTGGATATCGTTTAGCGTATTTATAGAAGCGATGACGTACGTGTATTGGTTATGTCGGTGTATTGTTAAAGCAATTTTTTGTAAGCTAAAAACATTCGAGATGTACTATATCAAAGCGTGATAATTTCCCATAATATTTTCTCTGTCATTTCTTTCTCACAGTTGTATGCACAATTTTGCTGTTATCTGCACAAAAAGCCGATAATTAATTGTGTTTACACGAATCATTTTGAGCTTATGGAAATAGCAGCTGGATTTATGGTGCAAACAAAATGGTTTCATTATTGAATGTTTCTCAGCTTAAATAAGTTTATGTTATCTAAAAGTTTAATTAAAACTAAACTTAAAACTTCATAGCCAGATGTATGTAATAAAAAAGGAACATGATAGTACCATAAGGGAGATTTCGTATGTTTTATATTCCAACAAAACATTGCCAATATGTCATCAATGACAATGTCATACGACGGTTTCGTGCGTGGAGAGCTGGTGTTTTTTCCTTTAAATCAATCCGTCTGTCATGAGCTGTCGCTTTGTTCATTCTCCGTTTATTCCATATATTTTTCCTTCTTTTCGTTGCTGAATCTGTGACATAAACAGCAGCTGGTCCACGTTTCCTTTTGAAAATTTTATCGGCCACGACTCATTTGCATGGCAGTAGCTAATCCAAACACACACATGGTGGTGATGTTTTTCTTGCATCTATTAACTCGGCGTAGCTAATCGAAGTCTGACAGGCAGTCCCCAATATTCATGAGCATGCCTTATACGGACCGTGAAGGCGGGGCCGAACTGGAAACCCCGCGTACGCGGAGTTATTTTATAGATGTATTGTCAGGGTCATTAGTGATTAATAAAACATAGTTATAATGGAATAAATGCACAGAATTACATGAAATAATCATATTCACAGAAGAAATGAATAATTTTGTACATTACAAAGATATTAAAATTAACAAAGAATTGCTTTAAGAGCTGTCAATGCATGTAGTGCCCTTGGTGTTAACACTAAACGATGACAACAACAGACGATCCCGTTCTTGATAATTAGAAGATATCACACAACCTGCAGTGTTGTGTGCCAATGAATCAATATTAAACCAACACAAACAACGCTATCCGTGCCAGTAATATACTAAAATGTGCTGCTTCAAGAATGGCTGTACGCCGTGATACACGATGTTACATCAGAATGTATCTGTTTTACCTTTTACCGATTCCGATACTTTGCATGAACACAAACAACGCGCCCTACTTCGTGCTGGAATGCTGCATCGCACCTCATCACCGGGGCATGCAGTCGATGTCAGAAGCAACCCGGTTATGGTCGGCTTGCTCTTGCTCTTGCTGCCTGCTCATAGACGCATATTCAAGGTTCTACTATTAGCTGATCGCACAGAGCATCATCTCGCCCTGTCCATACATCGGCACGCATTCACTTCAGCCGTGTCCTGTGAGGTAATTGGTATAATTCAACAAACTCTGTCATGAACGTTTCTGCTGAGAGTTGGCGTCAAAACATTGTGTGGAACATTTTCTTTCCTTACATGGACGAGTAGTAGAATTGCTTTATAGTTCTTTATCGTCATACACAGGCGAAGTAGATTGAATGAAGTGGCATATGCGTACAAGTTACATAAATGGCGGTCAGAGACTTAAAACGAATCTGAGATTGTCGGACCCGAAGTGCATACATAATGTAGATAGTGTAGAGAACCAGTGTAGGGAAACGTGCTTATGTAATATCGTAGTAAACGACATTTGAGGATTTGGTGAACAATCTTTTTCCGAAGATTGGCGGGAAAGCATAATCGCCCACGCGTAGGATAATAACATCGTACGTAATTTGGTGCGCAGCAAGGAATGGCATAAATCCTTTATTGCACTGTGACGCCGATTGGAACATCAATACAAATTCGACAACTCAATATATATAAAGCAAAGTACAACTAGTTATGTTAATCACCAATGCCACACCCGTCGCAAATGTAGACCAAATAACAGTTAGTGATACATTACAATAGCGCATATGTATAATAATGTATAGTGGAATTTCCCCGATTTAATATTGTTATCAATATTCAAGCATATTAGGGTGTCATCTCCACTCGTCGATTTCCGATATCAGACAAAATTACTTTCGTTTTGGGAGGGGGTTTTTGACGAATATTCTTCTGGCGTCAGATATTGTTAATAGGTATCACTCTAGTCTGATATCAGACATCGACGTTCTGAGATTATCCCTTACATAATGATTAATAAGCATCCCGTTACCATAATAACGCGTTTCCGCTCTGGCGCGTTACCATAACAAATTA
Source organism: Paraescarpia echinospica (assembly GCA_020002185.1). NCBI lineage: Eukaryota > Metazoa > Annelida > Polychaeta > Sabellida > Siboglinidae > Paraescarpia > Paraescarpia echinospica. The sequence goes on from CM034533.1 coordinate 27,011,685, forward strand.
TCACTAATTAGCTGCTTATTACTTCGTTAATAATTATATTTAACAAACCAACATTATAACATACACACTGGCATTGGAACGTGTTTGGTATCTGGGAATGTTTACTGTCCGCCAGTGTTGCTTTAAAACAAGCTGACGCTATTGCAATAAACATGATTAAAGAATCTGCGTCCCAATCCAGTAATTACAATTCTCTTTTTATTACGCCCATCCTTCTTAAATACAAAATATGCTCAAACATCATGCCGTGTTGCTATGACATCTTCGCGATTTGTACGCGTCCCGCTAATCAATTTATACGAACCTCGCCATTTGTTCGCCGAGTCTAGCCAATTAAAACATGATTTCTCCACTAAGTCGCCATTCGAAGGTTTTGCAATCGTCGAACAATTAATGAGTGTGAAATGTCACGTATATCGTTTCAGCGACACCGCAGTTGAACCGATAAACGGTGTCAGTGTTTGGATGTAAAGATATATTGGCGGGCAACGCAATATAACCGGCGACATTTAAAACTACACTGGCGCCTGCAGGTAGTGGCTTTTTATAAACCCATACTGACGTTAGTAGGCAGTGACGTCAGCTGAATTAGTTGGTCACGTGTTTTCCATAAACGCCGAGATGAACAAATGCTGTGCAGACAGTTACTCACCAACGAAATGAAAATGCGGACAGTTGCTCACCCTGTGTACAAAAAAAACGGCAGTAGGAATTGCGGAAACTGGGTTTATTGAGGGAACACTTCCAGCTCTGAGACAATGTATTAATTAAAAAAACGCATTAGGTTTTCAAAAAATTGCTCTTAAGGTAAAAATAGTCATCCTATTAAATACAACTTGAGGAGCATAAGGTGTCGCTCGGAAGGTGCAAATAGTCATCCTATTAAACACAACTTAAGGCCCACAATTGTTTGGTGAGCAATTGTCCGTAATTCGTATCCACTACTGAATATGTTTCTTATCAAATTTAGACGTATATCTAAAAATGCATGCTCAAGTATTTTCGGCCGATGTAATCTAGACATCTAAGAAATAGCAAGAACAGACACAACTTAACGTGAGAAGAAAGACACAAGTAGTTATATGATCTGTACGCTTAGGAACGAATCAACAGCACGCTGTTGGGAAATCACTCAGACGTGTCTTTGTTGAAGGGAAAAAAACACTACGCTTATTGGACAGTTTCTCACCGCTTCTTACTCGTAGCTGAAGCTATATAAAACTACGCATGAAATTACTTACATTTATAGGTTTACTTACGTTAAGTGTTGCAATACCTTCGGAGCTAACTTATAACCGAACTGTCAAATAGTAACTTTTTGGAAAACTTCACAAACACAATGCCGGTGTAGTATATTGAAAACACTACCCTTCGAAAACACTACGGTAGTGTGTTAAGCATACCCTGAAAACACCACCGTAGCTTTTCCAGCGTACCCTCAAAACACTACTGTTAAGTTCAAAACACTACCCCTTCATTTCCCCCCGATGTTTCAATTGCTGTGCGTTTGGGGGCCATCCACGGAGTGCGTATCGCTTAGTGGAAGGTCATGGGTCTCCGGGCAGCCGATACGAAGCTCACACTAGGAAGAGTATCTTGGTAATAAGGGTTACATAAAGATTAAAATCAAAGCTATTGACACCAGACTAATGCTATTAATAAACCTCGTCGTGTCAGCGATAAGTTCACGGAGTGCACGAGTGCGAGTATCGTCATTCTGTTGTTTTACATTGTTTGATCGTCGGCGGGGGGGGGGGGCGTCTGGAAGAAACGTCCGGGGATGTTCATATTCAAAATATTGTGGAGGTGGAGGCGAAGTTAATAGCTGTGGAGATGGAATTGAGGCTCATGCATCATTTTGTTCCCCCATGGATCCTAAATACACCACTGCAACTCAGTAGGGCCTAGGCTTAATCAGAGTGTAATTAGACCCACTGGTTGGATGTATTTATTACCGTCATCTGATTGGGTCCAGCGATTACCCTAACCATAACCATAGGTAATAATAGTAAATTTAACCTAAATAATAAAGACATTTCACACTAAATATTTATTCCCATCGTCTGATTGGTTACACCGATTATGCGATATATATATAATCCTAACCCACCATAGCTTGATCTAGCCGTAACTAATTACAATAATAATCTTAGCCAATGTGAATAATGAAATTTCACTTTACCGATTTATTCCCATCATCTGATTGGTTCCAACGACCCCCGTAACCCAAATCTTAACATGCTCCAACCATAACTAATAATACTAATCTTAACTATCTGATAAATAATGATATTTCACATAAACCGTTTATACCCGTCGTCCGATTGGTTCAAACGATTACTCTAACCCCAACCACTGCTAATGATAATAAATTTAATATAATTAATAAGGATATTTCATTTTCACTATTTATTCCCATCGTCTCATTGGTTATAACGACTGTGCTATATACAACCCTAACCCACCACGATTGACAGCAACCATCCAACCGTCATTTGATTATCACACCAACTATTTACTCCCTTCGTATAACTAATTCCAAAGATTACGCTATAACTAACCTTAACTCCAATCATAACTAACTCAAACGATAACTAAAGATTAAAAAATCATTATTATTACCTATGGTTAGGGTTAGGGTAATCGTTGGAACCAATCAGATGACGGCAATAAATACATCCAGCCAGTGGGTCTAATTAAACTCTGATTAAACCTAGGCCCTACTAAGTTGCAGTGGTGTATTTAGGGTATCTGGGGGAACAAAGTGATACATGAGCCTCAACTCCATCTCCACAGCTATTAACGTCAAAATTGGCTCCAACGATTACGAACTCGACCCTAGTGTATATGATGATTCCCAAAGGTGAATAATGTAACTGGCTGATAAAATGTACTGACGGTAGTGTTTTGAAATTGGATGTCAATACATGTTCATTCCTACGTCACCGTGTTTGCACCAATACACTGGAACAGCGTGGGGCACCTGTTCATTTTAGTTATAAAGGTCTTTCTCAATGGCCGTTTCAAAGGGTACTGCATATTCAATGGTGTGAAATGTGATCACGTTGGGATAAGAGATGGCAAGATAATAGTGCTACTAATTAACCATCACTTCCTCAGATGTATATCAGAGGTGACATGGTCGGGTGATGGGTTGGTGAGCTGTAACAGTGCTTTCCAGTTGGTGTCGGAGTCAGGAGGTATGGGAGTATGAATTGAGAGTCATTGTGTCAGTGATGCTGTAATTTGTTAGGTAGGCTAGTTTTGGATTTTGTGTAGTAAGCGTTGGCGGAAACAAAAGCGGTACGATTACGTAGATCCCTTGAAATACTGCATTGTCGCTCAAACCATGCCGAGGTTCCAGTCACACATCACTGAGTGTCAGGCATCACACCCTGCTTGTTCTGCACCTGTCGTTTCTTGCACCTCTTCCACCATAACGGAAAATGTGATAAGCTCCATAATCCACACACGTTTCACGGTCGAAATAGAGTAAGTAAGACGCGATGAAATAAAATTGTGTCACTACTCATCAAGACGATGGTTGAGCCATGGGACACCAGATGTCAAATCTGAAACTACTGCTGGACATGACAGACAAACAAACTACTACCGTAGAAGAGAGCTTGGACGCTTTAGAGGCAGAGACGGACAAGCGAGAGAAGTAGTTTCGTTGCTGTAACCTATGCGTCCAGGGCATTCCCGAGACAGAGAACGAAACCACAAACGAACTCGTGTTACAAGCACTAATATAGAAAATGAGGATGCATGGACACACTGTTTTTAATCACACCAATGGTATGAAAACAGAGTCAGTGTCTTCATGGTGGCTGGATGCTGGTGTTGGCTTACAGTTACATTTGCACATACTTGATTGGATAGCTCTTATTTTGCTAGGCAATCATATGTCTATTCTGTTAGTAAAGCAGATAGCTCATCTTTTTTAGAAATTCACATATTTCCCTTTGAGTCTATGATTGATTCTCAAATAGCGATTCAGACAATGTGGTTTTCATGTGTGCAGTTGGTGATTATGAAGCTGACACACACATATATATATAGGGACACCAATGTTGATATCTGTCTCTTCGTGTGTGACAGTCCTGTATGATGTAAGAACATCACTGTTGACATTTGTCTCTTCGTGTTTGACAGTCCTGTATGGTGTAGGGACAGCACTGATGTGTATTCCTTTGCTGACCCTACCGACGGTAGTATCCCTACACCGTGCATACATGCCGTAGACGACGAACGCGTCTAAATCTCCTTGACGACCTTCGCTTGATCTGAAGAGGTTGCTGAAGAGATTTCAGTCGTTATTGATATGTTCCTCTTGATGCATGCATTACTTGGATGTTGATTTATCGCGCAGATCGATGAAAACAGCGATGTTGATCGTATTGATTTGTTGCTGGATTGATGTAAGCGTCTTCACTAGAACGCCCGTTGCAATGGCTCGACTCTTTCCTACAACTCCACAGTATGAAAGGTCTTTTTGGTTTGAAAACGGTGTTTTTGAAAGTGTGCCGGTCTCAGACCTGTCTCTGTAACTCACTTGACAACATGGTCTTTCCTGTTCTTGACATTGCCATCTTCTTCACCAAGTCAGAGTTCTTAGTTTTGTCCCGATTGTGGGGTTTCTATTGGCCCGACTTTAGGTCCTTCGTTGGCTCGAGTGTACATTTCTGTGTTGACCCGACAGTGCGATTCTCCGCTAGCCCGACTGTGTGTGTCTCCGTTGGCATGACCATTTGCTATTCGCTTCGTTTTTTTGAAATATTAAATCAGTACCAACAAAATAGAATTTCACTTCTACCTGACATTGATGACTTTTGGCCATTATCCTCTAGGCTGCCATCACCTGACATTGATGACATTTGGCCATTACCCTCTAGGCTGCCATCACCTGACATTGATGACATTTGGCCATTATCCTCTAGGCTGCCATCACCTGACATTGATGACATTTGGCCATTATCCTCTAGGCTGCCATCACCTGACATTGATGACATTTGGCCATTATCCTCTAGGCTGCCATCACCTGACATTGATGACATTTGGCCATTATCCTCTAGGCTGCCATCACCTGACATTGATGACATTTGGCCTTTACCCTCTAGGCTGCCATCACCTGACATTGATGACTTTTGGCCATTATCCTCTAGGCTGCCATCACCTGACATTGATGACTTTTGGCCATTATCCTCTAGGCTGCCATCACCTGACATTGATGACTTTTGGCCATTATCCTCTAGGCTGCCATCACCTGACATTGATGACTTTTGGCCATTATCCTCTAGGCTGCCATCACCTGACATTGATGACATTTGGCCATTACCCTCTAGGCTGCCATCACCTGACATTGATGACTTTTGGCCATTATCCTCTAGGCTGCCATCACCTGACATTGATGACATTTGGCCATTACCCTTTAGGCTGTCATCACGACGAGTTCCAGTGCAACTCGACCACTTGCATCGACATGATCCGTCGCTGCGACCTCTACAGGGACTGCGACAACAACTCGGACGAGCTGGAATGTGGTAAGTCACGTGTCATTTGACGCAGAAACAGCAAACTTATGTTACATTCTACAGCACAATTACTATTGACACCAACACGAAATGAAGGATATCTTGTGATCATAGATGTAAACAATCGCGTAGAATTCGACATAGGTCAATGATTTATGAAATGCTATTCATTCATATGCAAACGTAATATGGACGTGGACATAAATCAGAACAGAAAATCAGCGAAGTCCATTAGCCATACATTCACGTATAATTAGCAGCAGAACTCTGCGCGCAATAATGAGATTCTGCTGTTCATGCTGCACGCTTGCTCAATAATTATTGCCCACCATTATGGAACGTACTGGCGCACACTCAAGCCTTGACGCGTTCTAGTGGATTACTGATATGAATTGCTTGATTTGAAGACTCATGATACTGCTGAGTGTATATCGTAATATTTAATAGCATTGTTTCTCCTCTTTGTCGCCATCCCATCCTTCTGTCAGTATCTCCGCCTTCCCCTCTTCTCCCGCGTCTTTATACTCACGTTTCATTCGTTTCACGATTCAATCCTCTCGTCCCATGTATGTCATTCCCATCTCGCTTGTTCTTTCTTCCTTTAGGTTTCCCCTTGCCGACCCTAATATCATATCAATCTTCCCAATTCTCCCTGACTTTATGTCTACCCCTGCCGACCCTCATCCCATGAGCATCCCCCTTATTCTTCCTTCCTTCTACTCTAGCCAAACTTCGTGTCATACCCATCACCCATGCTCTTCCGTCCTATATATCTACCCTTACCGACCCTTACGCCATACCTATCTCCTTTATTCTTTCTTCCTATGTCAACTCTTGCCGACCCTCAGTCCATACCCTTACCCCTTTCTCTCCCTCCATTCCGCACCGTGCCCCTTTTCATTATTCTCAAACATATATCCATCATTGCCTACACAATCTCTCTATACCCTTCCATACGCCCTGTCCCCTCTTTCTTGTCAGCCATGCTTTCTTATCGCCACCATAGCAAGTCAGTCATATAATGATAATAATAACAATACTTGTTATAATAATACTCGTTGTTGTTTTGTTTATGACGTCAAAACAATGAGCTATTCACAAAGCGTCCACTGGCGATTGTCATTGACGTACTGGTTATATTTGCCAGAAACATACGTGTGTCCTCCCAGTCACGTCAAGTGTCGCAATCACATGTGCATCCCGCGAGACTTGCATTGCGACTATAAAGACGACTGCGGCGATAACTCGGACGAGGGAGCCACATGTCGTAAGTAAAAACTTCGCTGTCTTATCATTGTTATCATGTCGCATGAAACCGGAATAATTATTATTATCAACTACATCATATATATACACACAAAATATTTGTTAAATTCATTATTCATTGACATTGCCCGTCCTTCTTTCACGTGTCACCATATCTGCTTTTTGCGTGTCACCATCTGTTCTTCTGTCACGTGTCACCATCTGTCCTTATTTATTTTTGATGTGTCACCTTAAAATTATGTCCATCTTTCATGTTTGTTCTTCTTAATCTTGCTTGATTTAACCAGTTTAAAGAATAAGTCGTATCTCCTACGGTTTTTGAATGATACGAGGCTACTCCAGCGATAATATTAATTAGGTCACTTGCCGGATACACCTTTCATTTGTCTGATGTACTCGGTCGGCAACCTTGGTAGATGAAAATGGACGGACACAACACTTGATATTGTGCCATCGCTGGTGACATGATCAGATGGATGCAAGGATGTGCGAAAGCTTCTCATTAACTAATTACGCAGAATATTTGATTTAACCTTAGGATGTGGAGCTGATTATAGCAAAATACGTTCCCACTGGCAGTGGGTTTTCTTTAGTGTGAAACTTCTGAGACGGCTGCCTTTAATGTTGCACAGGAGTAATTAATTGCTACAGCCACGCGGAAGCCGAAGCGTTGGTCCGTGTAGTCGGGTGGTGTTAACAGTATGTCACTGTTATTATTTGATTTGTCAGAAAGAGCGGCTATTTGTGCGTGTTTGACTATTCACTTGATACTGCAGCAATACTGGGTCTACCACCAAGCTTGTAAACCAATCGGTTGGAGTTGAGTCGCTACTTGGACAAGTCGGTATCACCCGGTTGAGATAGATACAACTTGACTTATCTCAATTCTAAGAAATACGCATTACAGTAACAAATGTAACTGTACGTTTATTGATTTGTAGACGCTAATCCCGTCAAATGGAGGATAGTATTTACATTTAGTGAACCTTTTATATATTGATTGGAATATAGAAGCAACGTAATACATTAAGTCTACGGAGATTATTTTTCTGATTCAGATCAGTCGCAAATAATCATTTTGGTATACAAAATGCACACTTATGGGAAACTGATCTTCTAGCATTTATAGGATGTGATCTGTTACGGGCCCAGTGGGCGTGCAGCTTTGATTAATCGCTATCTGCCGTCTGCCGTCACTAGGATCTCCAATTCGCTTCACTCGCCTTTATTATACATCACCTCTTCTTTTATTCACCTACGTTCTTCGACTATCTTTTGCTCTTTGTTTGCAATAATTATTTAAGTATTTGAGTCATCAAGGCACAAGAAGAAGATATGTACAATTAAACTGTTTCTCGCAGTATTATATACCAATGTTTTCTCAGTTAGTTAGTTAATTCATTATATAATATTATAGTATTTGTTTAAGTAACTGATTTATTTGTATGATTTATGCAACTGTGTTTCCATCATATTTTGCAAGACACCATTTCACTGTTAGTCTATTTAACAAACGTGTCCTCGGTTAATTAATTAATTATATTAGATTATTTATTGAAATAATTGATTTATTGGTACAATTTATGTGTTTGTACACATTTTTCTTGCCGTGATATCGACGCAGAAAAAAACATATGACGTAATTAAGACTACAACGCCTAAGCCTTCACAAGAACCAGTTGCTGACAATGTCTCTTGAGATGGACGTCAGTCAAAGAGTAAAAAAAGAGAGACTACTACATAATAACAGCTAATATCTCCCATTATTGATTACTATTTGTCACAGAAACGTTCGTAATCATAGATGTAATCGTTAATAATGATTTATGACCATATTCGTTTATCACATCAGATATGTTCGCTATGCGGGCGGCTTGTTTGGAGCTACAGTCGCCTCCGATTAAAAAACAAATCGCGGAAGACATAATCGCCGTTTGGTGGAATCGCCGTTTTGGCTGAGATGGAATTCTCTATTCCCCGTGTTTTAAAATGCGCCACTTACAGCGATTTTTTGATAATTTTAATATCTTTGTAATGTACGCAATTATTAAATAATCCTGTTAATATGATTATTTCATGTAATTATATTCCTTAATTTTATTATAATTATGTTTTATTAATCACTAATGACCCAGGCAATATATCGAACAAAATATTACGCGTACGCGCAGTTTCCACTTTGGCCCCACCTTCACGATTAGCTACGCCGAGTTAATAGATGCAAGAAAAACGTCATCAAATTGCGTGTATTTGGATTAGCCACTGCCATGCGAATGAGTCGCAACCGATAAAATTATCAAAAGGAAACGTGGATCAGCTGCTGTTTATGTCACATATTCAGCAAAGAAAAGAAGGAAAATATAATAGAATAAAAGGAGAATGAACAAGGCTACAGCTCATGACAGACGGATTGATTTAAAGGAAAAACACCGGTTCTCCACGCACGGAGCCGCCGTTGACATATTGAATGATTGGCATTGTTTTTGTTGGAATATAAAAACATACGAAATGTCACCTATGGTACTATCATGTTCCTTTTTTATTACGTACATCTGGCTATAATTTGTTAAGTTTAGTTTTAATGAAACATTTAGATAACATAAACTTAGTGAAGCCGAGAAACATTCAATTATGAAACCACGTTTTTTGCACCGTAAATCCAGCTGCTATTTCCATAAGCAGTATAAATGTAACATTATACATCACGTGTAGTAATGTACAATATTAAAATAGCATGGTGGTTACGTACTTTCCTATCTATATATGGCTTAATTTTAGTTTGAAAAATATAGATCTATAACGAGCATAATAACATTATTGTCAACAAAATATTAAAATATATTGCATCAGTGTGTCAACATGTTTTATTGTACTGGGAGTGCAATAATTATTCGTTCTGCCCATCATTTAGAGTAAAAGATATTGAATTTGTTTATGTCGAACTCCCGTTTTGATGACAAATAAAATGGCCATTGTATGATGGAAATAAAGTTATAAAATTACAAAACTAACGCATATTTTAAAACACTGTTTTCAGTCATCATTGGTGCATTTAACTCAAGAAGGTCCCTAAAACATTTTGACTGTTGTGGAACATTTATATTTTATGAATTTTTAAATTATTGTAAAAGCAATTTTGTCGACACCTTTTTATATACTACACCCAGTATAGTTCACTTAACACAAATTTGTTTCAAAAAAATTTGAAGAATATGCTGTAGCACACAATCCAAACATGATGAGCACGAGAAAGCATAAATATTATTATGTGCTCCTACTGTGCAACATAATAAAGGGATGCTGTGCATTTGAATGCACAAATCGATCGATTACACAAATCCATTTGAAACGTATAGTGATCTCAGCAGAAGCCACACGGAACTAATGTGCCAGAATAAAGTCAGACATCTTCTTCACTACTGTGTCAGTTAACACATTTTCCAATTAATAGCACTGCTATGCATTTTGATACACAAAGCTATCAGATGCACACATCCATTTGAAACACGAAGTGATGTACAACTTCCTGGTAGATATCGCACAGAACAGAATGGGGCAGAACAAAGTCAGGCATCATCTTATGTCAGGTGGCCCATTGTCCAGTTATTGGCACTGTTGAGTATAGCTCTTCAATTTCCTCTTTCCATCAGCTCGGCAATTTCCAATGTTCCTGCAAATAAACAAAGTTTAATTTAGGAAACTGAGCCTAAATATGAGGTTCAAATAATTGGGGAAACGGGGACTTTTTAAAACGGCTGACTGGAATTTGGAAAGACAAGACCCGTAGTCTCGTAGACACACACTCACAGACCCAATCTGAAATATGTCCAAAGTCCCAGATTTAGGCAAACAAATTACATCCACGACCAGGTTAATCATCTTGCTGTGGTTGCATATACTGATATTTTAGTGTGCATTTCCGTTCACTGCATTTCAAATACCGGACAATGCAGTTTTACTAACTAGAAAGGCGAGACCCTTACCTAGTTAATAGTAGAGGCTCGACAGACACAGTCCCAGTTGACACCGACTGCAGCCTTCGGCGTCGGCGGACGTTATAATTCTACTTAATCGAAACGTTTCTCAGCTGACAGCAGGGAAGCAGAATAAATAAACAATGCATGCGCTTCCTACACTTATAAAACTAGCTGTCAATATACATATGTCTACAGATTACTTATTTACAATGTCATTACTTGAATCAACTCACCTCGGAATCTGGCATGTTGACTGTGTGTGTGACGTCCACGGTCTTTTGCGTGGTATATTAGCTTACAAAGAATCGCTTTAAGCTAATCAGCCGATTAGTATTATCACATTAAATAATTAATCGAATAATTAATTTACGTGACATTTATACATTTAATTTATTGGAATCTCGCTTAGGTAAAGATAATATCCGTGCAGAAACGTGACCGTTCATATTTTAATTCTTTCGAAAATATACATCAGGTAATGGATTAAAATACGTAGTTATACATAATTACTGGAGTATTACGATGTCCATTGCTTTCATGATACACATTTCCGCCATCGGCTAGTTGACAACACTTCGGATGCGCACACATGGCAGGTGTCTACTACGTCGATGAATTCGGACGTTTCTGTCCGCTGAGGCGTTTCTTATCCGATTCAATACCTTGAGACATCCCGACACACGTAAACATGCATACACAATGTGTTGGGATCAACTATTCCTGCACTTGATATTTTAACAGTACCGCGTGTGTATTATGGTAGTTTAGCTCATAGAAAAGAATGCACAGACGCATGCACGCTCGCACACACGCGCGCACGCATGGTGAACACGTATGTTAAGCTTTCTTGGCCGTATCGGCTATGCCTTTATGCTCACTCAGTCTGTTGAGTGCTCGCTAGACCTGTCCAACAAGCAATACGTCGCAGCTGCTGTGCGTAAGCCCTATGCACGTCCATCTCAATTCAAGGCCTAACTTTTGATATAATTAAATAAATAAAAAGTGTCATTATTTCGCAGGTGCATACACTCACTCGCTGCATGTCATGCTTTCTCTTGGGAAAAGGTTATGGACAATATCTATTATCGCATCATATCGAGGCAGTGCTCATTCCGGAGCGTGGAGTCGCGCCTCGAACGTTTGATTACCATTTGCTCAGAAATAGCGATAGCGATCAAGAATAGCAAGTGTGAAAATACACATATGTTCTTCATGTTGAGAATAACAAATATTTATAACATTTCTTAGAGATGTACTTAATCAACCAAAGACGTTGATAACATTAATTTAACTGAAACATGAAACACTTCATGATTACGAATAAAAATTTTACCTAGTTCATTGTGTTTTTATATTAAATCAATCAGAAGTAGATCATTTTAAGTTGCACAAACCCTTACATTGTGTCTTCGTTTATACAATAATTATGGTAACATGAAGCAATGGTTCTTATTACGGAAACAGAATTACTGGCAAATGTATATCCTCTCCAAAGCAAAGTTGTCTATGATAACCCGAGATGTGGAACAATTATTTAGAAAGAGAACACGTACGTTTTTGATGCAGTGGCTCTCTGGAGAATGATTCAAAATATGAAGTATATGTTTGTGTGTGGATGCGTGCGTGCGTGCGTGTATATGTGCTGCATATTTATCTTACTGCCAACGAACATATTGTTGTGATAGTTGTGCACGGTGAAATATTAATATGTGAAGAGACACTAATGGAAATGTATTGTCTTGACGCGGTTCATGTGAACAGTGACTTGACCAGTTGATGCAGAATAACAACGCGGCCAATCGGAAAGATAAAACGTGTGTTACGTTATCTTGCTAAGCGTAAGCTTCCGAATGACCACGAGAAACGAGCCAATTATGGGGATGCGACAGCAACCATCTACTCTATCGATCTGCAGTGGGCGAGCTTAAATGTCGTTGGCGCGTGTCACCTCATGTCCGTCCACATTGTCATTGGTGTCACCTCCTGTCTCCCACTGGTGTAGGTCGGAGTCGGCGAGTTCTTCAAAGAGCCACACAATTGTAGAGTAAAGTGGAACTTTGCTTAACGGTCACTTTGATAATGCAGCCACCTCGCAGTTAAGGTCACATATAGGAGAGTCCCATATTATTTCCATATAGAATAAAGCATGGGAAATTAATCCCGCCGTTATTGTCACCTCAATATTCGGGTCACCTCAGTATTCGGGTTACTTTTGCCCGGTCCCCAGGGTGACCTTAGTGGGGTTCCACCGTACACTGCTGCTAGGAATAAGACGCGACGTGGCTCACGCTCAAGATAGACGATTCTTCGTACGAACATATACACGAAAATAACGTTCCTTCGTACTGGTGATAATTTGGAGGCAGTCAATCCAGTATACAATAATCCGTGGGTGGACTGAATGAAACGATATTTGTCTGCAAGTATATACTTTGAAGGCTGCGATACGCAGTGCATGAACAAAACGGCACCGATTTTCGATGCACTGCGGATGACGCAGTTTCGGCAGTACCAGACAGACTTAAATATTAATATTCAAAAACGCTTACAAAACTCAGAAACCCGAGCTCAAAAGGGCAACAAGACATAACTGTTAAGAAAATCGTGAAGAGGGAAGCGAAGAACTCATCATCAAAACCAGAAACGGTCGCGAGATTACGGTGGAAGTGCAATTTAGAACGTTGCATAGTTTAAGCTAAATTTTAGGAACAACAAGTTTGAGACAGACAATTTGAGTTGTTTGAGGACAGTATAAATATTCATGAAATTGGTGGCTATTGTGGTGAAGCACTAGTTAAACAATAGTGGACAATTTAAATTTGATTCGATATGTAACAAGAAACCGGCGCAACTCTTTCAGTAGGGATTGCCATACCCGGTGCATTTTAAATGTCACTGGAACTGTTGCAATCAACGTTTCACATTCGCGAAACATTTGGCACAAATTATTTGTTTCGCGTGCATCTGGTGCGGACAAGCGGGACAATTAAGGATAGTCAGACCGTCACTGGAGACTATTGTCGACCCACAACAACGTGTTCCTTTGTGTGCAACGATTGAGCGAACGGGAGCCGTTGATGTTGATACATCACTGATGATTCTGTAGTTGACAGCATCCGAAGGGTGGTGATCTGATTGTCACAAACGATACATAAGCTTCGTGACTGAAATCAAAAGGGTAACTGAAAATTTGGAAAACTATTTTTAATTTAGGAATGAAAACAACCACTTGCCGTATTCTCGAGCCACACAGTGAAATATTCATCTTTAATATGGACTTGACGTCTGCAAACCCTGTCTAGACCTGTATCACTCTAACAATCTCTGTCACGCCGTCACTGTCACTCTAACATCCTCCTACTGTCTCTGTCGCCGTCATTGCCACTCTAACAACAATATCCGTTATTCTTGCCGTCACCGTCACTCTAACATCCTCCTACTGTCTCTGTCGCCGTCACTGCTACTCTAACAACAATATCCGTTATTCCTGCTGTCACCGTCACTCTAACATCCTCCTACTGTCTCTGTCGCCGTCATTGCCACTCTACCAACAATATCCGTTACTCTTGCCGTCACCGTTACTCTAACATCATCCTACTATCTCTGTCGCCGTTATTGCCAATCTAACAACAATATCCGTTCCTCTTGCCGTCACCGTCACTCTAACAACCTCCTACTGTTTCTGTCGCCGTCATTGCCACTCTAACAACAATATCCGATATTCTTGCCGTCAACGTCACTCTAACAAGCTCCTATTGTCTCTGTCGCCGTCATTGCCACTCTAACAACAATATCCGTTCCTCTTGCCGTCACCGTCACTCTAACAATAAACAATATACGGAAATTGACAATATAAAATCAAATATGTTATCAATAACAACAGGTGTACCACAAGGTTCAATCTTAGGACCCCTGTTATTCATCATATATATCAAAGATTTGGCACAAGCCAATAAAATGTTTAATTTCATAATTTATGCTGACGATACAACTCTATCAAGTACACTAAACACTTTCAGCGATAACATACATGACGAAAATTTAGAATCCTTAATAAATGAAGAACTTTTAAAAATAAATAAATGACTCAAAATAAATAAATTATCGCTAAACACAGCAAAATCGAAATGACTCAAAATAAATAAATTATCGCTAAACACAGCAAAATCGAAATACATGACATTTCAAAAGGCAAAGAAAAATATACAAACACTTACTCTGAAGATAGACAATATAAATATTGAACAAGTCAAAGAATTTATTTTATTGGTTTAATTATAGATGCAAATCTAAACTGGAAAAAACACACTGAAAAAATATAAAATGCTTATTCTAAAAAAATTGGCATTTTAAATAAATTGAAACATGTGTTACCTCTTCATATTAAAATAATATTATATCATTCTTTAATAGTGCCACACATTAATTAATGCATCATGGCGTGGGGCTTTCAATCAAATAGAATAATAAAACTTCAAAAAAAGCCCTGAAAATTATTACCTTAAGTAATTATACTTCCCACACAGAACCACTTCACAAAATCTCAACTTATTAAAAGTAGATGACATTCTTAAATTACAACAATTAAAATTTTACTATAAATATTTACACAATGACTTACCAGTTTATTTACAAAACTGGAGGATAATGTTTAACTATGAGGTACGTAATCACGATACAAGAGTCAAGAATAAAATATACACTTACAAAATTAAACATGAATTTACTAAGAAATGCCTTAGGCATAATTTACCACTTTTACTAAATAACATTCCTGATATTGTCAAAGAAAAGCTAAGTACACACCGTTCACAAGGATTTGCCAAGTATGTTAAACTTTATTTTTTACAAAACTATCAAGAAACATGCACCAGGCAAAATTGCTATATATGTATGCAAAATTACGAACCGACAACCACCTGTCAACTTGATACAGTACAAAACAGTGCCTAAACGACAAACTCAATAAGCATGTAAGCTTGCTCACACTACACACATGTATACATATTATGTTTTTCTTCTTCTTCTTATTCTGGAAGAATTTGATTAGGTGATGTATTGATTCAGTTAAAGTTTTATTACAAAAGGTGGCTCCTCGATAGCGACTACCACAGTCTTAGAGGAGTCTCCTGACCCTACTTTTCGTTATTTATCATACATTATGCAATGTTTACTATAAGGTTATATATTTGAATTATTTAATTTTTGTGACATGGATGTATTGTATGAATTATTTGAAATGGCTGGGTCAAATATAACAAATTATTCTTCTTCTTCTTCTTAACAACCTCCTACTGTCTCTGTCGCCGTCATTGCTACTCTAACTACACTATCCGTTATTCTTGCCATCACCGTCACTCTACCATCCTTCCACTGTCTCTGTCGCCGTCATTGCCACTCTAACAACAATATTCGTTATTCTTTCCGTCACCGTCACTCTAACATCATCCTACTGTCTCTGTCGCCGTCATTACCACTCTACCAACAATATTCGTTACTCTTGCCGTCACCGTTACTCTAACATCCTCCTACTGTCTCTGTCGCCGTCATTGCCACTCTAACAACAATATTCGTTATTCTTTCCGTCACCGTCACTCTAACATCATCCTACTGTCTCTGTCGCCGTCATTACCACTCTACCAACAATATTCGTTACTCTTGCCGTCACCGTTACTCTAACATCCTCCTACTGTCTCTGTCGCCGTCATTGCCACTCTAACAACAATATTCGTTATTCTTTCCGTCACCGTCACTCTAACATCATCCTACTGTCTCTGTCGCCGTCATTACCACTCTACCAACAATATTCGTTACTCTTGCCGTCACCGTTACTCTAACATCATCCTACTGTCTCTGTCGCCGTCATTGCTACTCTAACAACAATATTCGTTATTCTTGCCGTCACCATTACTCTAACACCCTCATACTGTCTCTGTCGCCGTCATTGCCACTCTAACAACAATATCCGTTATTCTTGCCGTCGCCGTCACTCTAACATCCTCCTACTGTCTCTGTCGCCGTCATTACCACTCTAACAACATATCCGTTACTCTTGCCGTCACCGTCACTCTAACAACCTATGTCTGTCTCCATTATTGCCACTGTCACATTCTCCGTGAAACATACCGTCACTGTCACTGTCATCTTGTCCGTGCCGTGTACCTTGAGTGTTGCCATTACGTTGCACGTTTTCCGTGCCGTATGCCTGCAGCGTTGCTGTCACGTTGTCCGTGCTGCGTGCTAGGAATGATGTCGCCTTCTTGTCCGTGCTTGTTGACCGTGACGAGTATCCGCAGTGTGACAGTCGCCGTCATGTTGTCCGTGCCGTGTGTCTGGAGTGTTTCCGTCATGTTGTCCGTGCCGTGTGTCTGGAGTGTTTCCGTCATGTTGTCCGTGCCGTGTGTCTGGAGTGTTTCCGTCATGTTGTCCGTGCCGTGTGTCTGGAGTGTTTCCGTCATGTTGTCCGTGCCGTGTGTCTGGAGTGTTTCCGTCATGTTGTCCGTGCCGTGTGTCTGGAGTGTTTCCGTCATGTTGTCCGTGCCGTGTGTCTGGAGTGTTTCCGTCATGTTGTCCGTGCCGTGTGTCTGGAGTGTTTCCGTCATGTTGTCCGTGCCGTGTGTCTGGAGTGTTTCCGTCATGTTGTCCGTGCCGTGTGTCTGGAGTGTTTCCGTCATGTTGTCCGTGCCGTGTGTCTGGAGTGTTTCCGTCATGTTGTCCGTGCCGTGTGTCTGGAGTGTTTCCGTCTTGTTGTCCGTGCCGTGTGTCTGGAGTGTTTCCGTCATGTTGTCCGTGCCGTGTGTCTGGAGTGTTTCCGTCTTGTTGTCCGTGCCGTGTGTCTGGAGTGTTTCCGTCTTGTTGTCCGTGCCGTGTGTCTGGAGTGTTTCCGTCTTGTTGTCCGTGCCGTGTGTCTGGAGTGTTTCCGTCTTGTTGTCCGTGCCGAGTGCCCGCATTGTCGCGGCTGTTGCAGTGTACCGGCCGTGCTACCCAAGCGAATGGCGGTGCAACAACTCACAATGCATCCCGCCCAGCTACCTGTGTGACGGCCGCAGGGACTGCTACGACGGCAGTGACGAACAACACTGCGGTCAGTCTTGTTTCACTCGCCACAGAAGGCATTATCGCACAAGTTCGCAAACCCCAAAACAGTTCTTTTTCTCCGCCTATTAATAAGTTAGGTCTACTTACGGATATTAACGCCAATGAGAATGTAAAGAACGAAATTCCAGCTCAGTGAGTCCACGACAAATTTGTTCCGTTTCCCTGCGTGGAATATTTTAGTTCCCTTGGTATAGATACCAGATAGAAGGGACCAACAGCTTATGGCATCTCTTCCGAAAGACACAGGCAACGTAGGGTGGATGACAATGCCCAAGTTAAGACTCGGTATACCTGTACTGATACCTGTACTGAACCATCGTCCGGTCTGCACCAGGATATTACGTGTTATGCGCTATTATACAATCCTCCCCTTCCCACCAATTCGTGACGTTGGATTGTTGCGATTTTTACGACCCAAATTTGCTATTAGCGCCAATGTGCATTAATACATATTTCACTCGCTAGGTGGGGCTACTGCAGCAATATATTTTCCCCGCGATACGGGTGTGACGACCAGAATACCTTGTAATGCCTAACGTATTTTGGGACTTTGCCAACCTATGCGACCATCTAACCCGTATTATGCGACCATATCTAACCCGTATTATGCGACCACATCTAATCCGTATTATGCGACTACATCTAACCCATATTATCCGATCACATCTAACCCATGTTATGCGACTACATCTAACCCATATTATGCGACTACATCTAACCGATTTTATGCGACCGCATCATGCGATTCACTGCGGTTGTTCATTGCCAGGATTCACCGCCGGTGTTCATTGTTGTCGTTCATTGCGTGTGTTCAATGCCTGTGTTCACTTCCAGTGTTCACTGCAGTTGTTCTCTGCTGGTCTCCATTGCTGGTGTTCAGTTTCGCGGTTCATTCGGGTGTTCCATTTGTGTTCACCGACACTGTTCACTACTAATATTCACTGCCCGCGTTCAAAGATATATATATATAGTACATAATTGCGTGTTGTAACAGAGCGACACGTCCGATGTGAGAATGGCCTCTATGTGTCGGCCGACCACAAGTGCGACGGCTGGGTGGATTGCGTAGACAGCCACACGGACGAACTCAACTGTAAGTCGTGTGTCGACATTAACCGCCTTAAATAGACGTCAACTAAGAATCGACCTTACACACCGAATTCCAATACTTTTGAGGACACTGGCGATAGATTCATTCAAAGCAGGATCACGTGGGCTATTGGTGTGCCACAGCACTGGTAGATGTTTCACTTCCTAAAAAAACATGTCTCACTGTGCCCCAGTGGTTCAGTTTGCCCCAGCCTCCCTGCTACACGTTGTGTTGATGTGTTTGTGTCTTTGAGGGGGACCGTGCAGTGACGAGGAGCATCGTTGATGTGTTTGTGTCAATCAGGTGGATCATGCTGTCACGAGCAGTATTGTTGATGTGTTTGTGTCTTTGAGGTGGGCCGTGCAGGACGAGCAGTAGCGTTGATGTGTTTGTGTCTTTGAGGTGGGCCATGCAGTGACGAGCAGTATCGTAGATGTGTTTGTTTCTTTGAGGTGGACCGTGCAGTGACGAGCATTATCGTTGATGTTTTTGTGTCAATCACGTGGACCGTGTAATGACGAGCAGTATCGTTGATGTGTTTGTGTCTTTGATGTGGACCGTGCAGGACGAGCAGTATCGTTGGCGTGTTTGTGTCTTTCAGGTGGGCAGTGCAGGACGAGCAGTATCGGTTTTTTTCTTTGAGGTGTGTCGTGCAGTGACGAGCAGTATAGTTGATGTGTTTGTGTCAATCACGTGGACCGTGCAGTGACGAGCAGTATAGTAGATGTGTTTGTGTATTTTAGGTGGAACTTGCAGTGACGAGCAGTATCGTTGATGTGTTTGTGTCTTTGATGTGGGCGGTGAAGGACGAGCAGTATCGTTGAAGTGTTTGTGTCTTTGAGGTGGGCCGTGCAGGACGAGATCAGTATCGTTGATGTGTGATTGTGTCTTTGATGTGTGCCGTGCAGTGCCGAGCAGAATCGTTGATGTGTTTGTGTCAATCACGTGGATCGTGCAGTGACGAGCTGTATCGTAGATGTGTGTGTATCTTTAAGATGGACCGTGCAGTGACAAGCAGTATCGTTGATATGTTTGTGTCTTTGAGGTGGGCCGTACAGGACGAGCAGTATCGTTGTAGTGTTTGTGTCTTTGTGGTGGGCCGTACAGGACGAGCATTATCGTTGATGTGTTTGTGTCTTTGAGGTGGGCCGTGCAGTGACGAGCAGTATTGTTGATGTATTTTTCTCTTTGCGTAGGACCAAGCCGTGACGAGCAGTATCGTTGATGTATGTTTCTCTTTGCGTAGAACCATGCAGTGACAAGTAGTATCGTTGATGTGTTTGTGTTTTTGAGGTGGACCGTGCAGTAACGAGCAGTATCGTTGTGCCGACTCGCGCTGTATCCAGGCGTCGAATCACTGCGACGGACGATGTGACTGCAGCGACTGCGGGGATGAAGATGACTGCGGTAAGGTCACGTGTCATATGCTGAAACAAATAATAGGAATTGTCTCATAAGTTCGCAAAATTCCAAAACAACATTTTACGTATGCTACTGGTTTATACCCCAACAGCACTCAGTGTTGGACTCGCGATTACTACCATTCAAACGTTCTATTAGCGTCAGTTTGTGTTAACGTGCTAGCTAGGTGGCGCCACTATTGCAATTTATTTTCCCCGCGATACGTGGTGACGACCAAACCCCCGTACGTAATGATTAACGAATTTTGGAGCTTTGCGACCTATGCGACCGCCCCTTATGGAACAAGCTTCACATTGGCTTAATACCACACCATTTTGAGCATGATGAGAGAAAACGATGTGTTTAAAAAAGTACATATTCTGACATTCAAGATGAAAATGTGGATCTCACCATTATGTCTAACTATGCGAAAAGCGATGTGAATGTAGGCGCGTGATTCGAGGTAAGTACTTTTTTGTGGTAATCAATCAAATTATCTAATTCGTTAGTCATCAAAACGAAGTTATGAATGCGGACAACCGTTAACGTAAGTGCGTTCTATATTCGTGTCTGATGTTGTTTTAAAGACGTGGGTGAGTGCATGCATTGCCAGCCAATTGGTTGACAAAGCGCACGCTTTGCAGCAGAAATGAGGTATTAATACTATGTAATTAAACTGATTAATCAAGAACATGTCTGCTACGTGTAAAGGGCGTCACTGTTACTCTGGCTGTGACTATGACGAAATGCCTACATGCATACATATGCAGTTTAATCATTAAGTGTATCTGTGTGTATATGTGTGTATATGTGTGTATATGTGTGTATCTGTATGCATCTGTGTGTATCTGTGTGTTTGTCATATGAAAACAGTTATGTTGAGTGCAGAATTAAAGTTGCATTATCAGTTGAACTACCATTTTAACTGTTTTTGAGAAAGTTCATGTACAGCATGAACATAATTAACTTATTAGATCATATTTGCTACCGTAATTGTCACTTTGGCATTTTATGTTATTTGATACTTTAGCAAAATTAGCGGTCGCCAAGTCTAACCAGCCGAACAATAAAGGTGTTGTCTTTTGCTCCGTTTTATCGTAACATTGCATATTATGTTAAAAAAAAGGTGTATAATGAGTTGAGGAGAGCGATATAAAATGGCGGTGTATGGAGCAAGTTGATTCAGTGGAAAATATAATTTAAAGATGAACGAACTCAGAATGCTATTTTAATTTTGGTTGCAATGTTTATGATGGCCATTATTAAGGCAATGGTGCCATAGCTGCGGCATCTTGGAGCATTGTACACATCTATGCTACTTCCACGTTGCCCAAAGCCTGTTTAAATGAATGCGTGGTATCCTGATTATAACAGATCCGCCGCCGTGTTCTGGTAAATCGTTCTTCTTGTGCCGGGAGTCACATCGCTGCATCGGTACCCGGTACGTCTGTGACGGTCACAACGACTGCTTCGACAACCAGATCGGGCATGACGAGATGTACTGCGGTAAGTGGGGGCAGGGGCAGGGGCAGGGGCAGGGGCAGGGGCAGGGGCAGGGGCAGGGGCAGGGGCAGGGGCAGGGGCAGGGGCAGGGGCAGGGGCAGGGGCAGGGGCAGGGGCAGGGGCAGGGGCAGGGGCAGGGGCAGGGGCAGGGGCAGGGGCAGGGGCAGGGGCAGGGGCAGGGGCAGGGGCAGGGGCAGGGGCAGGGGCAGGGGCAGGGGCAGGGGCAGGGGCAGGGGCAGGGGCAGGGGCAGGGGCAGGGGCAGGGGCAGGGGCAGGGGCAGGGGCAGGGGCAGGGGCAGGGGCAGGGGCAGGGGCAGGGGCAGGGGCAGGGGCAGGGGCAGAAAGACACCACAGAGACACGGAGACACGGAGACACGGAGACACGGAGAGACGAGAGAGAGAGAGAGAGAGAGAGCGAGAGAGAGCGAGAGAGAGCGAGAGAGAGAGAGAGAGAGAGAGAGAGAGAGAGAGAGAGAGAGAGCGAGCGAGCGAGCGAGAGAGCGAGAGAGCGAGAGAGCGAGAGAGCGAGAGAGCGAGAGAGAGAGGGGAGAGGGGAGAGGCAGACAGATAGAGAGGTAAAGAGGGAGAGAGAGGGGGGAGAGAGGGTGAGAGAGGGGGTAGAGAGAGAGAGCGCGCAACTTCATAGAAGAGGTATTGCGTAAATGTGTACAGATTAAACAAACAGTTTCGCATCCCGATGTTGACACTTTGATTGATTTAAGTGTATGCACGAATGTCTTACCGTCACCTGGAACATTCCGACACAGTAACATAACACCATCGTTGGTATCACATTGAACTACCAAGAGACTTAGACACGCGACACCTATGCCAGGTTACTCCAAGATTATTATTATTATAGAGGATCTCGTGTAATCCGACTGCGAGAATGAAATACACACATAATCCGTATTAGTACTTTGCTGATCAAATTGTGCGGATAATGGAATTGACTTCATTGACTTCAAAATTTAAATTCTAGGTCACACTATACTGTAACGTTACAATACTTACTTATTTACTTACTTACTTACTTACTTACTTACGGCTCCCGTAACCCGCCTGGGTCACAGGGGCGCTGCATTGCTGAATGTTTCACCAGTCGACGCAAGTCTTCGCGGTTGTGTGCTAATAATGTCTGAGTTTCTGCGAAGGTCTTTCCAGTCCATTCTGCAATATTGTCTCACCATCTCTTCCTCTGTCTTCATTGTCTTCTTTTCCTCGGCACTGTTTCTTGTAGTATTGTTTTGTGAGCCCGCTTGAAGAAGCAACGAGATTATTTAGAGCCATCGGATACACCTCGACCACGTCTGCCCTATCTATTACCCAAGATTCATAAGGCTAAAGATAAATGGACTCAGCCTCAAATGCCTCCAGGACGACCGATCATATCCGATTGCAACAGCGAATCATATAAAATAGCTGAGTATATTGACTATTTTTAGCCCCATTGGCAGTAACACATGCTTCGTATGTTAAAACACTACAGACTTCATTGATAAAGTGACTAAAATCGAAATTCCTAGTGATGCGCTACTGTTCTCCATGGATGTAGAAAGCCTGTACACCAATATTGACAATATGTCGGGGACTGAAGCAGTAAGACAGGCTTTTTTACGAAACCCGGATTTTGACCGCCCAGACGCAGACATTTTAGAACTACTTAAAATTTCCTTAGAACACAACGACTTTTTATTCGGATCAAACTGGTACCTTCAAATTTTCGGCACTGCAATGGGGACACGATTTGCCCCCAACTATACCAATCTTTTTATGGCTGAGTGGAAGAAACAAGCACTAAGGAAATGCAACAAATTACCATTAATCTATTTACGATACTTGGACGATATTTTCGGAATCTGGACACATGGGAATGATGAATTCCTAGTTTTCTTGGACATACTAAATAGCCATCAAAATTGCGTAAAATTAACGTCAGTTACGAGTAAACACTCAATAGACTTCTTGGACACTACGATCTTTAAAGGCGAACACTTTAATTCGACGGAGCATCTTGACAGCAAGGTTTACTTTAAACCAACATATACACATCAACTATTGTACAAAGACTCGTCCCAACCGAAACATACCTTCTCTGGTATCCTCAAGTTGCAACTATTACGATTTCACAGGATTTGCAACAATAAATCAGACTTTGAGGAAGCCGTACAAACACTTTTTCATAGCCTGAGGCAAAGGAATTATACATCGCGTTTTTAAGGCACATTAAAAATCAGAACAGGAAAGATCAAGCCGTGAAATGTCAGATGAAAAAAATTGTAGACTTCACACCTATTAACAACACAAGGAGGCCACCACAGGGCAAAATCAACAATTGCGGTACATCCAGCGTGGTTTACCTAATTACCTGCAACGCCTGCCCCGCAAGATACGTGGGTGAGACTGGCAATCAACTCCGAACACGTCTAATTAATTACAGATCGGACATACGACATCACAACGACACATAAGTGGCCAAGCATTTTAACGGAGCCGGTCAATCAATATCCGATTTGCGTATTACAATCTTGGAATCGGAGCCATTTTCTGACGTCGCCTCACTGGAAACCATTTACAGACGAAATTGTGAATCAAAATGGATTACAAGACTTAAAACTACGCAGCCAGGGGGACTGAATGTTAGAGAGGACTCTTTTGGTATTATACCTTTTGTGATTCGCTTCTCCCACCAGGGACTAACAATTGCTAAACTAGCTAAAGCCACCTATAAACTGCTACAAACCGCGTATCCAGAAATATACACGCCGATATTTATAACAGCATTCTCAAAGAACAAGAATCTGAAAGATATGTTGGTGGCCACCAAATTACAATGAACAACTGACTTCTACAGAACAATGACCTTAGCGCTTAGGACACTGTGAGACGTCGTAGTGTTAGTGCAATTGTGTAGTTGTTAGGGGGATTAGGCAGCATGTGGGGTTGTCGGGTTGCAGCAGTGCTGGCTCGTACGGCTTCACATGTTTCCGTCTCCTGTACAACTATGATAGGATAGATTTATTTCATACACAATGTATTGGCTTGTTTTGCTTTTACAGGTTTACCGTCCGAAATAATTACTGAATACCCATGTATTAATTATTAATAACAGGACACGTGTTTGTGGAGGTGTGGGGTGGTCAGCAGTAGCGTCTCTGTGGACAGCACCACAACTTCGCAATCCCGTGTTTACTTTAATTTCAGCGCATACCTTCGTACGGCCACCGTATGTTTTTTTAAATACAGCATTGTCCCCCTCTGATTCAGATGAACATCATCGTGTCGCAAATACGTTTTCTATCTTGTAGCGAACCCTATGTGATTGTATATGTATATGTGTATGTTAAAAAAATGTATTCATCTATGTTATTTAACAGGACAGAGGAGGGTAACCCCCGGTTACTATCCTCAGCCTTGTCCAATTGGTCATTGTTTAATGTTCAGTTGCGTTGTAGACCGATAGTCGTTATTTAGATATACCATTAATCATACATGTTTTTCTTTTTTAGGTTTAATTTACAACAAATGTTTTGCAGAGAAGACCATTTACCCGAAAGGACTAAACTGATTGTATCAGATGTCTGGGTTTAGGGTTTACATTCGCCACTTATACTCCGTTGCCAGTGCATTAGGGTCTTCGTTCATGTTCCAAATCCTTAACAGAGGATACTTGAGCCCAGTACACCCATTTTTCTCAACTACTTACTTACTTACTTACTTATTTACTTACTTACTTACTTACTTACTTACTTACTTACTGCTCCCGTAACCCGCCTGGGTCACAGGGGCGCTGCATTGCTGAATGTTTCACCAGTCGACGCCAGTCTTCGCGGTTGTGTGCTAATGTCTGAATTTCTGCTAAGGTCTTCCCAGTCCATTCTCCAATATTGCCTCACCATCTATTCCTCTGCCTTCCTTGTCATCTTTTCCCCGGCACTGTTCCTTGTAGTATTGTTTTTGTGAGCCCGCTTGATCGTGTTACATGACCAAACCATCTCAGTTTCCTCTTTTTTACTGTGGTCAGCAGGTCTTCGTATTGTCCCACATGTTGAGTGATGATTTTTCTGATTTCATCGTTGGTGATGTGGTCGGTGTAGGAAACACCGAGGATTCTTCGGTAGCATTTCATTTCCACTGCAGCAGTTCTTCTTTGCAGTTCCGCTGTGAAGGTCCATGATTCGCATGCATACAGAACGATGGAAAGGACAAGTGTACGTACTAATTTAAGTTTGGATTCCAGTGTGATGTTCTTGTCTCTCCAAACTGGTTTCAATTTCGCCAGTGCTGTTAATGTTTGCGCAGACCTTGCAAGGATTTCGTTCCTGGAACCCTCGTCGTTGATGATAGCTCCGAGGTACTTCAACTGACTTATTCTTTCCAGTTCGCGTCCATTGGCAGTTATTCGAGACATCATTGCATTTTTGCTATTTGTCATTAGCTTGTTTTATTCTGTGCTAATTTCCATTCCATATCTGGCTGATGTTTCGTCCAGTCGGTTCACAAGCCAATCCGTCTATGTCATCAGCGAACCGTAATTTGGTGATGACGCGTCCTCCAATATTGACTGTGCCAGTGTGATCTTCCAGGGCATCTGTCATTATTCGTTCCAGGAATATGTTGAATAATGTAGATGACAAGAGGCATCCTTGACGGACTCCGACTGATGTGCGGAACCATTCATCTACAGCGCCTTGCACCAGTACTGCGCTGCTAGCTTTAGCGTATAGCTGCTTGATGGTGTGTACTAGTTTTCGTCCAATATTGTAGTTCTTCATTGTCGCCCATAGTGCAGCATGTCACACCCTGCCAAATGCCTTCTTGAAATCAATGAAGACATTGAATAGTTCCAGTTGATGTTGCATGTATTTTTCACCCAGAACACAAAGATTGAATATTTGTTCCGTGGTGCTTCTTCCACTGCGAAAGCCCGCCTGTTCTTCAGCGATGATCTCTTCTACTTGTGGTTTCAATCTGTTCATGATGACTCTCAGCATCATTTTGCTCGCATGGTTAATGAAGCTGATGGTTCGGTAGTTTTGACGTTGTTGTAAGTTGCCTTTCTTGGGGATAATAATTATCAATGATTGAATCCATGTTGTTGGCCACGCTCCAGTCTGCCAGATATTGTTGCATATGTTGGTGAGGATGTCTGTCACCGTTTCTCCTCCGTTCATTATTAGTTCTGCTGGGATGTTGTTAAATCCACCAGCTTTTCCCTTCTTCAATTATCTTACAGCTATCTCCCTCCACTTCTTCACGTACAATTAGAAAGTCGTCCCCATTTGATTATTCTTGGCTGCCTAGAACACTTGGATCTCCGTTGGTCTGGACGTTGTATAACTCCAAACAGTATTCCGTCCATCTGTTGATAATGTTTTTTCTTCGGTGAGGCATTTCCCTTATTTATCTTTAATTATGTTGACTTTCTTCTGCCTTTGCTTTGTCAGTTCTTTCACGACTTGGTACGCACTTTTGCTGTTGTTGTTGGTGATACAGTCTTCAATTTCCCTGCACCATTCTTCAATCCATTTTTCTTTGGCTTTTGTTATTCCATTTCTGATCTTCTTGTTGATCTCACTGTACGTTGCTGCTCCTTCTTCCATATATTTGTCTTTCTTCAAATCTCTCCTAGTGTCACACATTTCCATAATTTCTTCTATGACCCAGGGTTTGGCCTTTCGGCAGTGTTTCCCTGGGATGCCATTTGCTGTTCTGTCATCACTGCATTGACGTTAGTAGTCATCGCTTCTAGATCTTTTCAAGCGTCAGCAGTGGTGCAAACTTCCCTCCAATTGTTGCTTGGAATGACGCCAAGATCGCAGGGTCTTTCAGTTTGTCTAAGTTGAACTTGAGCCTGGTGTTCTTAGGTTTGTTGATCTTTTTCAGCCGTGCGTCACAATATATAACTACAAATGTAGCTTATCAAAGCGGCCGAGTTCACTGTATCTGAATCTGTATTTATTGTTGTTTCTGTCATGTTTGTCGTCTGTTTTAATTACTAATTGTGTGAATATCGGCCACTAGAAATAAATGAACATCTCTACCCAATCATACTCCCGGAACAACACACCTATAAATAAAATAAATAAATAAAAGTACTTATATAGCGTCCGATCAATTAAATTGCTCTCGGGCGCTTTACATACATGCACACGTATATAATAGTATTTTCATAAAAAGAAATGCTAACTAAGAAATAAACATGTAAAAAATATAACTTTACCTTAAATATAGTTACTAAAACAATTTTAAAAAGAGAGATCATTAAAAATCTAATAAATTGTTACATAAATACATATACTAAGACATTCCTAAAAATAGTTTAAGTACATTCATTTATACAAGAAGAATAAGTATAAATATGCTAAGAAACAAATAAAACAAAATATATTTAACTAAAGAAAGCACATAAAATGTCCTCGTCGGTGAATTATAAAAACGCTTGTTTAAAAAGGTGAGTCTTCAAAAGTGTTTTAAACACTTGTAATGATGTTGCTGTCCTGAGCGTAGGAGGCAAATTGTTCCATAGAACGAGCAAACCGAGAAACGGTGATCACCATGAATAATAGTTTGGGAGGCCGGTACGAACAAAAGGCGAGGCTGCGAGGCAGATCACACAGTTCTGTTGATGTGGGGCGGTAGCTAATTAACTCACTTATGTAGTCCGGCTCTAGGCCATTCAAGGCACAATACGTAAATAGCAGCACTTTGTAGGTCGGTCTCAAATGATCGGGTAGCCAGTGTAAACGCTGCAACATGGGCGTGATGTGTTCGTATTTCCTCGTGCGAGTAATTAGGGGAATGGCACAGTTCTGCAGCCTTTGTAGACGTTGCATCACCCTGTGTGGGAGACCATAAAGAAGTGGATTCCCATAATCTAAACGGGTTGTCACTCATCCGTGAACAAGTGTCTTGCATGATTCTTCGGTCATATGCGGCCGAATTCGCTATCAAGTCATCATGACAACAACTAAATATCAATCACACACTACTTTCAACAACAACATCAACAACAACAATACAACCATCAAATCATCATGACAACAATTTTGCCTGAGTCATACACTATCGTCAACAACAACATGCCTATGAAATCATCATGACAACAACTAAACGTCTGTCACATACTACTTTCAACAACAAAAACAACAACAACACACCTATCAAATCACAATGACAACAACGAAGCCTCTGTAACACAACACCCTCACCAACAACATCCCCATTTGCATGCAATGTTTTCTAGATTTCTACTTTTATGAGCGCCGTACCATTAGTTGTCAACGAATCATCGCGGAAGGCGAGTGTTCAATCTATGGCTGTCAGACGGTCGCCGCCGCTAACACCGAACAACTCGTTCATTACAACCCTGAAATCATTTGTAATTAGCTCATCTAAGGTAACGAACCGATCCATCAACCGTTGCAAATCAATGCAGACCAACCGTCGGTCTGTTAGAAAGAGCTCATTAGTTATTGATTATAACAACGCTTTGCCGGTCGATGTGTACCGTTCTAAGCCGGTGCCGGTAAAAAGTTCTTTTGGGACCAATGGTTTCCCGTGCGATACATTATGTGGCAATGTATTAAAATTGATTGTAAGTGATACTTTTGTGAGAGAACATCGTATTGCACTCAAGTAAAAGTACATTTGCTGTGTACGATGTTTGTAGGTATACTGAAGGGTCTGAAGCACACACGCACGCACGCATGCAAATACACGCACGCGCGCCAACACATTCACCGATAAGGCCGCATGTGTTTCTGTGCGACATTTGTGAAGATGAGATTGTTTTAACGTGGAGCGCTGTGGCGCAGTTATGAGAGCATCGGACTCTCAATTGAGAGAACCCGCATTCGAAGTCGAGATGATATTTGATTGAACAGGTCTGCTAGCGAGTAAAGTGTAAAGCGTCTTCAGCAGTTCTAAGGACTGGGTACTGCGCTATATAAGAACTTACCTTTATGGTTGCTTGTGTTCAGGTGCAACTTCTAAGGCGGTGTGCGACGGACTGCGCTGTGAGGCGATGTGTGTTGGGGAAGGTGCGCTCTGTGACGGTATCACTGACTGTCTAGACGGGGCTGACGAAACCAACTGCAGCTGTAAGTCTATCACGGTTTTTCATCATTCGTCTCAACAACGCTACTTCACCGCGTAGACACGACGCGCTATGGCATAGCAATGCGACTTCACTTCGTACTTACGGACTGTCATTGCATAGCAATGCGACTTCACTTCGTACTTACGGACTGTCATTGCATAGCAATGCGACTTCACTTCGTACTTACGGACTGTCATTGCATAGCAATGCGACTTCATTTCGTATTCACGTGCTGTCATTGCATAGCAACGCGGTTCACTTCGTATTCACGAGGTGTCACCGGATAGCAACGCGACTTCAGTTCGTATTCACGTGCTGTCATTGCATAGCAACGCAGTCCACTTCGTACTCACGGATAACAACGCGACTTCGCTTCGTACTCACGTAATGTCATTGCATAGCAACGCGACTTCATTTCGTATTCACGTGCTGTCATTGCATAGCAACGCGGTTCACTTCGTATTCACGAGGTGTCACCGGATAGCAACGCGACTTCAGTTCGTATTCACGTGCTGTCATTGCATAGCAACGCAGTCCACTTCGTATTCACGTGGTGTCACCGGATAGCAACGCGGCATCCCGCGTCATTTCGTTCTTACGCATATCATTCCATTTACAGGCAATACCAGCCCTATACACGATGCCCTCTCCTGTAGGCTGCGTCTATTAATGTGTCTCCCTGACACTTCAAACCACTTAATATAGCCTACTATATTGAGTTGCAATGTTCTATTCACTTCGATTAAAGTGGCTCATGAATTATGATCTGATTATCTTAGAATAAAAATTGCTTACTTGGCGATCGGTTGTGTGACGTAAAATATAATTTATGATAATTTAGTAATTACTGATTAGAATAGTTGTTGCTCCGCCTAAGGCTATATATATCTACTACGGCCTGCGGCGAGTGCCACTTAAAACAACATCTAATTGGAACTTTAATTTAATGTCAAACAAACTGTTGCCATTGTACGACGAGAGAGCGAGGACGGGTTACCTTGGACGTGAGTATGATGGCCGAGAAAGACCATTGCTGTATAGTTAAGAAGTTCGCAATGTGATGTGCGATGATGCTATTCACGACGCGAAGGGCGATGCGATGGACGACATGTGATGCTATGCTATAGCCGAGATGGGTCATCGCGAAAAGCATCGCGCATTTGAAGGCGCATCGTCCATCGCATCGCCTATCGCATAATCGCGCAGCGTGTTGCGAAGTTCATACAGCGATGGCCTTTCTCGGCCATGATACGTGGGTAATTTTGTTGTGATGTCGGCAGCCGCTGCCCCGTGCCGTGGGTCACTGTACCAGTGCAGGAACGGGCGATGTATCGAGCCTCACCGACGCTGTGACACGGTGGACGACTGCGGGGACATGAGCGACGAACTCGACTGTCGTACGTATTCGTCATCGCAACATGACCCAAATTGGCCGTGGAACATTATAATCAGGCCTATAGCCAGGATTGTGAAATTATTCAATTTACCCGCTCTGGTGTTTTATTTACCCGAAATGCTCATGGAAAACCCCGCTACACGTACATTGATCATTTGCGTGGGAACGTGGTGAATATTCAATGCGCTCAGGCTCTCCGAAAACCTCTAACTACACCCCCGAGGCTAACAAAATACTAAAACTTCAAACTACCCTCCTACACTCGTTGTCACACTTAATACTTAGTTTGTGACAACGCAAACACTCCTTTGACGTTGTTATTTGGAATAAAGAAACACGTTATGGTTCAACAGAAAAAAATCCGTTATCCAAACATCAAAAGATCCGTTATTTGAAAAAGAAGAACCCATTGCGATTTTTCAAAAAGCCCGTTCTAATAACAGTACAACGGGTCTCTGGCAAATGGCCTGGTTATGATACTTGTAGCAGCACATAGGTCCTTAGAACACCTTCATTCCACGGAGACTGCTCTCTTATAGTGCGTACGGATACAACTCTAAATATGAATAAAAGTAAAGTAGCTGCACTTATCTTTCGTGCTATGTATACTGCCTTTGATACAATTGATAACGCCGTTCTCATTTATCTTTATGACATGGTGTATCTGGTACAGTTTTTAGTTGTTTTTTGTCATATATTACTGAAAGACAACATAAGGTCAAGGTTGGGGATTGCCTTTTATAAGCAATCCCTATTTCATCTGGTGTTCCTCAAGGGTCTGTTCTTGGACCTTTACTTATTACTCTCTACACAACCTGATTGAGCTCAGTTATCAACAGTCACAATTTGAGTCGCCACCTTTTTGCAGATGATGCACATATTTATATTTCTTTGTGTACTCCTGATAATAATTGCGCCTTAAACCAGCTCGGAAATTGTCTTAATGACATGTTCCATTGGATGTCTGAGAGTACAGTATATTAAAGTTAAATGCTGATAAGAGTGAACAATTTGAAGATTTTCCCCAAAACTAATCATTAGTCAGTATGTTAGGTTTGCACTTTTAAAACAAAATCTACGAGTTATCTTTGATGAAAATTTCTATTTCAGACAGCATATTTCTTAAACTTTTCGATGCTGTCAGCATCATATTTTTGGAAACAAATCTATAGGCAATCGGAGAAAGTCTGACAAGTAAGGTTTTAAGCACAGGACAATATTGTTCATACAAGTATACCCTCTATGTCGTCATAAGCTCAAACTGTCGTAACGCATTGTGCGACACAGCATTACCACACTTAGCTTATGACGACAGAGTTGTGTGAACAATACTACTTATTACACAAACGTTGCGAACCACAGTAAAACCCGAATACCACAAACAGTTTGAAATAAGGTCTCCATCGTATTACAGGTGAACACAAATGTCGGAGTGGAGAGCGGAAGTGCAGCCGTGGTCAGTGCGTGGAGGAAGCAAAGTGGTGTAATTTCCGGCGAGACTGTCTAGACGGCCGGGATGAGGCGAAGTGCGGTCAGTAATCAAATTCAATCCCACCTAGACTGAATATATCACGTGTCCGCCTTAACACACTAGATATATCACTTTTTTTTCGACAAAAGAGACGACGTGAAAAAAGTTAGAACAACATCAATAAGATTACTATTCAATAAAGTATGTAGTTCTTTCAAGAAAGTCCTACTTTAACAAGATTTAACAAGATTGCCACCCGGAGAATTAACTCTAGGTGGCAGGTGGACAAGGAAGTCCTTTGGCTTATCGAGAGTCCGACCCTTTTATCTATGTGTATCCCGCCCTTCTGAGGTATGATTTTATTTTTAAACATATTCAAGCTACTACCACCCACACAGTCAGCAGATAATCTGTTCCATTCATTTACAGTCCTTTACGAAAATGAGAACCTTCTTATATCTAATCTACACTGCTCCTTTGCTAATGTAACTTCGTGTCCTCTAGTCCTTCTATCTTTCTTAACTGAGAAAACAATATTTCTATCAATATTTTCATAATCATTCATTATTTTAAACACTTCTATCTGATCTCCTCTCAATCTCCTGGTCTCTAGTGTTGTTAAGCCGCATTTTTTAGGCGTATTTCGTAACTAAGATCCCTCAGTTTTGGTATCATTTTAGATGCTCTCCTCTGCACTCTTTCTAGCATATCTATGTCCTTCCTGCGATATGGCCTCCACGCTTGAATACAATATTCTAAATAAGGCCTAACTATTGTTTTGTACAGCGGTATTGTTAGCTCTTTTTCCTTATACGTTATGTTTCGACTAATTAATCCAAGGATTTGATTTCTCTTTGAAGCTGCAATTTCGCACTGCTCTGAAGCCAGTAGTACAGTACCCCCCATTGTATAATCTACCTCTTCGTTCCCATGTCCTGCGTGGAGGCATTTACATTTCCTAAAATTGAACAGCATTTGCCACTTTTCAGAACATTTGATCAACCTGTCAAGATCATCTGGTAAATGTTGTCTATCTCCATCACTTTTAATCCTTCTAAACACTTTTGTATCATCCGCAAATTTCAACACCTTGCTTGTTATTTCATCGTCCAAATCGTTGATATATATTAAGAATAATATAGGTCCTAACACTGATCCCACTCAATACCGATTTCCAGTTTGAAGCCTCCCCATCAACTACTACACGTTGTCTTCTGTCAATCAGCCATTTTTCTGTCCAGTTTAT
Source organism: Paraescarpia echinospica (assembly GCA_020002185.1). Taxonomy (NCBI): domain Eukaryota; kingdom Metazoa; phylum Annelida; class Polychaeta; order Sabellida; family Siboglinidae; genus Paraescarpia; species Paraescarpia echinospica. Next base: position 27,045,768 of record CM034533.1, read on the forward strand.
TATACCATTTCCTATGCCATGGGCCTTTAGTTTAAGCAGTAATCTTTGATGTGGTACTTTGTCGAAAGCTTTTTGAAAATCTAAGTAGACGATATCTACTGGTGATCCCGCATCTACCTACTTACTGATGTCTTCCAAAAAACATAACATATTTGTTAAGCATGACCTCGCTTTAAAAAACCCATGCTGAGATGGGTTTATCAAGTTATGTTTAACAAGAAAATCCACCATGTGATCTTGAATTAGTCTTTCTAATAATTTGCAAATCACTGATGTTAAACTCACTGGTCTGTAGTTATCCGACTTGTTTCTCGAACCTTTTTTAAATAACGGTATAATGTTTGCCTCTTTCCATTCTTAAGGAACCACTCCCTCTTCTAATGACAAATTGAAAACTGTTGCAGGCGGTAAGCTAATTTGTCCTACAATTACCAATAGTAGTTTGGGCGGAATCCCATCCACTCCAGGTGATTTATTATTTATTGTCCTTCATAGCCTTTATTTTCTTAGCTACCATTTCCGGGGTTACAATTAATTGTCCTAAATAGTCTGAATCTGCCCCCTTGAATTTAGCCTCTGGTACTGGCAGTGAACTAATATCTTCTCTGGTAAACACTGAACTAAAGTACTCATTCAGGTCTTCTGCCATTAACAATCCCTCTGATATTATATTTCCAGCACTATCTTCTAGAGGACCGACCTTATCTTGAACTTTCCGTTTGCTTCGAACATACGCATAAAAACTCTTGCTGTCATGTTTTATATTACTAGCTAATTGTTGTTCGTAGCTTCTCTTTGAATTTCTAATTTCAGCTGTAGCTTGGTTAAGTGCTTCTTTATAACTGCTGTAGTCTTCATCATTTCCAGTACATCTATATGACTTCCACATCATTTGTTTATACTTAATTGTTCTAATGGCTTCTTTCGATAAGTGTTTCTTTTTGGACCGTTTCCCTTGTTTTTTTAAGGGTACAAATTTATCGACTATGCACTTAACTTCACTCTTTAATGTATTCCAGCATTATGTTGCTGTCTTATTTTTCAGTGTGTTATTCCAGTCTATCTTTGCTAAATATTTCCTCCTGTCCTTATACCTTCCTTTGTGGAAATTTCTCCTATACTGCTTTCTACTATTCCTTTCTGATTTTACTTTAATGGCAAAATGTATCTGGTTGTGATCACTACTCCCCAGTGGCTCACATATCTTGACATTGTCAACTAATTCATTCTGTGAGGACAAAACTATGTCTAACACTTTCTCACCAATGGTTGGTTCTAGCACATGTTGAGAAAGAAAAGTATCTTGAACTAAAACTAAAAATTTGTGGTCGTCACTCCCCATACCCTGTAGAGATTTCCATTGTATATGCCCGTGGTTAAAATCCCCCATAATAAAACAGTCCCGTTTGCTTACTTCCCTTATAGCGTTTTGTATTTTTTCATTCTCTTCTATGCTTATGTTTGAACTTCGATAAACTAACCCAACTGTTAACGTTGAGTTTCCTGTAACTATGTTACACCAAACAGCTTCCTCGCAATCTACTTCTCTTTCTAATTTTATTTCATAAGCCTGGATAGATTCTTTAATATATAAAATACTTCCACCTCCTTTTCTTCCTATTCTATCTTTCCTAAACATTACATATCCTGTCAGTCCCAATTCGGCATCTGATATATCCGTGGTGGTCCAGGATTCGGTTATACCTATTATGTGAGGGTCAATATCTTCTACCATAATGTTTAGTTCATTTATTTTGTTTACTATACTCCTTGCATTTAAACAAACACATTTATATCCAGCTTCCGAAGAGTTTTCCAGACTGTTCTTTGCTGATATATTTGTGCTGTCTTTATCTATGCCTCCAGTTTCAGGCTTTTCTGTGAGTCCCCCCTGCGAATCTAGTTTAAATAGATGCAACCTGTCCCACAGTCAACATATCTCAGCAGGTTCTCTGAGAAAACTGCTGCCCCTTTTCCACTAAGATGGAGGCCATCTCTCATGTACATATCTTCCCTCCCAACAAAGTATCCCCATAAATCTGTGAATCCTACCCCCTATTCTTCACACATCTGCTCAACTAGTGCGTTGATCACCACCCTCTTGCAGTTTCTATACGTTGCCCCCCTTCCTCCCATTACTGGCAAAATTCCTGACAGAATTATCTGTTCAATTCTTGTCTTCTTTAGTTTCCTCACTAACTGTCTATACTTCTGTACTATCGCAGTTGTTCCCTCCCTGTCAGCATTATTTGTTACTACATGTACCAGTATAGACCCCCCCTTGCCATGTCCCAATACCTTCTCTATCCTGTCAGTCACATGTTCAATCCTAACCCCCGGTAGACAAACAACGACGTCCTTCCACTCGCTCAGTATCTTGTCCGTCTTTCTCATAACGGAGTCGCCCATAAACACCCTCTCTTTCCTCATTGCCCCCTCAATATCACTGCCTTAGAGTAGCTCCTTCTTCGGTTTGCATCTGTCTGGTTGTTGTCTTTTCCCCCTGTCGTCTTCTCTCCTGTCACATTCTCTTCCGATCCATTCTTTCCTGTCGCTTTTTCTCTTGTCACCTTTCCTCCTGTCAGCGTCCCTTTTATCGACTTCTCTTCTATCACATTTGCTCTCATTTCCTTTCGTCCCTTCATCTTTCCTCCCATCTCATTTTCTTCTCTCCTCTCCCGTCCCATCTTCCCTCAATCCTTCTGTACGGTCACTTTCTCCCCCGTCACTTTCACGCTTGTCACATTTTCTGTCGTCGATTTTCCAATTTCTTCCCCTCCAATCACCTACCCTCCTCTCAATCTCCTTTCCTTAGTTTTCTTGCCACTGCTGTTCTCCTTCAGTCTTGCAGTATTTTCAACTCTCTCCCTGTCGTCTCTCTCCATTCGACCTGCCTCCTGGCTAATTCCCATCTCCATTCCCTTCACAATATCTTTCAACCTAACTATCTCCTTCTGCAGACACTCCACCTTCCAACACCCAATGCACTGAAAGGTGAATCCTTCCTCCATGGTTTCTGCCCATGACTTCCCACAGCCGGACAATGCAAAATCTACCCAGCTGTGGCAGTGATACCAAGTGTCGCTTTGCCTTGACTTTAAATATCTATCCTCTGTGTATGTCGATGTCGATGTTTCAGCTGTTGGTCGTATGTTTTGATCGTAGAAGAACCACCTCCTTGCGAAGCGTCCCAGTTCCGCTGTCACAGCGGCCAGTGCATTTCGCATACAGAAGTGTGCGTCCGAGGCGAAACAGAAGACGGCCGCCATATTGGATGCTTGGACAATTCACATCTACTCAACTGCAGTACGTTTGAACGAAATCTCAGTTAGCCATTGCTTGGTCAATTACTGATGTCACCACCCATTGTTTCTAAATAAATTGTTTGTCAGTCTCGTCATTTCAAGTTTATCATCTTTACTTTTGTAAATGACCATCCCTTTTGTTTTGATGCGTCTCAGAGATAGGTTTCCAGGGATTTTTACGCAAAAGAAGTTATTATTATTATTACAAAACCATCTTTAGTATGGTTGAATATGCCATCGGATAATAATTTGTTGTAACACAGACGTATTTTGACAGAAACCTCTTTTTCTATAATGAAGCACACGATTTCGGCCCATGTTTCTCATGCGGCCTGTTTCTGCCACAGAGTACGCGCAGTGTGGTCTCGGACTGTTCAAATGCCGCAGCAGCTACTGCGTCAGTGAGGATGTCGTATGCGACAACAGGATCGACTGCGAGACGACGCACACGGACGAGGAGAACTGCTGTACGTTGTCGGAACGTGGTTCTAACTAAAGCGAAACATTTACAGGGAGCTGTACATTAATCGACAGCACCACCTGCCGTCATTAATACGTTCCAATGGTCTCGTTTTGAGCATAAATACGACTTCGTGCCCTTAGGTGACCGAGTTGAATTCAAGGGGTGAGATTGGGCTGCTTCTTAACTCTCCAGTTCACCTCGAATCGAGGTGATTGGAACGCAGCATAAGGCCTACTGTAGATGTCACAGTATGTAAACAATGATGAAAATGTAATTTTCAGCATCATAAACAAATTAAGTCAAAGTGTGCCTAAACCTACACTTCCACACACACCTACACACAGCTACACGCACGCACGCACGCACACGCACGCACACAGACATTCAAAACACACACGCACACCCGCGCAAACACACACACAACACACATACACACACTCGCGCGCATGCATACGTTCACCTCATTATTTTTTATTAATCAAATCAAAATAAAATAAAATCAAAAGCGTTTATTCATACACATCAAACAATTCAAGTGTACACGCACACGCGCACACACGCACGCACACACGCACGTACGCACACACGCACACACACACACGCAGACACACGCACATTCACACACGCACACACGCACACACGCACACACGCACACACGCACACACGCACACATGCACACACGCACACACACACACGCACATACATGCAAAAACACACACGCATACACACACATAAATACACACACATCTCTCTCTCTCTCTCTCTCACACACACACACACATGCACGCACACACACACACACACACACACACACACACACACACACACACACACACACACACACACACACACACACTCACATACACACAACACACATACACACACTCGCGCGCATGCATACGTTCACCTCGTCATTTTTTATTAATCAAATCAAAATCAAATCAAATCAAAAGCGTTTATTCATACACATCAAACAATTCAAGTGTACAAGTGAATGAGACATACAAAACGTATGGGTGACAAGTTTGAAAGGAGAAGCATAGAAGTAACATTACTTATAAAGGAATGCTTCTCCTTTGTTGACAATTTCTAGCAGCTTTCGTTTTACATGATGTTAAATTAATTAGTTATATACAACATGGCAATCATTACAAATGTTTTAGGTGTTTGCTACGAAAATCTAAAAGAAAAAAGAATAAGAAAAAGTAGAAAAAAGTCACATTATATACGCATACAGTAACTCTCAATTATATGTTTACTGTCGTGTGATTTAAAAAAGGTGAAACGACCTTATATTGCTAAAAATTGATATTCAACGAATTCCACATTTTGGATCCATGTACAATTAATGATCTTCTAGTAGTTGAAGCACGGGTACGTAACAATTGATTTTGGCATCGTGTGGTGTGCTTCTTAACATGTTTAACAAATAACCTTTGAATATTCGACGGTAATTCATTTTGATAGACTTTATACATAAATAGTAATATCCTAAATTGTACCAAGTCAGTAAATTTTAAAATGCGAGCTTTGTCAAAAAGTGGAGTTGTGTGATCGCATCGCTGTGCATTGTGCATAATCCGTATTACCCTCTTTTGTAACATTTTTGTACAGTGTAAGTTGGTGGGATAGGTATTTCCCCATATTTCCACACAATACAATAAATACGGCAAACACAGAGTAGAATATAACATGTACATACAGTGGCGGTCGAGTACTTTACTCATCTGTACATAATACCAACACTAATTGATAGTTTAGACTTTACTCATCCGTACATAATACCAACACTAATTGATAGTTTAGACTTTACTCATCTGTACATAATACCAACACTAATTGATAGTTTAGACTTTACTCATCTGTACATAATACCAACAATAATTGACAGTTTAGACTTTACTCGTCGATATGATCTTTCCAGTTTAATGCATCATCGATGAATACGCCTAGAAATTTCGTAACTCGTACTCTTAATATCTGTGCATTTGTTTATCTTGATATTTACATCAGGCAATTGCGCACAACCGAAAAATAGCGTGTAATTGGTCTTGGCTTTATCAACATACAATTTGTTGATTGAGAACTACAACTGCAGTTTAACCAGATCGCTGCACACAATATTTTCAAGCTGTTTTGAATCATTGGCTGAACATAAAATGACAGCAAATAAGACAAACTTGATCAGTTTAGACACATTGCACAAGTCATTGATGTATAGAATACAAAGCTTCGGACCAAGTATAGACCCTTGTGGAACTCCACATGTTATTCTTTGTGTATCTGACCAGTAGCCGTCAATGTTTACAAAATGGCTACGATTATGCAAATAAGTACGCATCCAATTATACGTTTTTTACATAACAGTTGGTGATCGACAGTGTCAAATGGTTTTTTATTACATTGCACTCACAAAAATGGTACCCTAACCCAGCTGGCGATATTTGAAGAGTGTGTGATACTATTTGTTTTGATTGTGCAGCTCACGTATGTCCGTATCCACAAGACTACTGCGAGTGTTTCGACATCGAGATGAACTGCCAGGGGCGCCAACTGACCGCAGTGCCCGACGTCTCACACGAAGTTGGACTGTCAAAATTGTAAGCACACAAACTCAGAGAAATAGACAGTTACATAAATATGGGTTGGTCGATAGGTAAATAAACAGGTAGGTAAGTGTACGCTACTTTAGATCTGTGTGGGTGTGTGACTGTGGTTGAGTGTGTGTGTGTGTGTGTGTGTGTGTGTGTGTGTGTGTGTGTGTGTGTGTGTGTGTGTGTGTGTGTGTGTGTGTGTGTGTGTGTGTGTGGGTGTTTATGGTGCGTGCGTGCGTGCGTGTGCATGCATACATGTACACATTGGTGGAATGGTTCTAAACTCATGCAACATGAGATAAGTAAATAAACTAAACCTGATTAATTCTTACATAAATCCTTATTCTGGATTTTACCTTAACATCCTTCTTTCTGTTCAATTCACTTTGGTCAGCTAATTTGCTTGACAACTAAGCCATGTTTCAGATCAAATGAGCACATATAACCTAATAACATTTATTCCTCACAAATTAATTACGTTTGCATTTACCTTTATTTGCGAACTTTCATCTTCTCTAAGTTTCAGTGACTGTATCTTGCGCATCGCATTATAAATAAAGCTGGTTTCCTGTAACGCGCTTACACACTGTAATGGGCCACGAGCAAGGATGATTGTGACTTCTGTCAACTGCGTCATGTCCTTGAGATAACATGAGTTCGAAATTGACGCATACTCGTATGATCAAACGGTGTGTCTGTAAACACACGCACACACGCACACACGCACACACGCACACACGCACACACGCACACACGCACACACGCACACACGCACACACACTCACTCAAGCACACCGTGACCTATACGTGACGTCACCTGATGCTATTATTTTGATCTACATGATACCCTACCCTATAAATAAACGTGATGATACAATAACGTATCTGGATGTATAAACTAACGTATCTAGGTATCCGTGGCAAAGTAACGTATAGAGCATACGTGACATACTAGCATATCTCGATGTTCTGGATATTTAAGTGCTATATATATATATATATATATATAGCACTTAAAGTTTTAAGTGCTATATATATATATATATATATTTAAGTGCTATATATATATATATATATATATATAGCACTTAAATATATATATATAGCACTTAAATATATATATATATATATATATCATGATATACTTGAGAATTACGGTACATAATACACAAGCGCATCGACGGTTAACATGATTTACATTATGTACATGATATATAACAGTTAGTCTTATGTAAGATTATACATTAAATAACTAACTATTGGGGGGTCTATTTCAGCTCGCTCAGTGGTAACTTCCTCTACGTGTCGTTGAGTGAGAAGACGTTCGAAAACCTCATCCAGCTCACTTACTTGTGAGTACATATAAACATACGCACACACACACACGCACGCACGCACGCACGCACACACACACACACACACACGCACACACGCACGCACACACACGCTCGCTCGCACGCACGCACACGCACGCACGCACGCACGCACACACGCACACACACACACATATATATATATATATATAATTTATTATATGCAATATATGTGTGTGTGTTGTTCCGGAAGTTTAATTGCAACAAATTGTATTTTCCAATTCAAAGTGAACATACTATGCAAACCATACTGTCGAGGCCAGCATCGCAATATTATAGAGTTGCAACATTATACTGAGATGTTGTCAATTCTGTTATCGAAAATAATCTTCATACTAGTGTTTACACAATCAAGACAACATTCATTCTGTTATTTAATTTAACGTCCGCACTTAAAAGTAAAATGTTTGCAACGTGTTCACGTTGTTCTTCAACTTACGCTAATTTGTCCCGCGCTGTTGTTTTACTTTCCTAAATGACTCTTATTTTTAGAATACTTAAATGTTACATATTAAAAAGTAAAACCCACTCCACCTTGACGTCGAACAATTGAATTTGTATAAGTGTTCACTTGAACTGATATCAGCATCATGTTTTAAGTATCACCGCTGTTTAAGATTGTTGGTGACCGTTTTAGTTTTATATGTGTATAAAAAAAATTACTTAAAACGTAATTTAAATCAGCTTTATTATACAAAACTTGTACACATTTCAAGCTCCGTATGCCATTATTCTTATGGTCACCAACCTATAGATTCCTAATTGAGCAACATTTATGACGGACCTGCTAATTTTGTATGTATGTTTATTCACAGAGACATCAGCAATAACAGCATTCAATCTCTGGGCCGGAACTACTTTCAAAGCCTCTGGAGACTGACTACTTTGTACGTACAACCAATCATTTTAGAACGCTCATGCACAACGGCGTAATTAGGATTCGGAAGGGCTGTAAAAAGGGGGTCAGCTGATTCACACATCGATTAACCTCACTACCGTCTAGTAGCACAACAAGTAATGTGCGAAAAAATAGAAAACATAACCACCGTGGGGGCGTGGCCCAGTAAGCTTCCCCCTAAATACGTCACTGCTCATGCATCTACCAGTTTAACTCAGACACGATATATAGGCTCACGTGGTTTGATATAACTTAATAATTTAAATATATATATTTTTTTTTCGGTGGCTTGATGGAGCACGTGACGGATAGGTCAATTATCGAATACAAAACCAGTGTTTCGAGTAAGAACTATCAATATTTTTTAGTTTACCGACTGCTCAAAGTAATGATGAAATGATGCACATTTACGATGTCTTATTGTTTACTGCAATATTGTGATTTGTAGGAACTTGGAGAACAACAACGTTTCAACTATTCTTAACGACACTTTTGTTGGACTTACAAACCTCAACTCAATGTAAGTACAGTCACGTTTTTGGTATTACTATTTAATTGTGTGCACAATGACATCACGTGTGTATGTTTATGTCTCGGTGTAAATGTATGTACAAACAAGAACACGTGTGTTCACGTGTTACAAACGATCCTTCTATAATATGCCTATAGAACAGCGCAATTCCGGGTATAATGTCATGTTACCAGTGTGTGCACATGTTTGTGCGCGTACGCTTTCGCTGCACGTGGACGTGTGCGTGTGAGTATGTTTGTACGTATGTATGCATGTATGTATGTATGTATGTATAGATATATGTATGTATGTATGTATGTATGTGTGACACTGTGTGTGTGTAATATATATATATATATATATATATATATATATTATACAATGTGTCATTTATTTTTGACCTCTTTGAATTGTTGTACTGATATGATGCACCTGTAACAGAGAAAATCATTCATTCGCAGCATTCTTTTTATTTTGCCAACAGTCTTTCAATCTAGCGCTGAATTTCTTCTCGACTAATTGTATCTCCTCGAACATTTCCTTCGTGTTTCACAGATACAAAAACATGCTCAATGATAGTGGATTATATCATCAATCATATAAAGAGGTTTAGCGCGACAGACGATATTTAACAACACTTACAATTGTTATATGTTTATACGTACACTCTCACATGCACACGCACATACACACGCACATACACACACACACACACACACACACACACCATACTCATTACTGCACACAAACAAGCACAAGTGTGTTCGACGATACCCATCGATCCGCCGGTCATGTAGATGGCAACCTGCATTAGCCTGCGTCGCCGTTGACCTCCCGCCAAACACTTAGAACACTTAACACCATCCCCGACGCTGGCAATATATACCAGGATATTCATGTTACACACGCCTCGGTCACTATGCGTCGTTAGGAAATACTGACACTATTGGTTGTTAAAAGAATCGATCCCTCTGCACCGAGAACTACAAACTCGGCAGTACATCTAACTATCATCGAGCCAGCCTATGTATGTTAACGTTTTCTTCATAGTTGGTTTGCCTCTCAGGCGCCAAACTTTCCTGGATTAATCTACGACCTCTCGGACGTAAAATAACGCTTTTCTCCCTCGAAATTCCCCGTTATTTAAGGGTTCTTAAATACAGCTATAGGGTTCGTGCCGCACGCTAGATGGGCGTAAATCGAGTGTTCATAACGTTATGAGTTTTTTCTGCGACTGTTCTGTGATCGCGAGCAGCGCAGTACAGTTGTTACGTTGTACGGTTCAACGTTTTGACGTCATAGAAACTAAACCTTATTTATGAATCCTCCGGCAAATCCTACTCTTATTCTGTATCTACTTTTCAGCGTCATCCGGTGGATGGGCATATTTGCTAGTTACTTTATTGCATGTTAATCTAGTGTTGCTTATTAACCTATCCTGTTAGGGAAATCAGGCGTCGACACCGAAATCGGCGTTTACTGCAAACCGGGCGTTGACACCAAGCAAAACAAATGAGGTAGAGTGGAACATAATGCACAAAGCAACATATTGTATATATATATATATATATATATATGTATATATATATATATATTATGAAACTGCTGTGGAGCCAATACCTTGGCATCGAGTGGCTGCACAGCCGACCGTGGTTGAGAACACGCCGCCATGGCTGCAAAACACGCTGCCAAGGCTGCAAAACACGCTGCCAAGGCTGCAAAACATGCCGACACCGTGGCAAAACACGCCGCCAACGCTGCAAAACACGCCGCCAACGCTGCAAAACACGCCGCCAACGCTGCAAAACACGCTGCCACGAATGGAAAACATGGCGCCGCGTCGGAACAAAAGCACAGTAGCCGTGGTTCGAAACATGGAGAAATATGTATAACATTAAACATAATGTAATAATGAAGTGCCTAAGCACTACAATCTTAACATATTATTGTTCGTCAATGTCAGTTTTGAAGTTTTAACAAGATTAACCAGATTTAACAAGATTGAACAAGATTGTCACACATAGAATTAACCTCAGGTTGCAAGGGGTGAAGGGAGACTTTGGCGTATCAAGAGTTCAACTTTGTGTTAAGAGCAAAGTGTGAATTGAACAGAAAGTATGCTGTTTTATCTCAATACGTCGCCGTATCCTACAGTCACGAAATACGTCCAACAAAAATGTGATTTAACAAAACTTGACACAAACAGATTTAGAAGAGATCGGATATAAGTTCCTAAAATATTGAATGGTTATGAAAACATTGATAGAAGTATTGTTGTCACAGTCAGGACACGCTTGCACGCCATTGGGCGCTGCTGACTGTAGTGTCTTAGTATCCCATGAGGCCATGACAGATCGCCGTGCGATACTCTGAAGATAACCTCAGCCAATAACATCGCTTGCCGGGAAGTTCCGGTGGAATGTTTGGGAAGTTGACGTAGCTATTTGAAAACACAATACCGCTCATCGGCTCGTCATAATGGTTGAACGCGTAATTCTATTGGAATTCCCAGAAGTTGAGGGTTTTGTCTTGAATCCCACGTACATACAATGCGTGGGAGATCTGCCAGGGGGACTGTATATAGTCACCACCACTCATCTTGTGAGGATGAATTAGGAAAGTTTAAGCCAACATGTGATCGGAGTGTATACTCGAGTCACAACCATGGTGTGGATCTTTAAAATAACGACATTGTTTCAGACTCGAAAGGATGTTAATCTTCTACGGGGACTAGATGATTAGGTGATACATTTCTAGTAAACATGATTGTATCGACCTTACAAGAGTGCCCGTGTAGACACTAGGAATACACTGCAGCCATAATTAACGGCCGTAGTAACGGGTAGCTAGATAGTCGGGAACGACCAGTGTCTGATAGGCACGCGTCGTCGTAATTGTCCAATCACATACGGCAGCTCAAACACACACGCGATAAGATGACTATTAGGAGGCTTGGTGCCAATATTTCCTATATCCCTCATGTGAAATGGGATGACGTATAAATGTTTGCGTCATTAATCATTAATTAACGTCGGTGTGCTTAATCGGTCACTCAAATGCATACTGGTTATTGATTATACTGTAGTAGAATTAGAAGTCACATCGACACTGTATCGTAGCGTCACATCTAGAGCAGCCAGGTAGGCCTGAATAGTATTGTATCGCCGGTGTCAAACCAAGAATTGTGACCTAGTTGAGAGAAGTTGAGTCATTGATCTACACGGCCAATGTCAACTGCTTTCTCGTGTCAAGTTCGCAATGCCAACGTGTCGTTCTCCCAGTAATATCTTATGCCAAACAATCACTCGCCCGTGTGTGAGGATACGAAGCCAAAACAGGCACTGTCGTTGATGGGTCTACGCAATGTAAACATGACAGGATCATCGTAAAGGGTAACCTGTTAACCTCAGAGCATTGTTCTCAAATATAAGTAAAAATATGGTTTCCATAATTTACTTCATTATTACAAACTTGTGCACGAAATCTCCGACCGAACAGTTGAACTGCCACATAACAAGTTTATTATAATGAAAGTTAGACTACCACAGAACAAGTCACTTTTCATTAGAGTTAAACTTTCGCAGATCAACACTGTCGTAGCGACAGTTAGACTGTCACAGAACAGGACTCCTGTAATGCTATTTATTTAGACTGGCTCAGTGCACGGTGTCCACAACGGCAGACCCGTACAACTAACAATGAATGGAGTGCCAGAAGCCGAATGAACGTGTCAAAGAGACAGCCAATCAGAACGGTGGAAACACACTACTTTGTAATTGCCACCACTAACGTCGACGGTAATGATAATAAAGCCTGGCACGGATCAAGTATTTCCTGTTGTTGTTGTGGTTCGTAGAATACGCACGTGTCTCTATAACGTCAACGAGCTTTCCGGTGAAAGAGCATCATTAGTGTTCTTATATTTACATTCGCACTGCGTGATTTGTTTGACACGTTGCCATAGTAACCTCTTTTTGGCGTGGGGTCTTCCACTAATCAATCCACAGTCATATTTGCGTCAACACATCTAATTCAATGGTGAAACTGTTGGTCATTTTAGGAGTATACTTTTTCGAATGTCCTTCTTATTATAACAATATTACCCGCCGTTGCTCGGGATAAATTCCTCAAATACTTTGCACAGAAATCTGAAAAAAAAGTATTGTTGACATAATTATGAACACTGAAAATAGACCGAACCTCAAATCCCAACATTTGAGTTCCAGACCCCCCAAACCCATCCCAAATGTGTCCAGCCTACCCGCATTAATAAATTTTAACTGGTCATTGACCTAGTTGTTAGGACAACCTTTTGCCAAAAATCGCACGCGATCACCCGAGTAACTGACGTAACCAGCAACACGCAGCTGGGTTACGCATCCGGGATTTTGTAAAGTTAATAACATACAAACTAATACATTGTCTGCACACACCCAGTAACATATTTGTACATGAAATAAATACCTGAACAATGATATAGAAAACATTAAATTCCGTGGCTGGAACTCCACGGAAGTGTTGCAGTGTGTTGTTTGCCAGAAGTAACACGCGCTCACGGGGCTGACGCTGCGAAATGCTCACGTGACCATCGACAGGTAGACCTTGTGCATGTTAAGCGCTGAGGATTTTCAAACGTCATTAACTTTAAAAGTATTTAAAATTTCTGCATACATCCAACGACATATTTATAGATGGCATAATTATCTTTACGATGATATAGAAAAACATTACATTCCGCGGTTGGGGAACTCCACGCACAGCCTTTCCTTTTGAAATATTGAGTCCCCGAGTTCTCCAACCCCCGGACGAATTTCGAAAATGTCTAAATCTACGAACAACCTCAATGGGCTCGGTAGATCACATAACAAATCAGTCCTATACATGCAAAACTGACGGAGATGTGGGTGCACGTACAAACAGACAACGAGTTGTCTTATAATATAGATGATATCCATCAATTCACATCCCGAAGAGGACAAATGAAGGTAGCGGAAACGTAGAAATAAAAAGTCAATTTCGTTATCAGACATAATTAACGTGTACTGATGAGAGCAGGTTTACACGGGCGGGTTAATTAGGATTACAAACCTATCTGGGATCAACCTTTTGTGTTGCTCTAATTGAACAGTTTACATTTACACCGTATTTTGCCATTTCACAATTATCAAAAAGGTGTGGTTGCGTAAGTTTTCGTAAGAAAATCAATAGTTCAGTGTTAGGCTTGAACCGGCGTCGCCCGATTGTAAACGAAACAACACAAAACCAACGCATCTCCCGCTTGAGCTACCGAGGTCGACGGAATTTCGTTCACCGATTTAAGTTGTTATCATAAATCCTCCTTCATATATCGATATTCTTGTGGTGTTATGATATTATACACATTACTTTCTGTTGCTGGATACAATATATGTTTACTATGTATGTTTATTGGTGTAGATTATCTCCCGTGGGTTGCAATCGATATAATTATTCTGAAAGCGAGCCGAAGGTCAGCGAAACCTCGCCGGCTTGTACTTGTAGGCCCATTCAAATTCACTGTTTTGAATACAGTTGGATTCATGTGGAATAGTAAGGTAACTGCTTGTTCTTCTATGATGACTAACGTTTGTATTACATCGGAATATCGCACAATAACTCATTTTGACGCTCGTTTCGACTCAAAAGCTATCCTTGTAAACATGCTCTGAATGCATTGAAAGAGTCGGCCTGATGCGCGTATATGTCATGTGTGACGACACCATACCACGTGATCGCGTCATTAACTTTCTATTTTCCGCGGGAATCGCTACACAGACGGGTTTAAAATCGAATTTATACTACAACTGTATTTTTCTGTATTTTTAATGTTCTCAAATGTTACATACAATGTTAAACTTTGTGTACACATGGAAAACGGATTTTAGCTAATGCCTTGTTTTTATTTCCTTTAAAGGGAAGTATGGTTGGTTGTTGTAAAGGTACGTTCTTGTATATGGCGAAATCTAGAAATAAGACTGTTGAAAGCGATTTACACTTAACCCTTTAGCAGCCTTGTTCATTACAGCACCATCTCGACTTGTATTGAAATTATTCAGCCACGCTGCAATTACTGCGCGAAAACTATTTTGTATACACATACCCATCACGGTCTATAGCCAGGCACCCATTCACACAGCTGAATGAACTGGAGCAACGTGGAGTGAACGAAATTTCCCAAGGTTCGAAATGGCAATTCGGAGTCTCTTGAACCCGAAGTCTCTCGAATAGTGTCTTGGTAGCCATGGCACGCCAGTTGCATCGTATTAAACTGCTCGTTTTATTCCTCGTGCTAACCGAATCAATATGGCGATTTGGCGCACCCGGTCAATTCGTCGCAGCCAGGGCCAATCGCCTTTTTCGTTGCATACACGGATTATCTTCATCATACAACGGTATAAACGTCGCCGGTCATTTGATTGACCGTATGCACAAAATGTCAAGTCCCAAACGACGTGTTGAGGAGGACGGGAGGTTTGAACCAACACTAATCAGTCTACATCTTGGGGGACTTTCAGGAATTATGCGAAACGATATATCGTCAACTGCGTCTCATGCACATGTGTTTGTCGCTGAAGGAAGTTGCGGCGGTGGCTATTAAGAGTCAGTGTCCGCCATCCATCGCTGCACCTTATTGCGTTCTAGTCACAAA
>CM034533.1:27062578-27102578 GCA_020002185.1 Paraescarpia echinospica
TATGGCTAATGCAACCATCGTTGAAGAAGCGTTATTAATATCACACAACAATAAAAAATAAATAAAGATCGGCCAGAGATGGATGCCACTTAAATATAGTTTTATGTTTTCAAAATAGATCATTCATAGTCAACCCAGTCACATGTGTGATGTGATGTGTCAGAATTTAGACCCTCACACGACGTAAAATTGACCCTTACATAATAGGTATAACCGAATCATGGGCAACCACCGATATATCAGATGCCGAATTGGGACTGACAGGATATGTAATGTTTAGGAAAGATAGAATAGGAAGAAGGGGAGGTGGAGTTATTTTATATATTAAAGAATCTATCCAGGCTTATGAAATAAAATTAGACAGAGAAGCAGATTGCGAAGAAGCTGTTTGGTGTAACATAGTTACAGGAAACTCAACGTTAACGGTTGGATTAGTTTATCGAAGTCCAAACATAAGCATAGAAGAGAATGAAAAAATACAAAACGCTATAAGGGAAGTGAGCAAACAGGACTGTGTTATTATGGGGGATTTTAACCATGGGCATATAAAATGGAAATCTCTACAGAGTATGGGTAGTGAGGACCACAAGTTTTTAGTTTTAGTACAAGATAGTTTCCTTTCTCAACATGTGCTAGAACCAACCAGGGGAGAAAATGTGTTAGACTTAGTTTTGTCCTCACAGAATGAATTAGTTGACAATGTTAAATTATGTGAGCCTCTGGGAAGTAGTGATCACAACCAGATACATTTTACCATCAAAGTAAAATCAGAAAGAAATAATAAAAAGCAGTTCAGGAGAAATTTCCACAAAGGAAGATATAAGGAAATGAGGAAATATTTAGCAAAGATAGACTGGAATAATACACTGAAGAACAAGACAGCAACAGAATGCTGGAATATCTTAAAGAATGAAATAGAGTGCATCGTAGATAAATTTGTTCCCTTAAAAACAAGGGAAACGGACCAGAAAGAAATACTTATCGAAAGAAGCCATTAGAAAAATTAAGTATATAAAACAAATGATGTGGAAGTCATATAGACATACTGGAAATGACGAAGACTACAACATTTATAAAGAAGCACTAAACCAAGCTACAGCTGAAATTAGAAATTCAAAGAGAAGCAATGAACATAAATTAGCTTGTAATATAAAACATGACAGCAAAGTTTTTATGCGTATGTTCGAAGCAAACAGAAAGTTCAGGATAAGGTCGGTCCTCCTAGAAGATAGTGCTGGAAATATAATATCAGAAGGATTCTTAATGGCAGAAGACCTAAATGAGTATTTTAGTTCAGTGTTTACCAGAGAAGACACTAGTTCACTGCCAGTACCAGAGGCTAAGTTCATGGGGGCAGAATCAGACTATTTAAGACAGTTAATTGTAACCCCAGAAATGGTAGCTAAGAAAATTAGGGCTATGAAGGAAAATAAATCACCTGGAGTGGATGGTATTCCACCCAAACTACTATTGGAAATTGTAGAACAAATTAGCATACCGCTTGCAACAGTTTTCAACTTGTCATTAGAAGAGGGAGTGGTTCCTTTAGAATGGAAAGAAGCAAACATTATAACGTTATTTAAAAAAGGTTCGAGAAACAAGTCAAATAATTATAGACCAGTTATTTAACATCGGTGATTTGTAAATTATTAGAAAGACTAATTAAAGATCACATGGTGGATTTTCTTGTTAAACATAACTTGATAAACCCATCTCAACATGGGTTTCTAAAAGCGAGGTCATGCTTAACAAATATGTTATGTTTTTTGGAAGATATCACTAAGTGGGTAGATGATGGATCACCAGTAGATATCATCTACTTAGATTTTCAAAAAGCTTTCGACAAAGTGCCACATCAGAGATTACTGCTTAAACTAAAAGCCCATGGCATAGGAAATGGTATAATTAACTGGATAAAAAAATGGCTGATTGACAGAAGACAACGGGTAGTTGTTGATGGGGAGGCTTCAAACTAGAAATCAGTTTTGAGTGGGGTTCCACAGGGATCAGTACTGGGACCTATATTATTCTTAATATATATAAACGATTTGGACGATGATATAGCTAGCAAGGTGTTGAAATTTGCAGATGATACAAAAGTATTTAGAAAGATTAAAAGTGATGGGGATAGACAGCATTTACAAGATGTTCTTGACAGGTTGATCAAATGGTCTGAAAAGTGGCAAATGTTGTTCAATTTTGGGAAATGTAAATGCCTTCACACAGGACATGGGAACGAATATGTAGAATATACAATGGGGAGAACTGTACTAAGTACTACTGTAAAAGAAAAAGACTTAGGGCTGACAATTAGTGCTGACATGAAGGTTTCAGAGCAGTGTGGAATTGCAGCTTCAAAGGGAAATCAAATCGTTGGATTGATTAGGCGAAATATAGCATATAAAGAAAAAGAACTAATAATACCGCTGTACAAAACAATAGTTAGGCCTCATTTAGAATATTGTATACAAGCGTGGAGGCCATACCGCAAGAAGGACATAGATATGTTAGAAAGAGTACAGAGGAGAGCAACTAAAATGATACCAAAACTGAGGGATCTTAGTTATGAAAAACGCCTAAAAGAATGTGGTTTAACAACACTAGAGACCAGGAGATTGAGAGGAGATCAGATAGAAGTGTTTAAAATATTGAATGGTTATGAAAATATTGATAGAAATGTTTTTTTCAGTTAAGAAAGATAGAAAGACTAGAGGACATAAAGTTGTGTGAGTGCTAGTAGTGTGAATATGTTTAAAAATAAAATCGACACATACCTCAGAAGGGCTGGATATATGTAGATAAAAGGGTTGGACTCTCGATAAGCCAAAGGCCTTCCTTCCTTGTCCACCTGCCATCTAGAGTTAATTCTCTGGATGGCAATCTTGTTAAAATAAAATCACAGGCATAGCCATAGTGCACATATTTGACAGGATAATACAAATTAGCTGGCATTGATGGTTACCTACCATGAAACACAATAGAGTTTATGACCTTACCACAAATCACTGTCCTTGTCAGTTTGTTTTTGTGTTGGGCGAAAAAAGGGTAGCGTATCGATATTACGTTAAACATTAGTCCCGCCACCTGTGGGGGTAAGGGAGAACCATACGGTTTAACGTCCATTTCCCAGACTCCGTGGTGTGGCGCCACCGTTTATCGCACACGGTTCACGAAGGCGAGAAGCGGCCATGCGAGACCATCCAATCAAAACAGAATTAATTATTCAGACCCCGCGAGGTTATGTCCCCCTAGCCGCACTTGTTCCCCAGAAGAGGACATCTAACATCCAAATTAGAGGCATTGTCGTCAGTACTGCCATTTTCCCCTGCCCTTTTAACTCCCTTAGCAAAACATTTTGTAGAAATCTACAGCTAGAATAGAATAGAACGCAATTGACCTGTTTCCAGTTACGGACTATGATCAAACTAGTTGCCTTTTTATTAAAACAACAACAAGAAAGTTTGCCTTTTACCATTGAATGTGCCATGTCACGAATTTGCAATTTATGGATAATGCTGCCCATTGTATGTTTTTTAAATGTTCAAAAAAAATTTCCAAATCTATAATGATGAGTACAGAGTACAATGGGCTAATAACGTTTGATAAGGTATTTGATGGGTAGGTCAATTTGGCCTGACTGGGGGACAAGAGAAAGGACTGGGGGAGCATTTCTCCCCCATTTTGTATGTTAAAACGCCCTGGCATCGGGAAAGGGGTTGAGATCGGGGCACATGCATACACTATCTGTATCCAATTGTTGCCGACTGCAGGTTGGACAGTGCTTGGACTGACCATAAAAATATCTAGTTGCCCAAACATGTACAACTTACACATACCGGTCAGTCCTGGTATGGCAGAGCGATTTATTGCCGATAACGTTATGATAATACATATTTAATAGCAAATTAAGCGACTGTATTTTCGTTGTCAACAACATCTGAGTATTCGTTCAAATAGTCAATGACATTACTGCGGCACACTTTCCTCTGCATATGCAGAGTATCCTGCTTTTTGAGAACGCCAACGACCTTCTCCGTGTACCAGAGAACTAGAATACGCATAAAGTACTGGCATCGGGTGTTGAGACAACATATACGTCAAATATGTGGACCGTCGTTGAATGACTGTCCGAACGATCTCGTTGTCGATAGACGTTACATATGGCTTTATTCCGGCTCGCGGGCTCAGTCCTGCTGGTGACCTCACTAGCACTGGCAACATCAGGTTCGTCCTCATTGTGTGTGTGTGTGTGTGTGTGTGTGTGTGTGTGTGTGTGTGTGTGTGTGTGTGTGTGTGTGTGTGTGTGTGTGTATATGTGTGCATGCGTGTGTTTTTGTGTGTGTTTGTGCGTGTTTCTTTGTGCACGAGTGGAAAAGGGGTGTCTCGTTTCCCCAAATACTGCATACCCAGAATTCATGCACGCACAGTCACACGAACTCTCCCGTGCTCAAACACTCACACGCAACATACAAGCACGCGCGCACGCACGCACGCACACTCACGCATTCATACTTTTTATTTTAATTATCAGAGA
Organism: Paraescarpia echinospica; assembly: GCA_020002185.1. Lineage (NCBI taxonomy): Eukaryota > Metazoa > Annelida > Polychaeta > Sabellida > Siboglinidae > Paraescarpia > Paraescarpia echinospica. The sequence goes on from CM034533.1 coordinate 27,067,113, forward strand.
TGCCGCGGCACACTTGGGAAGCTGTCGCGGCACACTGTTGAGAAGCACTGGTCTAAGCCTACAGTGGTTTTGTGTTGCAAAATCATCTTCAGGACCACATCGTCATGGTTATCATCTGAATCAAAATACCATCGGTGCGCGTTGGATTTGGGGGACAACCGTCCGTTTTTCACATAAAATAACCAACTTAACTGCGGGTGGGTTTGGCAACTCAAGACGATTGTTTCTCATACTAGTTTGCAAGTCTGGAGTAGAGTTGGTGCGGCGAGAGCAACTGGTTGGGATGGAGTGACGATAGGAGTAGAACACAAAGGCGATGGCCACGATGATAGCGAAGTGGGTCTCCTGCCCCCGGTAGTTTGCATAGATTCAGGCTTACACTCACTTGTTTGCCAACTTACTTATTCGCTTGCCTGCTTGGTGGCTTGCTTAACCACTTACAATTACCCGCTTGCTTAACTGCTTGCTTATTTAATTACTTGCTTTTTTACTTACTTACTTACTTGCTTACTTGCATACTTATTTGCTTGATTATGTCATCCATTTAACGCGGTGCATGGTGAGTTACTTACGTTGCTATCTGTCTGACACTGTGGCAGCCAGACAAGTCCCATCGAGGCCGGTGTCCCTCTCAATGGTGTCTGACATTGTGGCAGCCAGACAAGTCCCACTGAGGCCGATGTCCCTCTCAATGGTGTCTGACATTGTGGCAGCCAGACAAGTCCCCTGAGACAGGTGTCCTTCTCGATGATGTCTGACATTGTGGCAGCCAGACAAGTCCCCCTGAGACCGGTGTACCTCTCAATAGTGTCTGCCATTGTGGCTGCCAGACGAGTCCCTCTGAGACCGGTGTCCCTCTCAGTGGTGTCTCTCAGTGTTGCATTCGGGCGACATCTTCTCCGAGTGCCCCCGGATTTCCAAGGAAAACTCGGTTAGCAACAATGTCGCCGCGGTGTCTCACATGCCCTGCCAGACGTAGAGATCCATGGTCCACCTAGAGTCTTAGACCCATCAATAATATTATTGTTAGCGGGGAAATAGGGTTAGTGCAAGCGGAGGAGTGGAGACGAGTTCCATAGCCAGGATTACGAAACTTTCCAATTAACCCGTTTTCATTTTTTATTTACCCGTTCTGCTATTGAAAACCCCCGTTATACATGCATTGGTCATGTGCATCGGAACATGTTGAATATTCAGGGGCTCAGACTCTTTTCGAAAAACCTTCAACTAACTACACGTCCTGTGAGGCTCGCAAAATACTCAAACTTCAATAACCGACCACGGTATCCGAAAAATAAAAATAACGTTAACCAAAGACCAAATCCCGTTATTTATAAAAGAGAAAACCCGTTGCGATTTTTCCAAAACGCCGTTCCAATAACGGGACAACGGGTCTCTAGCTGAAGTCCTACTGGAGACGATAGTGCAGTTGAAGGTGATTGCTTGACGCTATAGACGACTGGTGCCGAGACTGGTGGTGTTGTGGTCATCTCATTGCTTCCTCCTGTTCGCTGTTTTGTAGTTGTTTAGCACCTTTCCTTGGTTTGTTCCGTGGCAGTTTGGTTGTCGTCGGAGTCGTCTTACCTGGCGAAAGAACTATTCCTGTCTCACACAGTGAATGTCCAGGTATAGGTGGATCCAGGAGGCCTGGGGGCACGTGCCCCCCTAGACCTTGGGAATTTTGTTTGATTATTATCATTAGTTACGACACTATGTTGTTCGCAACGTTGACCAGTTGGCAATGCAAAATGGCAATGTTGGTTGGTCGGTGTAACGTAAGTCTGAACGAACCAAGGCAGACAGAATGCATTCGACGTACAGCTGTATATTGGTGTCGTCCAAAGCGACCACTGGTTGGCTTAGTTGCTTCGTCGAGCTGACCCAGACACGCGGTGTCCCTCATTGGGGTTTTCATTAACGAGGTCGTTGCGTTAGTGTGCGACACCTGGCCAATCCTTCCGTGGTCCACGACACATAGTATGAATAATATATTTATTTATGTAACATACGCAAGAATACACCAGCGGTCGCTGAGTCCAAATGACTGCGAATCAACTTTGCCATAACAACGAGACCGCATGTTTTAGTTACGGCGTCAGGATCATTTCCGTTTCACCGTGACAATCCAACATTTAACAAGATTGCCACCCAGAAAATTAACTCTAGGTGGCAGGTGGACAAGGAAGCCCTTTGGTTTATCGAGAGTCCGACCCTTTTATCTATGTGTATCCCGCCCGTCTGAGGTATGTGTCGATTTTATTTTTAAACATATTCACGCTACTAGCACCCACACAATCAGCAGGTAATCTGTTCCATTCATTTACAGTCCTTTGTGAAAATGAAAACTTTCTTATATCCAATCTACTCTGCTCCTTTGCCAATGTAAGTTCATGTCCTCTAGTCCTTCTATCTTTCTTAACTGAGAACAAAATATTTCTATCAATATTTTCATAACCCTTCAATATTTTAAACACTTCTATCTGATCTCCTCTCAATCTCCTGGTCTCTAGTGTTGTTAAACCGCATTTTTAGGCGTATTTCGTAACTAAGATCCCTCAGTTTTTGTATAATTTTAGTTGCTCTCCTCTGCACTCTTTCTAGCATATCTATGTCCTTCCTGCGATATGGCCTCCATGCTTGAATACAATATTCTAAATGAGGCCTAACTATTGTTTTGTACAGCGGTATTATTAGCTTTTTCCTTATACGTTATGTTTCGCCTAATTAATCCAAGGATTTGATTTCCCTTTGAAGCTGCAATTCCGCACTGCTCTGAAACCTTCATATCAGCACTAATGGTTAACCCTAAGTCCTTTTCTTTTACAGTAGTACTTAGTACAGTACCCCCCATTGTATATTCTACCTCTTCGTTCCCATGTCCTGTGTGGAGGTATTTACATTTCCCAAAATTGAACAGCATTTGCCACTTTTCAGACCATTTGATCAACCTGTCAAGATCATCTTGTAAATGCTGTCTATCTCCATCACTTTTAATCCCTCTAAACACTTTTGTATCATCTGCAAATTTCAACACCTTGCTTGTTATTTCATCATCCAAATCGTTGATATATATTAAGAATAATATAGGACCTAATACTGATCCCTGTGGTACCCCACTCAATACTGATTTCCAGTTTGAAGCCTCCCATCAACTACTACACGTTGACTTCTGTCAATCAACCATTGTTCTATCCAGTTTATTATACCATTTCCTATGCCATGGGCCTTTAGTTTAAGCAGTAATCTTTGATGTGGTACTTTGTCGAAAGCTTTTGGAAAATCTAAGTAGACGATATCTACTGGTGATCCCTCATCTACCCACTTAGTGATGTCTTCCAAAAAATATAACATATTTGTTAAGCATGACCTCGCTTTAAAAAAACCATGTTGAGATGGGTTTATCAAGTTTTGTTTAACAAGAAAATCCACCATGTGATCTTTAATTAGTCTTTCTAACAATTTACAAATCACTGATGTTAAACTCACTGGTCTATAGTTTTCTGACTTGTTTCTCGAACCTTTTTTGAATAACGGTATAATGTTTGCTTCTTTCCATTCTAAAGGAACCACTCCCTCTTCTAATGACAAATTGAAAACTGTTGCAAGCGGTATGCTAATTTGTTCTACAATTTCCAATAGTAGTTTGTGTGGAATACCATCCACTCCAGGTGATTTATTATCCTTCATAGCCCTTATTTTCTTACCTACCATTTCCGGGGTTACAATTAATTGTCCTAAATAGTCTGAATCTGCCCCCTTGAACTTAGCCTCTGGTACTGGCAGTGAACTAATATCTTCCTGGTAAACACTGAACTAAAGTACTCATTCAGGTCTTCTGCCATTAAGAATCCCTCTGATATTATATTTCCAGCACCAAACTCCTGAAAGAACTGACTATCTTGAATCTCCTGTTCTGTTCCTCTCTCCTTCCTTCCGTCAGTTTTATATCAATTTGCCTGGTCCTTCAGCCTCCTGCCTCTCTTGAATTCCCCACTTCAGCTGCTGCAGCTTGCTTGCTGCTTCTTTATAACTGTTGTAGTCTTCATCATTTCCAGTACATCTGAATGACTTCCACATCATTTGTTTGTACTTAATTTTTCTAATGGCTTCTTTCGATAAGTGTTTCTTTTTGGACCGTTTCCCTGTTTTTTGAAGGGGACAAATTTATCGACTATGCACTGAATTTCACTCTTTAATACATTCCAGCATTATGTTGCCGTCTTATTTTTCAGTGTGTTATTCCAGTCTATCTTTGCTAAATATTTCCTCATGTCCTTATACCTTCCTTTGTGGAAATTTCTCCTATACTGCTTTTTACTATTCCTTTCTGATTTTACTTTGATTATAAAATGTATCTGGTTGTGATCGCTACTCCCCAGTGGCTCACATATCTTGACATTGTCAACTAATTCATTCTGTGAGGACAAAACTATGTCTAACACATTCTCACCCCTGGTTGGTTCTAGCACATGTTGAGAAAGGAATGTATCTTGAACTAAAACTAAAAACTTGTGGTCCTCACTCCCCATACTCTGTAGAGATTTCCATTGTATATGCCCGTGGTTAAAATCCCCCATAATAATACAGTCCCGTTTGCTTACTTCCCTTATAGCGTTTTGTATTTTTCATTCTCTTCTATGCTTATGTTTGGACTTCGATAAACTAACCCAACTGTTAACGTTGAGTTTCCTGTAACTATGTTACACCAAACAGCTTCTTCGCAATCTGCTTCTCTTTCTAATTTTATTTCATAAGCCTGAATAGATTCCTTAATATATAAAATAACTCCACCTCCCTTTCTTCCTATTCTATCTTTTCTAAACATTACATATCCTGTCAGTCCCAATTCAGCATCTGATATATCGGTGGTGGTCCAGGATTCGGTTATACCTATTATATGAGGGTCAATATCTTCTACCATAATGTTTAGTTCATTTCTTTTGTTTACTATACTCCTTGCATTTAAACAAACACATTTATATCCAGCTTCAGAAGAGTTTTCCACACTGTTATTTGCTGATTTATTTGTGCTGTCTTTATCTATGCCTCCATTTTCAGGCTTTTCTGTGAGTCCCCCCTGCGAATCTAGTTTAAATAGATACAACCTGTCCCACTGTCAACAGATCGCAGCAGGTTCTCTGAGAAAACTGCTGCCCCCTTTCCACTAAGATGGAGGCCATCTCTCATGTACATATCTTCCCTCCCAACAAAGTATCCCCATAAATCTGTGAATCCCACCCCTCTTCGTCACACATCTGCTCAACTAGTACGTTGATCGCCATCCTCTTACAGTTTCTATACGTTGCCCCCCTTCCTCCCATTACTGGCAAAATTCCTGACAGAATAACCTGTTCAACTCTCGTCTTCTGTAGCTTCCTCACTAACTGTCTATACTTCTGTACTATCGCAGTTGTTCCCTCCCTGTCTGCATTATTTGTTCCTACATGTACCAGTATAGACCCCCCCTTGCCATGTCCCAATACCTTCTCTACCCTGTCAGTTACATGTTCAATCCTAGCACCCGGTAAACAAACAACGATGTCCTTCCCCTCGCTCAGTGCCTTGTCCGTCTTTCTCATAATGGAGTCGCCCATAAACACCCTCTCTTTCCTCATTGCCCCCTCTATCACTGCCTTAGAATAGCTCCTTCTTCGGTTTGCATCTGTCTGCTTGTTGTCTTTCCCCCCTGTCGTCTTCTCTCCTGTCACATTCTCTTCCGATCCATTCTTTCCTGTCGCTTTTTCTCTTGTCACCTTCCCTTTTATCGACTTCTCTTCTATCACATTTTCTCTCACTTCCTTTCGTCCGTTCTTCGTTCGTCCCATCTCGTTTTCCTCTCTCCTCTCCCTTCCCATCTTCCCTCCCTCCTTTTCTACGGTCACTTTCTTCCCTGTCACCTTCACGCTTGTCACGTTTTCTGTTGTCGATTTTCCAATTTCTTCTCCTCCAATCACCTTCCCTCCTCTCAATCTCCTTTCCTCAGTTTTCTTGCCACTGCTATTCTCCTTCAGTCTTGCAGTATTCTCACCTCTCTCCCTGTCGTCTCTCTCCATTCGACCTGCCTCCTTGCTAATTCCCATCTCCATTCCCTTCACAATATCTGTCAACCTAAATATCTCCTTCTGCAGACACTCTACCTTCCAACACCCAATGCACTGAAAGGTGAATCCTTCCTCCATGGTTTCTGCCCATGACTTCCCACAGCCGGACAATGCAAAATCTACCCAGCTGTGGCAGTGATCGCACACCAAGTGTCGCTTTGCCTTGACTTGCCGCTTGCAAGGCGCCATATCCCGATCAGAAATTATTTAATAACTTAACTAACTTAGTCTTTATAAAGACTGTTTCCTGTGTACTACAGCACACTTTAGGTTACAAATTTCAATTACACAGCCAACTATTTATCCTGACACGAACGCTATCATTACCGGTAGTGACCTAATTTAAATACAATCAATTACGTTACGTTAGGCTGCTTTATTTATTTAGGTTACGCCGCCCGACTATCGCCCTTGCTTAATTTTAACAACAATGCTACCTAATCAAAATATCTAGCAAGTACTGGCTTACACAGATATTATCTTATGTAAGTAGTTTGATGGTTGTTACTTTATCTCCTATATATTCTACCACATAATCAGGTTTGTTAAATCTTGTTTTCAAATTATCGAAGCCTAAGTGAGTTACCCTATTATCACTCACTATACTAAGGTATTCTAAAATACTATAACTAACTAACTTTAAGCACAACTGCTACTCAATATATGTTTATTGCAACTTTATGAATGATATTAAGGCAAGAATAATACTTATCAATCAGTAATTCCACTTGTTTATCAACTTTTCTGCACCACCAATTTCTACGATCTATCTCCGCCAAATATAGCCTCGAAGGTTATATGCAACATGAGATAAGTAAATAAACTAAACCTGATTAATTCTTACATAAATCCTTATTCTGGATTTTACCTTAACATCCTTCTTTCTGTTCAATTCACTTTGGTCAGCTAATTTGCTTGACAACTAAGCCATGTTTCAGATCAAATGAGCACATATAACCTAATAACATTTATTCCTCACAAATTAATTACGTTTGCATTTACCTTTATTTGCGAACTTTCATCTTCTCTAAGTTTCAGTGACTGTATCTTGTGCATCGCATTATAAATAAAGCTGGTTTCCTGTAACGCGCTTACACACTGTAATGGGCCACGAGCAAGGATGATTGTGACTTCTGTCAACTGCGTCATGTCCTTGAGATAACATGAGTTTGAAATTGACGCATACTCGTATGATCAAACGGTGTGTCTGTAAACACACGCACACACGCACACACGCACACACGCACACACGCACACACGCACACACGCACACACGCACACACGCACACACGCACACACACTCACTCAAGCACACCGTGACCTATACGTGACGTCACCTGATGCTATTATTTTGATCTACATGATACCCTACCCTATAAATAAACATGATGATACAATAACGTATCTGGATGTATAAACTAACGTATCTAGGTATCCGTGGCAAAGTAACGTATAGAGCATACGTGACATACTAGCATATCTCGATGTTCTGGATATTTAAGTGCTATATATATATACATATATATATAGCACTTAAAGTTTTAAGTGCTATATATATATATATATATATATATTTAAGTGCTATATATATATATATATATATATATAGCACTTAAATATATATATATAGCACTTAAATATATATATATATATCATGATATACTTGAGAATTACGGTACATAATACACAAGCGCATCGACGGTTAACATGATTTACATTATGTACATGATATATAACAGTTAGTCTTATGTAAGATTATACATTAAATAACTAACTATTGGGGGGTCTATTTCAGCTCGCTCAGTGGTAACTTCCTCTACGTGTCGTTGAGTGAGAAGACGTTCGAAAACCTCATCCAGCTCACTTACTTGTGAGTACATATAAACATACGCACACACACACGCACGCACGCACGCACGCACGCACGCACACACACACACACGCACACATGCACGCACACACACGCTCGCTCGCACGCACGCACACGCACGCACGCACGCACACACACACGCACACACACACACATATATATATATATATATAATTTATTATATGCAATATATGTGTGTGTGTTGTTCCGCAAGTTTAATTGCAACAAATTGTATTTTCCAATTCAAAGTGAACATACTATGCAAACCATACTGTCGAGGCCAGCATCGCAATATTATAGAGTTGCAACATTATACTGAGATGTTGTCAATTCTGTTATCGAAAATAATCTTCATACTAGTGTTTACACAATCAAGACAACATTCATTCTGTTATTTAATTTAACGTCCGCACTTAAAAGTAAAATGTTTGCAACGTGTTCACGTTGTTCTTCAACTTACGCTAATTTGTCCCGCGCTGTTGTTTTACTTTCCTAAATGACTCTTATTTTTAGAATACTTAAATGTTACATATTAAAAAGTAAAACCCACTCCACCTTGACGTCGAACAATTGATTTTGTATCAGTGTTCACTTGAACTGATATCAGCATCATGTTTTAAGTATCACCGCTGTTTAAGATTGTTGGTGACCGTTTTAGTTTTATATGTGTATAAAAAAACTGACTTAAAACGTAATTTAAATCAGCTTTATTATACAAAACTTGTACACATTTCAAGCTCCGTATGCCATTGTTCTTATGGTCACCAACCTATAGATTCCTAGTTGAGCAACATTTATGACGGACCTGCTAATTTTGTATGTCTGTTTATTCACAGAGACATCAGCAATAACAGCATTCAATCTCTGGGCCGGAACTACTTTCAAAGCCTCTGGAGACTGACTACTTTGTACGTACAACCAATCATTTTAGAACGCTCATGCACAACGGCGTAATTAGGATTCGGAAGGGCTGTAAAAAGGGGGTCAGCTGATTCACACATCGATTAACCTCACTACCGTCTAGTAGCACAACAAGTAATGTGCGAAAAAATAGAAAACATAACCACCGTGGGGGCGTGGCCCAGTAAGCTTCCCCCTAAATACGTCACTGCTCATGCATCTACCAGTTTAACTCAGACACGATATATAGGCTCACGTGGTTTGATATAACTTAATAATTTAAATATATATTTTTTTTTTCGGTGGCTTGATGGAGCACGTGACGGATAGGTCAATTATCGAATACAAAACCAGTGTTTCGAGTAAGAACTATCAATATTTTTTAGTTTACCGACTGCTCAAAGTAATGATGAAATGATGCACATTTACGATGTCTTATTGTTTACTGCAATATTGTGATTTGCAGGAACTTGGAGAACAACAACGTTTCAACTATTCTTAACGACACTTTTGTTGGACTTACAAACCTCAACTCAATGTAAGTACAGTCACGTTTTTGGTATTACTATTTAATTGTGTGCACAATGACATCACGTGTGTATGTTTATGTCTCGGTGTTAATGTATGTACAAACAAGAACACGTGTGTTCACGTGTTACAAACGATCCTTCTATAATATGCCTATAGAACAGCGCAATTCCGGGTATAATGTCATGTTACCAGTGTGTGCACATGTATGTGCGCGTACGCTTTCGCTGCACGTGGGCGTGTGCGTGTGCGTGTGAGTATGTTTGTACGTATGTATGCATGTATGTATGTATGTATGTATATATATATGTATGTATGTATGTATGTATGTGTGACACTGTGTGTGTGTAATATATATATATATATATATATATATATATATATATATTATACAATGTGTCATTTATGTTTGACCTCTTTGAATTGTTGTACTGATATGATGCACCTGTAACAGAGAAAGTCATTCATTTGCAGCATTCTTTTTATTTTGCCAACAGTCTTTCAATCTAGCGCTGAATTTCTTCTCGACTAATTGTATCTCCTCGAACATTTCCTTCGTGTTTCACAGATACAAAAACATGCTCAATGATAGTGGATTATATCATCAATCATATAAAGAGGTTTAGCGCGACAGACGATATTTAACAACACTTACAATTGTTATATGTTTATACGTACACTCTCACATGCACACGCACATACACACGCACACACACACACACACACACACACACACACACATACACACACACACACACACATACACACACACACCATACTCATTACTGCACACAAACAAGCACAAGTGTGTTCGACGATACCCATCGATCCGCCGGTCATGTAGATGGCGACCTGCATTAGCCTGCGTCGCCGTTGACCTCCCGCCAAACACTTAGAACACTTAACACCATCCCCGACGCTGGCAATCTATACCAGGATATTCATGTTACACACGCCTCGGTCACTATGCGTCGTTAGGAAATACTGACACTATTGGTTGTTAAAAGAATCGATCCCTCTGCACCGAGAACTACAAACTCGGCAGTACATCTAACTATCATCGAGCCAGCCTATGTATGTTAACGTTTTCTTCATAGTTGGTTTGCCTCTCAGGCGCCAAACTTTCCTGGATTAATCTACGACCTCTCGGACGTAAAATAACGCTTTTCTCCCTCGAAATTCCCCCTTATTTAAGGGTTCTTAAATACAGCTATAGGGTTCGTGCCGCACGCTAGATGGGCGTAAATCGAGTGTTCATAACGTTATGAGTTTTTTCTGCGACTGTTCCGAGATCGCGAGCAGCGCAGTACAGTTGTTACGTTGTACGGTTCAACGTTTTGACGTCATAGAAACTAAACCTTATTTACGAATCCTCCGGCAAATCCTACTCTTATTCTGTATCTACTTTTCAGCGTCATCCGGTGGATGGGCATATTTGCTAGTTACTTTATTGCATGTTAATCTAGTGTTGCTTATTAACCTATCCTGTTAGGGAAATCAGGCGTCGACACCGAAATCGGCGTTTACTGCAAACCGGGCGTTGACACCAAGCAAAACAAATGAGGTAGAGTGGAACATAATGCACAAAGCAACATATTGTATATATATATATATATATTATGAAACTGCTGTGGAGCCAATACCTTGGCATCGAGTGGCTGCACAGCCGACCGTGGTTGAGAACACGCCGCCATGGCTGCAAAACACGCTGCCAAGGCTGCAAAACACGCTGCCAAGGCTGCAAAACATGCCGACAACGTGGCAAAACACGCCGCCAACGCTGCAAAACACGCCGCCAACGCTGCAAAACACGCTGCCACGAATGGAAAACATGGCGCCGCGTCGGAACAAAAGCACAGTAGCCGTGGTTCGAAACATGGAGAAATATGTATAACATTAAACATAATGTAATAATGAAGTGCCTAAGCACTACAATCTTAACATATTATTGTTCGTCAATGTCAGTTTTGAAGTTTTAACAAGATTAACCAGATTTAACAAGATTGAACAAGATTGTCACACATAGAATTAACCTCAGGTTGCAAGGGGTGAAGGGAGACTTTGGCGTATCAAGAGTTCAACTTTGTGTTAAGAGCAAAGTGTGAATTGAACAGAAAGTATGCTGTTTTATCTCAATACGTCGCCGTATCCTACAGTCACGAAATACGTCCAACAAAAATGTGATTTAACAAAACTTGACACAAACAGATTTAGAGGAGATCGGATATAAGTTCCTAAAATATTGAATGGTTATGAAAACATTGATAGAAGTATTGTTGTCACAGTTAGGACACGCTTGCACGCCATTGGGCGCTGCTGACTGTAGTGTCTTAGTATCCCATGAGGCCATGACAGATCGCCGTGCGATACTCTGATGATAACCTCAGCCAATAACATCGCTTGCCGGGAAGTTCCGGTGGAATGTTTGGGAAGTTGACGTAGCTATTTGAAAACACAATACCGCTCATCGGCTCGTCATAATGGTTGAACGCGTAATTCTATTGGAATTCCCAGAAGTTGAGGGTTTTGTCTTGAATCCCACGTGCATACAATGCGTGGGAGATCTGCCAGGGGGACTGTATATAGTCACCACCACTCATCTTGTGAGGATGAATTAGGAAAGTTTAAGCCAACATGTGATCGGAGTGTATACTCGAGTCACAACCATGGTGTGGATCTTTAAAATAACGACATTGTTTCAGACTCGAAAGGATGTTAATCTTCTACGGGGACTAGATGATTAGGTGATACATTTCTAGTAAACATGACTGTATCGACCTTACAAGAGTGCCCGTGTAGACACTAGGAATACACTGCAGCCATAATTAACGGCCGTAGTAACGGGTAGCTAGATAGTCGGGAACGACCAGTGTCTGATAGGCACGCGTCGTCGTAATTGTCCAATCACATACGGCAGCTCAAACACACACGCGATAAGATGACTATTAGGAGGCTTGGTGCCAATATTTCCTATATCCCTCATGTGAAATGGGATGACGTATAAATGTTTGCGTCATTAATCATTAATTAACGTCGGTGTGCTTAATCGGTCACTCAAATGCATACTGGTTATTGATTATACTGTAGTAGAATTAGAAGTCACATCGACACTGTATCGTAGCGTCACATCTAGAGCAGCCAGGTAGGCCTGAATAGTATTGTATCGCCGGTGTCAAACCAAGAATTGTGACCTAGTTGAGAGAAGTTGAGTCATTGATCTACACGGCCAATGTCAACTGCTTTCTCGTGTCAAGTTCGCAATGCCAACGTGTCGTTCTCCCAGTAATATCTTATGCCAAACAATCACTCGCCCGTGTGTGAGGATACGAAGCCAAAACAGGCACTGTCGTTGATGGGTCTACGCAATGTAAACATGACAGGATCATCGTAAAGGGTAACCTGTTAACCTCAGAGCATTGTTCTCAAATATAAGTAAAAATATGGTTTCCATAATTTACTTCATTATTACAAACTTGTGCACGAAATCTCCGACCGAACAGTTGAACTGCCACATAACAAGTTTATTATAATGAAAGTTAGACTACCACAGAACAAGTCACTTTTCATTAGAGTTAAACTTTCGCAGATCAACACTGTCGTAGCGACAGTTAGACTGTCACAGAACAGGACTCCTGTAATGCTATTTATTTAGACTGGCTCAGTGCACGGTGTCCACAACGGCAGACCCGTACAACTAACAATGAATGGAGTGCCAGAAGCCGAATGAACGTGTCAAAGAGACAGCCAATCAGAACGGTGGAAACACACTACTTTGTAATTGCCACCACTAACGTCGACGGTAATGATAATAAAGCCTGGCACGGATCAAGTATTTCCTGTTGTTGTTGTGGTTCGTAGAATACGCACGTGTCTCTATAACGTCAACGAGCTTTCCGGTGAAAGAGCATCATTAGTGTTCTTATATTTACATTCGCACTGCGTGATTTGTTTGACACGTTGCCATAGTAACCTCTTTTTGGCGTGGGGTCTTCCACTAATCAATCCACAGTCATATTTGCGTCAACACATCTAATTCAATGGTGAAACTGTTGGTCATTTTAGGAGTATACTTTTTCGAATGTCCTTCTTATTATAACAATATTACCCGCCGTTGCTCGGGATAAATTCCTCAAATACTTTGCACAGAAATCTGAAAAAAAAGTATTGTTGACATAATTATGAACACTGAAAATAGACCGAACCTCAAATCCCAACATTTGAGTTCCAGACCCCCCAAACCCATCCCAAATGTGTCCAGCCTACCCGCATTAATAAATTTTAACTGGTCATTGACCTAGTTGTTAGGACAACCTTTTGCCAAAAATCGCACGCGATCACCCGAGTAACTGACGTAACCAGCAACACGCAGCTGGGTTACGCATCCGGGATTTTGTAAAGTTAATAACATACAAACTAATACATTGTCTGCACACACCCAGTAACATATTTGTACATGAAATAAATACCTGAACAATGATATAGAAAACATTAAATTCCGTGGCTGGAACTCCACGGAAGTGTTGCAGTGTGTTGTTTGCCAGAAGTAACACGCGCTCACGGGGCTGACGCTGCGAAATGCTCACGTGACCATCGACAGGTAGACCTTGTGCATGTTAAGCGCTGAGGATTTTCAAACGTCATTAACTTTAAAAGTATTTAAAATTTCTGCATACATCCAACGACATATTTATAGATGGCATAATTATCTTTACGATGATATAGAAAAACATTACATTCCGCGGTTGGGGAACTCCACGCACAGCCTTTCCTTTTGAAATATTGAGTCCCCGAGTTCTCCAACCCCCGGACGAATTTCGAAAATGTCTAAATCTACGAACAACCTCAATGGGCTCGGTAGATCACATAACAAATCAGTCCTATACATGCAAAACTGACGGAGATGTGGGTGCACGTACAAACAGACAACGAGTTGTCTTATAATATAGATGATATCCATCAATTCACATCCCGAAGAGGACAAATGAAGGTAGCGGAAACGTAGAAATAAAAAGTCAATTTCGTTATCAGACATAATTAACGTGTACTGATGAGAGCAGGTTTACACGGGCGGGTTAATTAGGATTACAAACCTATCTGGGATCAACCTTTTGTGTTGCTCTAATTGAACAGTTTACATTTACACCGTATTTTGCCATTTCACAATTATCAAAAAGGTGTGGTTGCGTAAGTTTTCGTAAGAAAATCAATAGTTCAGTGTTAGGCTTGAACCGGCGTCGCCCGATTGTAAACGAAACAACACAAAACCAACGCATCTCCCGCTTGAGCTACCGAGGTCGACGGAATTTCGTTCACCGATTTAAGTTGTTATCATAAATCCTCCTTCATATATCGATATTCTTGTGGTGTTATGATATTATACACATTACTTTCTGTTGCTGGATACAATATATGTTTACTATGTATGTTTATTGGTGTAGATTATCTCCCGTGGGTTGCAATCGATATAATTATTCTGAAAGCGAGCCGAAGGTCAGCGAAACCTCGCCGGCTTGTACTTGTAGGCCCATTCAAATTCACTGTTTTGAATACAGTTGGATTCATGTGGAATAGTAAGGTAACTGCTTGTTCTTCTATGATGACTAACGTTTGTATTACATCGGAATATCGCACAATAACTCATTTTGACGCTCGTTTCGACTCAAAAGCTATCCTTGTAAACATGCTCTGAATGCATTGAAAGAGTCGGCCTGATGCGCGTATATGTCATGTGTGACGACACCATACCACGTGATCGCGTCATTAACTTTCTATTTTCCGCGGGAATCGCTACACAGACGGGTTTAAAATCGAATTTATACTACAACTGTATTTTTCTGTATTTTTAATGTTCTCAAATGTTACATACAATGTTAAACTTTGTGTACACATGGAAAACGGATTTTAGCTAATGCCTTGTTTTTATTTCCTTTAAAGGGAAGTATGGTTGGTTGTTGTAAAGGTACGTTCTTGTATATGGCGAAATCTAGAAATAAGACTGTTGAAAGCGATTTACACTTAACCCTTTAGCAGCCTTGTTCATTACAGCACCATCTCGACTTGTATTGAAATTATTCAGCCACGCTGCAATTACTGCGCGAAAACTATTTTGTATACACATACCCATCACGGTCTATAGCCAGGCACCCATTCACACAGCTGAATGAACTGGAGCAACGTGGAGTGAACGAAATTTCCCAAGGTTCGAAATGGCAATTCGGAGTCTCTTGAACCCGAAGTCTCTCGAATAGTGTCTTGGTAGCCATGGCACGCCAGTTGCATCGTATTAAACTGCTCGTTTTATTCCTCGTGCTAACCGAATCAATATGGCGATTTGGCGCACCCGGTCAATTCGTCGCAGCCAGGGCCAATCGCCTTTTTCGTTGCATACACGGATTATCTTCATCATACAACGGTATAAACGTCGCCGGTCATTTGATTGACCGTATGCACAAAATGTCAAGTCCCAAACGACGTGTTGAGGAGGACGGGAGGTTTGAACCAACACTAATCAGTCTACATCTTGGGGGACTTTCAGGAATTATGCGAAACGATATATCGTCAACTGCGTCTCATGCACATGTGTTTGTCGCTGAAGGAAGTTGCGGCGGTGGCTATTAAGAGTCAGTGTCCGCCATCCATCGCTGCACCTTATTGCGTTCTAGTCACAAATTACGCCTCGCACCAATCTCCCGTTGATGGCTATTTTAGTACCGCTTTCCCAAATAGGTTGTCACGTTCTGTTAGATCTGCTTAGTAGCTAAACGGACACATTATATTGTCGTTTCCACGCACACCGGCAGAGCCTGTCAGCGAAAACCGATTCGTGTTTGTTGGTTAGCACACTCGGGATTGAGCTATTAGAAACATTTCAACTGGAACATATTTTATTCATATGCTGCCTGGTGACGCTATATCCGTGAAGAAAGTAAACTATTCAAAGCATGCGAGTATTTCCTGGAACAACCTTCACTTTTTCAAGAGAGAAACACCTAAATATGTTTATGTATAGGTATGTTAGACGTTGGTATAACAAAGTTAGCGTTATTCTTAATCATAGCTGATATATGGTAGACGATAGCATTAACATTAGTCCTTAATCAATGTGCGGTTTGATTCAGAGATAGCGTAGAATCTGGCTGAGTATGCTGGCACCGTTAATAGACAGATTGCCCGGCTGTATTCAGCTGTGTACTTTCCTCGAACGTGAGTGGTTCCAATAACGCGTGTTTACACCACAAATGGTAACATTCTGTAGACTCACCGACGATGCACAAAAAACTATTCGAATGAGCAGGTACACCCGGGAGTAGGCCCAGGTAACTGCCGAGATGGGATAAAAATCCCGCACAAGTGCACACATACGCACACACACACACACGCACGCACGCACGCACGAGCACACGCGCACACACACACACACACGCAACCACGAACACACGCACACGCACGCACACGCACGTACGCGCGCGCACACACACACACACACACACACACACACACACACACACACATGCTAATTAGATTGGCTGTGAGAGATGCATAAATGTTAGTGGTCTGTCAGAACTAGGTCCAGTCTGTCAGTAGCTGTACGAATCTTACGTTCCTTCAAAGCCTCTTGCCTCGCGATTGAAGTGGCTGAGTTGAGAAATAATGTTTTTAATTTTGTTCGATTAATTTTAACGCATCGGCAACACGTTAACGTATACCGATGCATAGCAGGAACTCTGTAAGAATTTATGCATTGATTAAATTAATTAAACCATACTTTTGATTATTCAAAATTATGAAGATGTGATTATGATCGATTTTGAATTAACGACTTTTTGGTGAAGGTGTCCACCGAATGCCAATAGTAGATGTTCAGCAATCTTCTACATTTTGTGACATCTCCATTTTTTGTTGCTCCATTTTACCTGCACGGCTTCGGCAATATCGTGACATAATTGGTTAAGCAACTGAATTAATACGTACGATTACGTATTCGGTCAACGAAATACGGAACAACATTTAAAAAAGCCTTTTAGTGCTGTAAAACCACTATTGTACCACCACAAGCTGCATATTACGTGTGAGAGTTGTTTCTTTGTGAAGTAGCAAGTGTCATTTAAATTGGTTGTGCAACTTGCCTGCTTCAGGTATCTGCGAGGTAACACCATTCAGCAGATTGAACCGTTTGCCTTCTCCGGCCTCGCGTCTCTCTGTGTCCTGTAAGTATGTTCCTGTCGCGACTGTCGCATCTTGTCTCGCATCACGTCATCGCATCATCGTGCCATGTCCACGCGTCATGTCATCGCGTCATATAATCGTGCTATGTAATCGCGTCGTGTCATCGAGTTATGTTATCGCGTCACGTCATATCGTCGTGTCATCGCTTCGTGTTATCATCGAGTTATGTTATCGTGTCGTGTCATCGCGTTATGTTAACCCGTCATATCATCGCGTAGTGTCATCGTGTCATGTTGTCATCGTCCTTTCTCATATTCACATCACCATTATTGAACATCATCATTATTGAACATCATCATTATTGAACATCACCATTATTGAACATCATCATTATTGAACATCATCATTATTGAACATCATCATTATTGAACATCACCATTATTGAACATCATCATTATTGAACATCATCATTATTGAACATCATCATTATTGAACATCATCATTATTGAACATCATCATTATTGAACATCATCATTATTGAACATCATCATTATTGAACATCACCATTATTGAACATCATCATTATTGAACATCATCATTATTGAACATCATCATTATTGAACATCATCATTATTGAACATCACCATTATTGAACATCATCATTATTGAACATCATCATTATTGAACATCATCATTATTGAACATCATCATTATTGAACATCATCATTATTGAACATCACCATTATTGAACATCATCATTATTGAACATCATAATTATTGAACATCATCATTATTGAACATCATCATTATTGAACATCACCATTATTGAACATCATCATTATTGAACATCATCATTATTGAACATCATCATGATTGAACATCATCATTATTGAACATCATCATGATTGAACATCATCATTATTGAACATCATCATTATTGAACATCACCATTATTGAACATCATCATTATTGAACATCATCATTATTGAACATCATCATTATTGAACATCACCATTATTGAACATCATCATTATTGAACATCATCATTATTGAACATCATCATTATTGAACATCATCATTATTGAACATCATCATTATTGAACATCATCATTATTGAACATCATCATGATTGAACATCATCATTATTGAACATCATCATTATTGAACATCATCATTATTGAACATCACCATTATTGAACATCATCATTATTGAACATCATCATTATTGAACATCATCATTATTGAACATCATCATTATTGAACATCATCATTATTGAACATCATCATTATTGAACATCATCATTATTGAACATCATCATTATTGAACATCATCATTATTGAACATCATCATTATTGAACATCATCATTATTGAACATCACCATTATTGAACATCATCATTATTGAACATCATCATTATTGAACATCATCATTATTGAACATCATCATTATTGAACATCATCATTATTGAACATCATCATTATTGAACATCACCATGATTGTTGTAGCTGACGTCGTTGTTAGAACAATACTTTTTGCATTCACCGCCAACATATATTTAGTGATCATCACCATCATCATGCGGAAGCCTGCAATTCTTAAATGTCTCCCTCTGAAAGTTGGATTGACAAAACAACTTCCCTGCCCTCATATGAGAAGGAGTGGTCCCAAACATCTCCAAGGTTTTAACGACATATTTTAACGAAAACGGCTGGCTTAAACTTTCCATTCTCAACGTAGGGACTAAAATCACTTAACTAGAAACGTTGATGCAAATTCCTCCAACGCGAGATGTCAGATCGTCTTTCCTCGTTCATCAGACGATTCGTTTCCCAACTGTAAAAACGAGAATATTTCCGTATCGCGCAACTAAGTGGCATGAATTGCTAAATGCTGTCAGTGTGAAAGTGCGTGTCATCTTAACCTGAATCCGATTACATTTTACAAAACATGCACCACTGCAGGTACGCGTTGGTTTGCAGAGATCTTAGCCACCAACAACTGACGTCTGTGCCACGTTATGCCTTCACTGGACTGCGAAGTCTCTACAATTTGTACGTATTCCAATGGTCGTATTACATAGCGGGACAAACGTGCTAATTATCAATTGAGTTGTATGATTACAAATGTATATGCACTGTATGTTTGGATGGAGAGACATATCAAGTAAATAGCCTAGCGGTCGTGGTAACGAAGATATCACGACGAAAAACTGATCAATTATGACATTAACATCAATGATGGCATATCATTGAATTTATACACTGCTAATATGTCGGCAATTGTAAGAAATCATGTAAGCACTGTCGTAGACGGTGACACTACTAGCAATTAAATAGCAACTGTTGTGGTATGCCGGCCATTAGCGTGGCTGATTTGTTTGGAGGGGGCGCGTTTTTTGCCTGGAACACATTTCCAACTAAAATCGTTGAGGGGGGTAGTTTGGGAGATTTTCGCCCTCGACGGGGGTAGTGTTGGTGGTGTTTGCCGTCGAGGTAGGTTGGTTTAAACAGAAAATACGTCAAGTTCATTGCAAACAGAACTACTTTCCTTCATGTTGATCTACTCCCCCGGCGAAACTATTTTATCTCAGCGGGGGTGCGTACGCACCCATCACTCCCCAGCATACGAGCCTGGCTATGCGTGTAGAGAGGTCCGCGTCAGAGGAACGAACGCATTGTTTGTTCGAGTGTGTGTCAGCCAGATCGTTGCAATGGCCGACTTTGGTCAACTGCTTGCACAGCTATGGGCATTTGCTTGCGCTTCTTGCTTGCCTTTAGTTACGGATCTTCTTAATCCGCTTCTAGCGATGTGCTCGCGTCGTCTCCGCTTATTTGCTCTGTGTCGATGCATCGATTACGTGTCACCGGTCACTGACTCTCCCAGTTACGCTTCCGTCACGGTCTTTGTGAATCGATTCGCGAGCGCTAATTTAGGAAGCCTCTCGCTAATGAAACGAAACCATGCATTTCTTGCGGAATTGCTGGTTTTAATAGATCAAAGCCGAGTGCGCCGATTCACATGTAGATGGGATGCCGGCATTTTTGACTTTGTGATGGTAATCATGTATGCTGGGTAATGTATCATTTCAGAAACCTTTCACACAATTCTATACAGTACATTGCCGACGGAGCGTTCAATGGACTGCAGAATCTACTTGTGCTGTGAGTGGTGTGCATACACGTAGCATTGACAGAACGCCTTTGTATCCTTAGTACCACATCTCTAGCTACCACGTTGGTCTTGTATTCTATATATATATATATATATATATATATATATAATACAAGACCAACGTGGTAGCTATATATATATAATAATTATTATTATTATAATATTTAAAAAATACAATTAGATAAATCCATTCGGAGGCGCTTAAACTACATAATTATATATACATGTAAGCACACAATTGATAAGTTACGTAATATAATAAATGTTCTCGAAACAATTTTTTTTTAATTAATCAGATCGATAAGCATGTTGCTTAATGAGCGTAGCGGCACGGGTGGGAACATGAATTACGCTAAGAAACGGTTTAATTGTAAATGATTATTGTGCTTTTCTGCTGTAGTGATGTATCACACAATGAGATCAGCGTCATTGACAACAACGTATTCCACGGCCTGCCAGCGCTCCGCAACCTGTAAGCGACCAAGTAGAGTGGTCCACTTCGCAATTGAAATACCGCTAACATTAATTCGTCAGAGGACGCCACCGACGTATAGGTTGTGACTCTCATGCAGGCAACGTGATAGTTTGTTTTAACTATACACAGTAGTAATAATAGTATTATGCATGTGTACAAAGGTACACTGTTCTGTTACACTAGCAAACTAAGCTCGGTGGTGTTGTTTTCGAGCTAGGCTTGGGTAGTGTGTTGACAATTTGGCCTTACACTGATCCTTACATCAATCCATTGTAGATAATTACAGCTAGTACAATATTAAGAAAAGGCAGGCGACGACGACATTTAACATCCCAGTCTGTCGTCCCAGTTTATGAGCCGTGCCATCACGCTATACGTGACCCCATTATACTTGATGTCATTAGTTGACGGTGAACAATGTGACCACACTGTATATGTTGTCATTTGTTTAATATGAACCATGTGACCACCTCGTTATACGTGACGTCATTGGTCACATTGACACACTGTATGTAATATCATTGGTCCACTATGAACCATGTTACCACACTGCATATGACATAATTCATTCACTAAGAACCACGTGACCACATTTCATGTGACGTCATCGGTCGACAGCCACACGGACGAGTTCCGCTTCTGCTGCCTACCGCCGTCAGGGAGTGTCGTCGAGTGTCACCCCCTACCGGACGAGTTCTCGTCGTGCGAGGATCTCATGTCGAACCATGTGCTGCGAGTGTGCGTCTGGGTTCTCGGTCTCGTCTCACTCTGGGGCAACGTCATTGTCATCATGTGGCGTGTCAACGATTCCAGGAACAGCCAGGTATGTTATCAAGTGGGGCGCGGTGGCCGAGCGGTTAGATCGTCGGTCGGAGGAACCGGGGTTCGAATCCTAGTGCCGACCGGTCGGTGGTTCGGTACTGGTATCGACCATCGAAACGTGGGCTATTTCGTTCGCCCTACGTTGCCTGTGTCTTTCAGAAGAGACTCTATTAGCCGTTGCTCCCTTCTATCTGGTGTCGAGTGAAGTAAAAAACACAAAGGGAAATGGAAAACCTGTCGTTTATTCACTGAGCTGGGATACAATTCTATAAACTCCCAATACCAACTGTGATCTTCAAAATGTTGACGTTGGTTGGTCAAATTGAAGAAAAAGAAGAACCCTCTCGTATTCATGGAGATAATGTGTGCGTATCCAACGTAGCGTCTAAAATCACACCGTGTTGTCCGGTCGTGTCTTTCAATGGTCTCTCCGGAAAGCCATTAGTCAGTCCGACATTGTAGCTGACGACTTGCCTCATTTCCTGTGTCCTGGTCATCCGCTCACTCGCGCAGCGTGCGACGGACGATCCTCAAGACAACGACGCTATGACACGTTACCTGCACTTTTACGAGGTTCTTCGTCAATGTGTAATCACTGCTTAGAAAGTGTAGGCGGGTCAATAGCTGATCCAGTCGTTTTCACATTTTGAGCAGTGCACGTGCCAACTGATTGGTGCTGTGCCTGGGAAAGGCAAATATCCCACCCAGGGGTTGGCGTGTGACACGAAACCAAACATGATATTGTGTGTCGTCTTGGTTGCGAAAATTTTGTTCGTCTAAATTATCGTACCAATATATTTTATATAAGCATCGGAACGTGGAGAATATGGGGGGCTGAGTCTCACAAAAAACCTCCAACAGCATCCCCTTGCTGGAACATTGGAAGGCTAAACATTAACTCCAGACTACCGCACAAATGTTGGGGGATCAGCCCCCGTCGGTTCAGACGCCTATATTTTGTGTGTTTATGTATACAAGCTTAATAATGAGTGCTTTGTATTGCAAATAATCTTGGACACCGTTCCGTTATGTTCGTTGTATTATAAATTTCACGAATAACTTAATTTGTAAAGTCTTCCTATGTCGCTCGGTTCAATATAACTACCCGGAAGCAATATGTATTTCCAGTTTGTGTTATAATGGCGCGTCAGCACGGAGGTAGGAATATGTCGCTTGGTGTCGCTACTTTCTGAGTTTACCTACTGGATGATCAGCTGAGCAAGCTAGCAACTTTCAAATGAAAAATTATTTCTTTGACAATTATCATCGCGTTACGTGTCATTTGATATAATATTTTGAAAGTGTTTTGTGTCTTTTTGGGACGTGTTAGGTGTTTCTGTGTTATGGGGAATGTGTGTTTTACGTCCACCGCTGAGCCTCGCCACATTTCAGCAAACACGTGACGATCACAAGTTGTATGATTGGTTCCCCCTTACAGGCTCACTCGTTCCTCCTCACGTGACTTGTTTCGTCATCATTCATCATGTAACATGTTTGTACACACCCGTGAACGGACCAGCAGCCCCGGATGTGACGGTGTCTCAACAAAGAGTTTTGGTTATTATCACGTGACTTGCAAAACGTAGTACGACTGGTTCTCCCCGCTACAGGTCCACTCGTTCCTGATCACGAACCTGGCCCTCGGCGACCTGCTGATGGGCGTCTACCTTCTGATCATCGCCGGCGTTGACGTCGCCTACCGCGGCCACTACATCATCTACGACCTGATATGGCGGCACAGCATCCTGTGCCAGTTCGCCGGCTTCCTGTCGACCTTCTCGAGCGAGCTGAGCGTCTTCACTCTCACGCTCATCACCATCGACCGCCTCGTCGCCATCATCTTCCCGCTGCGCGTGATGCGACTGCGCATGCGCGAGGCGCGAGTCGCCATGTTCTTCCTGTGGGGCGTCGCCCTGGCGCTGTCAGCGGTACCATTGACCCGCATCGACTACTTCGCCAACTTCTATGGCCGCTCCGGCGTGTGCCTCGCGCTGCACATCACGAGCGACAAGCCGTCCGGCTGGGCCTACGCCGTCGGCGTGTTCATCGTGCTCAATGCCGCCTCGTTCGTCGTCATCGCCTTGAGCTACGCCTGCATGTTCCGCGTGGCGCGCAAGACGCACCGCCAGGTGGCGCGCACAACCGAAGTGAACAACGACCGCGCGATGGCGCGACGGATGACGCTCATCGTGCTCACGGACTTCTGTTGCTGGGTGCCAATTGTCCTGTTGGGATTCGCATCGCTAGGTGGAGCCACCATCCCGCCCCAGGCAAGTTCTTGCGTTGGTGTTGTTGTTGTTGTTTGTTGTTTGTTGTTGTTGTTGTTTGTTGTTGTTGTTGTTGTTGTTTGTTGTTGTTGGTGGTGTTGTTGTTGTTTGTTTGTTTGTTTGTTTGTTGTTGTTGTTGTTGTTGTTGTTTGTTGTTGTTGTTGTTTGTTGTTTGTTGTTTGTTGTTTGTTGTTTGTTGTTTGATGTTGTTGTTGTTGTTGTTGTTGTTGTTGTTGGTTGTTGTTGTTGTTGTTGCTCACGGCTATTGCTATATGTACTCGTCGCGACCTATTGTTCCCCGTCATGTCATCGCGTCATATATTCACGCGTCATGTCATACTGTCTTGTCATCGCGTCGTGTCATCGCGTCGTGTCATCGCGTTATGTTATTGCGTCATGTCCTTCACTGTTGTTGGTCAGTGCGTTTGATTTGATGTTTCGGTAAAGTGAAAAAGAGACCTTCTCAATGATCCCGTGTTGCCCAATAAATAGAACCTTTCCTGCTACGTTTACTTGCATGTTGTACTTAACGTCTTAAAAGGTAATGTTATCCTAAACTAGTCTGTCTCGTGTGTTCTGTTAAACTTGGACCTGTATCAGTTTCATACAGACAATCAATTTTTTTTTGTACGCACTATTTATTTCCCATTGATAGAGTAGAAAATAATACTGCGGTTGATACTTTTTTGCTAGTGTAGCATTAAATACTAAATTCACCGATATCAATGGACAGTTGGGTAACATGAGAACCAGTACTGCATGACATTATAATATGTGTATTTATTTTTTTGCTAAAGACTACTGTTTCATAGGACTTGAGCTTGCCAGTTACAGAGTTTCTGGCAGCGTCAGTGTTCGCGTGAGTGGCAGGGTTCGTGCTCCCTTAACTCCGCCGTCAACCGTCTACTCTACATTTCTTATTAGTATAGGTGTTCGCGTGGGTGGCAGTGGTCGTTCTGCCCCGCAACTCCGCCGTCAACCCCCTACTCTACAACCTCTTGTTATTACAGGTGTTTGCGTGGGTGGCAGTGTTCGTTCTGCCCCTCAACTCCGCCGTCAACCCCCTACTCTACACCCTCTTGTTATTACAGGTGTTTGCGTGGGTGGCAGTGTTCGTTCTACCCCTCAACTCCACCGTCAACCCCCCCTACTCTACACCCTCTTGTTATTACAGGTGTTTGCGTGGGTGGCAGTGTTCGTGCTACCCCTCAACAACGCCGTCAAACCCCTGCTCTACATCCTCTGGTTATTATAGGTGTTTGCGTGGGTGGCAGTGTTCGTTCTGCCCCTCAACTCCACCGCCAACCTCCCTACTTTACACCCTCTTGTTATTACATGTGTTTGCGCGGGTGGCAGTGTTCGTGCTACCCCTCAACAACGCCGTCAAACTCCTGCTCTACACCCTCTGGTTATTATAGGTGTTCGCGTGGGTGGCAGTGTTCGTTCTACCCCTCAACTCCGCCGTCAACCCCCTGCTCTACACGCTATCGACAGCCTCGTTTCTGCGGCGCGAGAAGAAGCAGCGACGTTTTAAGTACCGCAAATCGTTCGTCAGTTCGACGGCTACTTCGGCCAATGACACCCGCTGCAGTGTCCACGGCATCGGTGAGTGTAGCAGCATTATCATTAAAACATAAACTTACTTGTAAAGTGTTTGTTATTAATCTAAATGTTTACTTAATATAATTCCAAATGATCAAATTGCTCTTCGCAATTGACGTATACACCACGTGTTGTTAGGCAATTGGTTTTTGCAGTGACTACTGTATGCGGGAATCTTTGATTTTTGCTATGTCATACAGAAATATTGTTCGCAAAGGCAAAGCGTGACAGATACCACGCGCATCATTTTGATTGTGGGCAAACCGCGACGTAGCGGATCCATAAATTGTACATAATTAAAGAGTGTCTACAAGTGCCCCGATCTCGACTCCCTATCCCGATCGCGCCGCGCGCTCAGTTCGATTTTCCAACGTCTTTCTAATTGATCACTTACGTCATGTAAAGACAATGCGCAATTGACCAGAAGCTAGGCCACACAGTATACTTATTGTGTTTTGTAGCTGTTCAAAGCTGTTGCATTTCACCTTGTGTATATTATATGCTTTCAGAAATGCACTCTTTGAACCACCATGAGAGGGCGCCACATTCCGTGCCGAGGACAAGCGCGCGCAAATGCAGGAAGGACCCCGCGCCCACGCGCCGTCTCCTGCCGCCATTTCGCACGAACAATTCACTCACTCGTACCCACGCAGGCGCTGAGCTCGAGTCGGACAACGACACAACTAACTTGTACGTGCCGCTACCAAGGTAGATACTTGGTGTACGTGACGTTACCAATGTAGACTTTTGGTGATCGTGTCGCTACCAAGGTAGATACTTGGTCACGTGCCGCTACCAAGGTAGACATTTGGTCACGTGCCGCTACCAAGATAGACATTTGATGTACGTGCCGCAACAAATGTCGACACTTGATGTACGTGCCGCTACAGAGGCAGATACTCTGTGTACGTGCCGCTACCAAGGTAGACTATTGACGTACGTGCCGCTATAATAGTAAACACTTGGGTACGTGTCACTACAAAGGTAGACTCAATGATCAAAGAAACCACGTCAGGCGTATGACACTGCTTGTGCAAGGCGGTGTATCTGCACTTGGTGCTGTGTATGTTTCGCCCTGCCTTCCTGAAGCCGCCGAGTCGGTTTGTTTGCACCGGAGATGCGTCTGTAACCGATGTGTGACAACAGTCGTTGTCTGACTACAGATTCTACAACCATAACAATTGCAGCAGCGTCAACCTGCATACCTCTTTATTCTACCACAGTCGTCTTCTTGGACATACAACGCCATAGGGTAAAAAGAACAAGAAAGGCAAGTCAGTCGAACCCACTGCATGGTTGCAGCATTGCTGTATACATCTACAGCTTAACAACAACAATAATAATAATAATAACAACAACAACAACAACAACAACAACACGTCTCTAGTGACGTTGTTTCCACAGATTTGGTTCGGATTTGGTAGTTCGATGCACTCTTTATTTACATCTACGTGTCGGCGAAGTTCAACAACGCACGGAGGCTGGAATATTACGTTAATGTAACAGGTGGGATAGGATTTATTATGAATTAACCATCAAACTTGCTTCTACGCACAATAGGACACAGAAGAGAAGGTGAACTTACTTCTCTCAAAGAACGGGTTTAATTATAAGCCCTCCACCCATACAGGGTTGTTCTGTGTGACTGCGTTAACACACAGCATGGTGATGCATTAGGCAAGCAAGGAGCTCAGTGTGTGTCATTGGTCTGGCTACGACAAACATGCCCCTTGAGATCAGAGCGTTCGTTGACGGCAAGCAAGAAGCTCAGTGTGTGTCATTGGTCTGGCTACGACAAACATGCTCCCTTGAGATCAGAGCGTTCGTTGACGGCAAGCAAGGAGCTCAGTGTGTGTCATTGGTCTGGCTACGACAAACATGCCCCTTGAGATCAGAGCGTTCGTTGACGGCAAGCATGGAGCTCAGTGTGTGTCATTGGTCT
Source organism: Paraescarpia echinospica (assembly GCA_020002185.1). Taxonomy (NCBI): domain Eukaryota; kingdom Metazoa; phylum Annelida; class Polychaeta; order Sabellida; family Siboglinidae; genus Paraescarpia; species Paraescarpia echinospica. The sequence goes on from CM034533.1 coordinate 27,094,958, forward strand.
GGCTACGACAAACATGCCCCCTTGAGATCAGAGCGTTCGTTGACGGCAAGCAAGGAGCTCAGTGTGTGTCATTGGTCTGGCTACGACAAACATGCCCCCTTGAGATCAGAGCGTTCGTTGACGGCAAGCAAGGAGCTCAGTGTGTGTCATTGGTCTGGCTACGACAAACACGCCCCCTTGAGATCAGAGCGTTCGTTGACGGCAAGCAAGGAGCTCAGTGTGTGTCATTGGTCTGGCTACGACAAACACGCCCCCTTGAGATCAAAGCGTTCGTTGACGGCAAGCAAGAAGCTCAGTGTGTGTCATTGGTCTGGCTACAACAAACACGCCCCCTTGAGATCAGAGCGTTCGTTGACGGCAAGCAAGAAGCTCAGTGTGTGTCATTGGTCTGGCTACAACAAACACGCCCCCTTGAGATCAGAGCGTTCGTTGACGGCAAGCAAGAAGCTCAGTGTGTTTCATTGGTCTGGCTACGACAAACATGCCCCCTTGAGATCAGAGCGTTCGTTGACGGCAAGCAAGAAGCTCAGTGTGTGTCATTGGTCTGGCTACAACAAACACGCCCCCTTGAGATCAGAGCGTTCGTTGACGGCAAGCAAGAAGCTCAGTGTGTGTCATTGGTCTGGCTACAACAAACACGCCCCCTTGAGATCAGAGCGTTCGTTGACGGCAAGCAAGAAGCTCAGTGTGTTTCATTGGTCTGGCTACGACAAACATGCCCCCTTGAGATCAGAGCGTTCGTTGACGGTGTCGCGCTTACATTTATCCGGGCGTTAAATTTTATCCGGGTGATGTTTATGTGCATATGTAAGGCATAATATTTGGCACCAGTAGATCACATAGTGATAAATAATATCCAGTAGTTAAATATGTTTCGTTTGTTGTCGCAATTCGAACGTTATAGTTAGAGTACATAATTATAATTTGCTATTTCAGATTTGTAACCAAGTATAATAGTAAGTCACGTGACGTGTGCGTGGAGATGAAACTTGTTTATGTCTGTGAGAAGCAAATATTTTATAATTTATGTATATATATAGACATATATATAAATATATATAAATATATATATACATATAAACATACATAACGCCCAAATAAATGAAAACGCGACAGTCGTAGCTGGTGCTAAATACATTTCCCTAGATACGCGCACGCGCAGAAACGTCACCCGGATATAACTTAACGCCCGGATAAATGTAAGCGCGACAACGGCAAGCAAGGAGCTCAGTGTGTGTCATTGGTCTGGCTACGACAAACACGCCCCTTGAGACCAGAGCGTTCGTTGACGGCAAGCAATGGTGTCTGACTAACACGTTAGCCAGAACTGCACTGCCGCTGGGAAAGATTCTCAAAGGAAACAACTCGAAGGAAACTAACCAGTCTTGGTGTTTGGTGTCTACGTTCATGGCGTCGACTGAAAGCGTGGCTCGTGTGGCTGCGCTAGCAGTTGGGTGTTTATGGAAACTATTGTTCATGGGTCCAAGATAAAATTTTAATAGCAAGATTGAAACTTACATTGGAGCTGTATTTGAAACCTCAGCTGCGTCACGTGACATCAGTGTGTGATAAAGATCCGCAGTAGATGGAAACATTGCAAGTTTCAAATACGGCTCCAGTGTAAGTTTAATTCTTGCCATTAAACTAGTTGGGTGTTGTTGGTTAAACGCGTTCCTGTCACCCAGACTTGGACGTGCGTCGTGCTGTCACAAGATGTGTGATGATTACGTTGTCACGGACATGGTGCGTCGTCATGTTGTTCATATGTGTGATAATCACACGCACACACACACGCACACTCACACGCGCACGCGCACGCGTACGCACACGCGCACGCACACGCACACGCACACGCGCACCACACGTGCACGCACACGCACACGCACACGCACACGCACACGCACACGCACACGCACACGCACACGCACACACACACACACACACACATGCACGCACACACACACTACGGCAAGAGGCGCTATGTTTTGGATTAAATCATTGTGCCTTAATGTGTACTGAAAATATCACGTTAATAACGATACTGTAATGCAGAAGATTCATCATAAAAGATGCAATGAAACTCGACATTGCCTCGTTGTTGTAGAAGTATTTAATTGAGACGACACATAGAGTTAGTACAGCCTAGATTGATATACCTACATGTAATATACTTATGCAGAGGCGGATCCAGAAAGGGTAGAAAACTCCAATTGCACCCCTTGGAGGCGAGGCTCGCAAAAACTACTGCAAGCCGAACCAAATTCATAATGGGTGGGCTGCGAGCCGGAGCTTCAGCACTATTCTGCTGTCGCACTGTCGGATCCTGACATCGGACGACGGGAGGGGGGTTGCTGTTGAATTTTCGCCGGAACTTCAGCACCACCCCGCTGTCGCTACTCCGCCGTCGCGGTGTCTGATCGGAAGACGGAGGGGATGCTGTTGGAATATTGTCGCGGCGTTCATAATTTCAGAACGCCTTTGGGGGCCACGTAACGAGAGCACATTCAAAAAGTCTAGGGGGCACGCCATTCTAGCGCAGGCATACTACGGCTAAATTCCAAAGGTCTAGGGATTACGTGCCCATCAGGCCCCTTAGATCCGTCTATGCTTATGGATAAAAAGCAACTATTTGCCGGTGATGTAGTACTGATGTACTGATCATTTTCAATCGAAAAGGTTCGGTGAGCAGTAAGTTTAATCATGTCACTAATACTGTCTATATCTTTATCGTGATGGTGTGAAATAACGATACAGTACTCTTGCTTAGGGCGTTACAAGCCGTATACACACATATGTATGCGCCATGTTTTTACAAGTTGATCTCACACGTGACCATGTGTGGAGCCCAGCAGGCGGCGCCACCCCACGCATAAGCCTCGTTCGAGTAGGCGGCTGCGCACTGAAACCGCTCGTCTTCGTGCGGCATCACTGGAACACAAGGAATCGTGCTATACAATAATTGACTTAACTGTCACGTGATCTGTTACCTAGAAATCCTCCGTCAAGCCATACAAATAGACGAGCATTCCGTCGTGTATTTTGTTGAAATTATGGCCACAAAAGTGTTTCTTTATCAACAAATTTTAAGGGAAAGTTTCTAAAGTGACAACTGTATGCGGGAATGTTTGATTTATGAGATGTCATGCAGTATTGGTATTGTAATTCTCGTTTATAACTGGTTTCAACATTGGTGGCAAAGGTAAAGCGTCACGCGCAAAAGTTTGATAGTGACGTAGGCAACTCGCGACTTGCTGGATACATCAATTGACAATAAGAAGTTAGCTTTCAAATTTGACCAGCTTCCTTTCTTGTTCACACGTTTAGCTTAAACGTTTGGAATACTGTATACGAACAACAATCCTTCTGGTATTTAAATGAATGGGAACCAACGATTAAAGTAGTCCATATGACAAGAGGGTAGTATATACAGAATATATATACGCCTACTATTAATACAGGAAAGCACACCGATTGACGCAGACGATGCGTACACACCAGCCCGACGAATACTACCTATCACAAGAGATACAACTGGTATATACGGTCGACCACCTGGGAGTATAAATCATTTGGCGGGCCAAATGTAACCAGATTACAGAAGTCGCACTAAAACAACATAAACCAGTTTACACATAAACGTATAGATACTACGAAGTAATTTTACGTACAATATTCTATTTAACAGATCAGAGCCTACATGATCAACTGTTCAGGAGGTGCTGGCTTAACTACAGGGTCTCACAGAGTCAGCAAACAGACCGTGTTTCGCAACTTCGTCTGTCTTTGCGCACTTACATGGGATCCAGTTTTCGTATTTCATCTTTTTCCCGGTTGCTTGCCATTTCCACTGCCCCGAGTTCAGCTTTCCGCTCGTCCAGAACCGTGCATAGGTGGCGACACCTGGAGTCATAATTCTGCCCTGTCTGCATTGGTTACATAGATACAGCAGTAGCCAGCTTGCAGTTAATTATTCGGGTCAATGGCAATTACAGGTATACACTGGGAGCTGATTTGACGAAATCTTTTAGACCTACTTATACTATATACCCCTACCTACTACCTTCGTATTACATGTTTCTACAATAATTATTATGAATCTAAAATTTAAAAAACATTCAATTAGCTAGCTTGTTTACATATTTCAAATACGCTGATCAATCTACATTTGATAGAATCCCTCCGTAATATGGTAAATGACAATTCTGACACGGACCCCGAGTAAAAGGGAAATCGTCCAACTTTAAAAAAACTATGTGTCATTAAATAAACCGCGCAATACCGATGATTAAAACAGAAAATACATTTAACATATACTCTATCGTCATATCATGTTATATAATATTTCTATAGCGCCATTTTCAGCCCAATGCCATGTGTACTGCATTCATAAAGATATCGTGTCGCGTACACATACATAATACAACTATATGGCATACAGGTATAGTCATTTTAAATACATATACAGTCATATGACATTCATATACAATCATATGACATGCACAAAACCATATGACATACATATCACGACAAAACAGGTCTGGTGGGAAGCGGTTGTTATTACAAGGTGTGCAATAATCAAAACGTGTTCCTATGTTGTCGTGGAGTCAAGTAGAAGCGTCTTCTGTAACAAGATGGTGTACTGTGCTCTGTTTTCGGGGCAGAATTTATTCAATCCGGTTTGTTACTTACGATGTCTTTACGCCACTTACTGTTTTTACTGTAAAACTCTTGATACTGAACCGTTAGCGTGATTACTGTCTCAGCTCTAAGCCGAATATTCCCATTAAACTGATTGCTCGTCAACTCTTATCTTTGTCTTCTGATAAATTGTCTGATGATTCGGTAACGTCGCTGCGTCTGAGCAGGTTTGAAGGACATTTCTATTTTGAACCGATTAACTCTGACTCGTCGAGAAGCGACGACGAGTCCGTTTCCATGGCTCAGTTATTTATTAAGAAACACACACACACAAATGTATCCAACTGGTCGAGAACTATTTGTTAAATGCCGCTCTCCCGAACGACGTTTAATTTTCTTGTTAACTTAAATTAATCATACATACGTACGTACGTACGTCAGTAAGTACGCACGCACGCATACACATACTCGCATGCATGATGCATACATATGATATACATATATACAAAATTATACATCCATATGACATATTCATATTCGTACAATCATATATATAAATAGATACACGTACCACCATATGACATACATGCAAATATATGACATACTTGTACAACAATCATGACATACACATAGAACGCTCTGTGTGACCTACCGCCGACGCTGTTGAACCACTTTGCTCGCAGGAAGCGTTGTTCGTCCTTCGTCTCGATGGAAACAAGGTGAGACGCCGGCGACAGAATCTTACACAAGCTCAACGCGTCCGTCCAGTTGAACATCACTGACCTGTCACAATGATCCCTTAATTGTAATTGTGACCAATCTGGTTGTTCATGCAACGTACATACTTCACTAGCGCGTCTGTGGACGTGTGACTGACCATCCACAGAGTGGTCAGGGCGGCTACTTTTCCCACTTTGTTGTATTTGGTATGATCATTGTTATAATTGTTATGTTGCATTTGAGCACATACATTGCGCATACAAATAGTCATCTCGTATTGCAAGCATGTTATGTGTTAAATATTGTGCGCCAATGCACACGCACAAACGAACACACGCACACGCACATACACAAACGCGTGCGCGCAAACACACAAACACACACGTGACTTACGATGGTTCTAGATGGTAGCAGGAGGAGAAGTCTGGCGAGTGAAAGAAGCCAGGAGTACCGTCAGGACACTTCTTATCGTCACTGAACACGCCAATTGCTACAAAGAAAGATGACGAACTGGTTGAAACCAACAAACCTGACGTCATTCGGGGATGTTTTGCTGTGTATATCGGATTGGATGGAATTGGCGTAATCTGTTTTAAGGCGTGTGCATTTATAACGCGTTTAAATACGTCTTGAATAGTTTGATGCAGCAGTTTTGTTAAGGAAAATAAAAATGGAAGAGAGAACATATTTAACAACTGGTTACAAATAACCATATATAATTGAACTAATTTCCGTATTTGATACATTTTACTCTGTTGACTTGATGAAAAATCTGACTCCTGTCCTAGTTTTTAGGGTGAATGTACTCCTATCTTAATGTTATTACTTATTGTTTCTCATATCCTCACTTTATGTGTGAATCTGTCTCTTGTCTTCACAGTATTGGTCATTCTAGCATGTGTCCCAACTGTACCAGTTAGTCCGACTCATGACCTAACTTTATCGGTTACGCTGATTTCTGTCTAAACATATTGGGTTAATGTGACTCCGATCCTAACCTAATGAGGTAGTCCAACTCTTGATTTAACTGAATGGTTTAATGTGACTCATGTCGTAACGTTATCGATTAAACTGACTCTTGTCCTAACGTTATTATTTTTATCCAGACGTTATCGGTTAATATGACACGAGTTATCACGTTATATGTTAATCTGACTTCTATGCTAACAGTATTTGTTAATTCCATTCCTGTCCTCAAGTTATGGTAGTTGATGAATTAACCACAGGCATCTATGTTAACGTATCGGAAATGTTCTTGATTTTTAAAACTTATTCTTTCTTGGACATCAATAGTATGAAACTTAGCAAACGTTACTCAAAATGTGCTGTGTTCTTACCACATTACCAAATACAAAAAACTCAAGAAAAATAGATTATCTAAACTTAAAGTAGAACTACTCTTATGAATGTGGAATTTATGTCATGTCTCAAGCGTTTACCAAGATAACGAGTGGTATGAAAGAAGTGTGATGTTGGGTGATGTTCGCTCAATACGACACTAGGGGTAATCTATAAAATACATCACACTTAGGGGGTAGAGGATTCTTTGGTGATGTTCGTTCAATATGACACTAGGGGTAATCTATAAAATACATCACACTTAGGGGAAAGAGGGTTCTTTGGATGATGTTCGTTCAATACGACACTAGGGGTAATCTATAAAATACATCACACTTAGGGGGTAGAGGGTTCTTTGGGTGATGTTCGCCCAATACGACACTAGAGGTAATCTATCAAATACATCACACTTGAGGGTAGAGGGGTCTTTGGGTGATGTTCGCCCAATACGACACTAGGGGTAATCTATAAAATACATCACACTTGAGGGTAGAGGGGTCTTTGGGTGATGTTCGATTAATACGACACTAGGGGTAATCTATAAAATACATCACACTTAGGGGGTAGAGGGTTCTTTGGGTGATATCCATTCAATACGACACTAGGGGTAATCTATAAAATACATCACACTTAGGGGGTAGAGGGTTCTTTGGGTGATGTTCGATTAATACGACACTAGGGGTAATCTATAAAATACATCACACTTAGGGGATAGAGTGTTCTTTGGGTGATATCCGTTCAATACGACACTAGGGGTAATCTATAAAATACATCACACTTAGGGGGTAGAGGGTTCTTTGGGTGATGTTCGCCCAATACGACACTAGGGTTAATCTATAAAATACATCACACTTGGGGGGTAGAGGGGTCTTTGGGTGATTATTGATCAATACGACACTACGGGGAATCTATAAAATACATCACA
>CM034533.1:27107578-27285078 GCA_020002185.1 Paraescarpia echinospica
GTCGCACTACTGTGCACTGCACAAACGCCCGTCATTCACATTGATATATCGACAGCAGTGACGTGTGCGATAATTACAACAGCGTCCGTAATGCTAGTCAAATAGAACTAACTGCTTTCCACATGTCGATTTAAATACCCGTAGTTTACCGTCATGTTTGATATCTATAATTGTAAATTTCGTGAAAATATTTCTTTCTATTCTCTCAGCCATAGTTTGCTCGGTCTTCTGTGAAACAAGCCACCGAGACCAACTCTCACGAACATGTCACGTGTAGGTTTGCTGTGTCGCACACTGTCGCGTTCATCACACTGATAACAAATTATAACGTCGATGACGGCCATATTGTCAACGGAAGGTCGTTAGGTCTTTATAATGCAAGATAAGTTGCGCGATGTCTATTCGCTTCAGTCGGCGCCACTCGATGACAATATTGAATAATGTGAACATGTAGCCACACGTGTTTGTACATCAAGTCTCGGGCTTGCAATCATGTGCACATGTGCCACGATCATTCACAGACAGTCGCTGTGTCTAGTGATGTTGTCCACACGTGTTTGTACATCAAGTCTCGGGCTTGCAATCATGTGCACATGTGCCACGATCATTCACAGACAGTCGCTGTGTCTAGTGATGTTGTCCACACGTGTTTGTACATCAAGTCTCGGGCTTGCAATCATGTGCACATGTGCCACGATCATTCACAGACAGTCGCTGTGTCTAGTGATGTTGTCCACACGTGTTTGTACATCAAGTCTCGGGCTTGCAATCATGTGCACATGTGCCACGATCATTCACAGACAGTCGCTGTGTCTAGTGATGTTGTCCACACGTGTTTGTACATCAAGTCTCGGGCTTGCAATCATGTGCACATGTGCCACGATCATTCACAGACAGTCGCTGTGTCTAGTGATGTTGTCCACACGTGTTTGTACGTCAAGTCTCGGGCTTGCAATCATGTGCACATGTGCCACGATCATTCACAGACAGTCGCTGTGTCTAGTGATGTTGTCCACACGTGTTTGTACATCAAGTCTCGGGCTTGCAATCATGTGCACATGTGCCACGATCATTCACAGACAGTCGCTGTGTCTAGTGATGTTGTCCACACGTGTTTGTACATCAAGTCTCGGGCTTGCAATCATGTGCACATGTGCCACGATCATTCACAGACAGTCGCTGTGTCTAGTGATGTTGTCCACACGAGCCACGCACAAGGCGGATGTTGTCCATTGCTACGTCTCCGGAGAACTGGTGCCCACGCACGGCAACCAACTCCACCTGTACAACACACAACATGACACCATTAACACATTGTACATCGTTAAAACACGGCATGACATCATTAACACATTAACTCATTGTACATTATAACACAGTTTAAACACATCACGACACGACTAATACATTGTACATCACTTAAACACATGACACCACTAATACACTGTACGTCGCTTAAGCACAGCATGACACCACTGACACACGGTACACCACAACACCACTGATACACTGTATACACGTAAACACGACACCAATAATTACATTTGCAAACAAGGAATGGTCACGTGTATTCTCGCAATATACGGTACAAAATAGGAATAGAACAATGTAGTTTTATATAATCCACCAGAGGCGCCACTTGTTATTTCGTTAGCCGTTATATGTTCGGTAGGTGTTGCGTCAAATGTGAATATCGCATAGACGTCACACCGGCTACACCAGTGAACCGCGCGTGAGACAACGCGTCCTACCTGGTCGCCATCCTGTAGAGTCACGCCGAGGCTGTGACTAAGCCATTGCTTGCCCTGGGGACCGGACAAACTCCAGAGTGTGCGCGCCTGCACAGCCACGGACAGACTGCCCGTGTGGAAGCCGAACATGTTGAAGTGTAGCGTCAAACAATAGTGACCGGCGCACACACGGGGTGCGAATAACCTGCAAGCACAGACGACACGCACTCACGGACACGTACTTGAAGTTCAAGTAAAGATATTTACGTACGAGGTGCACTCGTAGATACATATACAGATACGTACGCACCCACGCACGCACGTACGCACGCACGCACGCGCACGCACGCACACACACACACACACACACTCGCACACCACACTAAAAATATGTTTAAATCCACCTTTGCATTCACAGTTGACGTAATGTTAGAAACCGACCTGGCCGTATCGCCCTGAACACGTGGATTGCTCGCCTCGATATAAATGTAGTAGTCGCCATGTTGTGCCCGTGTTGGTCCTGTGTCGCGTGACGGTGTGGGACCTCGTTGTAGTGTCCAATTAAAGTTGTCGTTGGTGTCTTGTGTAAGTCCGCACCAAGGGCTCAATGATAAATGATTTTCAAAGTCGCATCTCCACGAATCTAATAGATCATCTTCACATCCTGAAACGAAATGGGAAAATAATTGGGTTATGGTGAACTTTGGACAAGAATGTCTACGAATACGATGTAATAAGATGCATAATTCCAAATGATGATTGTAGATATAGACAACTCATACACACACACGCACACACGCATGCGCACACAAAATCACACACGCACGGACGCATATACACACGTACAACACACTCACGCACACATTCGCGCGCATGTACACTCACACATACACACGCACATGTATACACTCACGCCCACACACTACAACACACACATACGTAAACACATACGCCCGTGCACACGCACACGCACGCACACACACACAGACACACACACAACACACACACACAAACAAACAAACACACACACACACAAACAGACACACACACACAAACACCCACACACACAACAAATACACGCACACACAAATACACTCACATACACACATACACACACGCACACACAAACACATACACACACACACATACACACAAACACACAAACACACAAACACACACAAACACAACAAACACACACACAAAACAAACACAACAAACACACACGTGCGCGCACGTACTTATCTGTTTATCTGGGTGACAAACATAACATCGTCGTTACCTGTCGAACGTGTTGGTGGTGCTAATGTCACTGTGTTCGTGGTGTGTGCAAATGTTTTGATTGAGGTCGCCGCCAGTGTCCTCGTTGGTGGAACTGTCGTCGTCGCTGGACTTGACAGTATTGTTGATTGTATTCGTCGTCGTCGTGTTTCACCTGATGTTGTTGTTACTGTTGTCTTTGTCGATAATGTCTGCAATGGATATTTTGATAATGCCTTATTTGTTGTTGTTGGTTTTGTAGTTGCTGTTGCTTTCACTGCTGAAGTCTTCGTCGCAATGGGTGTCTTTGGTTGTGTTGTTGTTGCTGCTGTTGTCGTTGTGTTTTCCGTAGTTGTTGTATTCATTGGTGTCCTCGTCACTGTTGCTGTAGCTGTTGCTGTCCCGGTCATACTCTCTGATGGCAGCGGTGGGACTGTTTTTCCGGTGTCTCTCGCTGCTGCAAATGGTATCTTGCCGTTAGATATACAAACTGTAAAACGGAACATTCGTATATAGCCAGGCACCCAGTGTTACACTCGGTACACTTTACACTTCACTCGCTGCCAGACCTGTTAAATCGAACACCATCTCGACTTCTCTAGAAAGCATTCAACCTCAGTACAATTACTTCACGAATACTATTCCTACACAAACACGCAACAGTGTCTAGTGTCAGATACTCCTCTACAGCTGACCCAACTGGAACAACGTGCTGTGAGCGAACCAAGCATCGAAACTGCAGCAAGAGGATGTGAATCCGGAGTCTCTCGACGCTCTATACACTATGCTGCCAAGCTGCACAAATATAAACCATATATACCAGCAAGATATCATGATCAGGTTAATGTTATTGATATTTCATACACGATGATGACAAATCTTAAATTGTATTAGGTTTACATCAATTATACCGGAGATCGCTTCTTGACATTCTCATGAGCTCATGTGTCAGACTTGGCTCTTTTGAATCGATTTCTCTCCTCAACAGTGATCTTCTACAATGCTAACACCAAGACGCACCACCAGCACACTTCCGCCGGTGTGACCCTGACATAGTGTCCCTGGTGATATGTAGCGGCTTTTTGCATTATGAAAACGCTCCTTAAATTTAGAACGGTTTCTATTTAACGATGGATATTCCTTATGAGTTCGTTTCTTGGTGAAACATCCCCAGATTGCCGACTTACCGGCCACGCTCTGTATCCGTTCGACGACTCTGCGCGCGATGCCGGCCAGGCCGCTGAAGTCGTCGACCAGAAACTCAAACTGTTCGTACGGGGACGACGCCACGGCGTTCATCTCGCTCTTGTTCACCCGTGATGTCACACCAACAACGATCATGGTGATTCCATCACCTAAAGAACGTAAATACAGGTTTGGTTTTCTTTTGTAGAAACACGTACATTGTAATGCAATATGAATTATATGACAACAGTAGTTAGTAAGTCGGACCTTGCGTACTATTGGCAGCGATTGGAAATAAACTTAGCATGTGAGAACATTCGTTGAATGAGTGAATCACAGTTAAGCATGCATTAATGCAAATTTACATTAACAAATAACCTAGGATCGTAAAACTAGTTAATCCTGCACCGTGTATTGGTGGGGGGGGGGGGCGGTGGGGAACAATGACACTCGCATTTGCTGGACTTAGCGAATTGATGTGACCACCCCCTAACCATAAGTAGAAAGTGCTACCTTTGGCGACTGCGGCGTCCGTGGCAGTTCTCGCCGCGTCCCTGTTGGACGGCCCATCCGTGACCAGGACACACACGTTCGGCACAGACGGCCTGTCGCCGCCAGACCGGGAGAACACAGCGTTCTTGACGAGTCGGATCCCACCGGATGTGTTGCTCCAGCCACCCAGCCATCGGGCCGTGTCGATCATGTGACCAATGCCTTCGACGTCGCTGGCGCCGCTGCCTGAAAATAAACTCGAGTGTTATTTAATTGTTATATATAGTATGTTGCATGTTATCTTGTTCGTTTGGATTAATTTTGCATTTGAGTTACTCTTTCACGTTATAAATTACGTGTGATTGCGCACGTACGCGCGTATCTGTACGTTTGTTTATTTGTATGTGCGTGTGCATGTTCACGTGTGCGTGTCAGTTAGTGAGTGTGTGTGTGTGTGCGTGCGTGTGCGCGTGTTCGTGCGCGTATGCGTGCGTTTGTGTGCGTGCGCGCATGTGTTCGAGTGTGTATGCGTGTGTGTTTCAGTGAGTTGCGTGTGTGTGTGTGTGTGTGTGTGTGTGTGTGTGTGTGTGTGTGTGTGTGTGTGTGTATGTGTGTGCGCGCTTGTATGTGTTTTGTGTTTGTAAGGGCGCGCGTCTGGTGCGCGTGCGTGCATGCGTGCGTGCGTGGCTGTGTCGGCGTGTGAACTCTACCTAAGTGGAACAGGACGTGGGACTCGGTGGAGAAGACGGCGGTGGCGAACTGCGCGTGCGTTGGGCCGACAATGAACTTGTTGACGACGTCTTTGACGAAGGCCAGCAATCTCCGCCAGTTTTCCCTGCCCACACTGCCTGACGAATCGAGCAAGAAGGCGACATCCACGGCCTCGGTGCCTGCTGTTAGAACACAAACACACATGCGAACATTTCATACAAATACAATGTAGATTGTGTTAGTACTTTGTTTAACAGGCCGTCATGCAACTTCAATCATTATCATGTGCATTATATGATATACGATTTTTTATTTATATTTATTTTCATAAATTGCACATTGACTTGAAGCCACAAAGTGGTGAAAATGCATTGTTCACAAATAGCCGTTCTTCAAACAAACATTGACTTGAAGCCAACGGGATAAAGGGTGTTGTTCTCAATGAACCGTTCTTCAAACCCTGTTGCTAGTAGCATAGCAATACGAATACTATTTCACAAGTCTACACTATCACGACTACGGCCTATCGATGCACGTGGTCTTCACATTCTCTCCATTTTGAATATACAACGAGTATCTTGCAGCGCGTTGTGGTGTTTATGTAACGATGCTATGTGTTTTCTAACATTTGGTATACATTGTTATTACGACTTTCAACTACCCCAGCATCCCGTCGAGAGACGGGCATTTTTGCTAATATGTACAACGCGGCCAGAACAACGGCGTTGCAGACTGAGAGCATTTTCGAGTTCTAGGAGCAGGCGCATCAAACTCCGGGCGACAACATTGGTCGCTTCAAAGCCAACGTCGTCTCCGACCAAACACCTGCGGGATAATCACTGACTTAGCCCTGCCGAGCTTACTTCAACTTATCGCTGCTCCTAATCCTAAGTATTTAGGAAAGCAGGATAACGAAAAATTAACGAACCTGACTTTGGTGTCGTCGTACTAAAACCGTGGGATCCCGCTGATAGTTTGGTAGTGGTAATCTGGTATTTGGTTTCCCGTTGTACGGTAAACGTCTCCGGTGAGTCCGCGACTCTGTCTTGTGTTTTGTTGGTCTTACCATGTGAATTGATACCTTTGTCTGCTGACGTGTGGCCTGTTCTTGTCGTCGTGGTTACAACTTGTTGAGCATCGGTGAATGAACCCGAAAGGAAAGATGCAGCTGTATCCAATGATGTGGTAACGGTGTTTCGTACGTTGGTAGTTGTAGCAGACGTGTTGCTTGTTATACGGGCAGGATGGAGAGCTGTACCAAGGGACCGTGTTGTTGTAGCAGATAACTCGTTGCTAGTAGCTGATGTGGTAACCGGGCTGGATGACTGCCAATTTGTGTCTGCTGACGGAATAGTTTGATTTGCTGACTGGGTAGTTGTATTTGCTGATTGGATATATGTATCCGTTGACAGGATTGTTGTATCTGTTGATTGGGTGTTTGTATCTGCTGATGGGGTAGTTGTATCTGCTGAGTGGGTAGTTGTATCGGCTGGCATGGTAGTTGTATCTACAGCGTGTGTAATTGTATCTGTTAACTGGGTATTTGTATCTGCAATCTGGGTAGTTGTATCTGTTGACTGGATAGTTGTATGTGCTGTATCGGAAGTTGCACGATGTAACGTCGTGTCTGTTGTCAGTGTGTCGGTAGTCGGTGTGTCGTCGACATCGCTGCTTTGTCGTGCTGCAGTCGTCACTTTGGTAGCTGTACATGGCGACATGGACGTTCTGTCCGGCGATCTGCTGGATGTAATTGGACACTTAGCAGCAGTTCTAACGGACATGGCATCCGCACTCGGTGGATTGGACGTCATGTTGGTGTGCTCATTTAGTGGCGTAATTGACGTGATCGTAGTGTGGGGGGCGTCAGGGGTTGTGTCCAGTGACGTGGGAACTATGCCCCGCGTCCTGGTGGTTTTCTCTGTGGATTTTATAATTGCACGTGTTCGTTTAGTAAATGTTGCTTTCGCATCAGTGTCGCATGGTTTGTTAGTTGTATCCGTTGACGGTTTAGTTGTAGCTCTGTCCGGTGACGTGGTAGCTGTGCCATTTGACGTTGTTGTTGTACCAGATTCCGTACCAGATGTTTCTGGTGATGTAGTAGTTGTACCAGATGACGTGGTAGTTGTATCAGATGACGTGGTAATTGTACCAGACGACGTGGTAGTTGTACCAGATGACGTGGTAGTTGTACCAGATGATGTGGTAGTTGTACCAGATGACGTGGTAGTTGCACCAGATGACGTGGTAGTTGAACCAGATGACGTGGTAGTTGCACCAGATGACGTGGTAGTTGTACCAGATGACGTGGTAGTTGCACCAGATGACGTGGTAGTTGTACCAGATGACGTGGTAGTTGCACCAGATGACGTGGTAGTTGTACCAGATGACGTGGTAGTTACACCAGATGACGTGGTAGTTGCACCAGATGACGTGGTAGTTGTACCAGATGACGTGGTAGTTGTACCAGATGACGTGGTCGTTGCACCAGATGACGTGATAATTGTATCAGATGACCTGATAACTGTACCTGGTGGCGTGGCAGTTGTACCCTGTAACGTGGTGGGTGTATGCATTGACGTGGTAGTTATATCAGATGACGTAGTACGTTTACCCAGTGACGTGGTAGTTGTACGTGCTCCGGGAGACGCCGCCGCTACAGCCGCGTGACGGACCAAGGCGACGACCCGCGCCACGTGCCCCTCCAATCCGGGGAAGCTGGTCACGTGCGTGCTGTAGGCGGCGCGAGGCGTGGACGCGAGGCTATCGAGCGCTGCCGTATCCACCCCGTCCGTCACTCCGACCACCACCATCACGATGCCGCTGTCCTTGGCCGCCGCCGCTACGGCCACCGTGTGCCCAGTGTCTCCGATGTCCACCCCTGTCGTCACGAGCACACACACCCTCGGAACCCCACCCCGACCCAAGGACGTCCAGCTAAACAACTTCTCTTTCATCAGCCACAGTCCTCCGGAAGTGTTGCGCCCCCCGCCTTTCCAAGGCAAACCATCGATCTCGCTTCGCAATGTGTGTTGATCACGTGACGAGTTGAGGGCGACTTCTAGCGACGCGTGGTTTCCGTAGCTGACGACACCGAATTTAACGTGATTCGGTCCGATAAGGAAGGCGGCGATGATGCTGTTGACGAACGCCAGCAGGCGGCGCCAGTTGTTGCGACCAACGCTCGCTGACGAATCTAGTACGAATGCTACGTCAATCGCTTCACTGCCTGTCAACGAAAACACGACCATACACCAGAAAGTGCGGCCCAACAAGTTTCATATCCGCTTAAATTGAATATTTCTTTAAAATATTAATGTTCTTCAATATTTTGTTATGTGTCTATTTAGCCATATCTACAGAATATATAAAACATTCGTGCAATTCTTCTGTCGCCGCAACAAGGTATCTTCACTTTGGTTGACACAAGGATTGAACAGTAAAGACACTTTACCACTACGGTGGATGTTTACGTACCTATGAACGTGTCGTGTTTGTTGTCAGTGTCAACCGACGCTGCATCCCTGATCGTGTGCGGGTCGACAGTGACCGTCGCAGACTGTGCCATGGTGAGAGTCGAGTCTCCAGTGGCAGTGGACGAGGCCTCGTGTCTCGCCGTCACAACGCCAGCCGCCGTACCGTCGTGTCGCACTGAACGATGCACAGACACCAGTGAGTGACCAGTCTCATTCTTGCACGGACAACAACACAAAGACTCACGCATGCACATGCACGCACACGCACACGCACACGCACACGCAAACACACACACACACACACACACACCAGTACACACACCTTGCACAGGCAACAATACCATAGCGGCAGTGAACGTCTTGTTCAGAAGAGTTTTAATCGCCGGAACATTCTCCTGTATATTGAACTTTCACATCTACTGAGAGAGGATAAATTGAGTTTATAATAAGTTGATGCGTTCGTTCATTGACGTCCAGACCACGTCATTATACAACATTTACATGTTTAATAATCGTTTTACATGTTAATAGTGTTCTGTAATTGGACATTGTTTTATACATAGTGTTCCTGGGGATCAGACTCTCAGAAGGAAATAAATCTCAAATGCGCATTAAGACAACAGGTTAACTGGTATAAACGTTGTAAACAGGCGGATGGAAGCGCCAAGGAGCTTGGTGTATAAACAATACTATGCATGTACCATTTTAAATGACGGCGGAATTGTGTAATATTTTCAACTGATCTAACACTAAGAGGGAGCATATTCCAAACAGCTCTCACTGCAACAAAGAAAGCCTTAGTCCCAATGTTGGTATTGACTCTGGGAATACGTCGACGTTCTTACCTGCCCTGACGAGCACCTTAAAGCCGACCCTACGAGCGTCAGCTGACGAGAAGTTAGAGCGGAATAAGACGAGCATATGTCGATCTGCCGACTGCAGGACCAGGTCAGGCCGCTTGTTTCCGCAGAATCTAAAACGACACCGCTGACTTGAAGGCGCTCCTGGTTAGCCAAGACTATTTGTCTTCCGTTAGCATGCTCTCTTAGGTAGGGTTTATTTGTTTATTTATTACGGTTGCAAGTAATGTGTGTCGGAACTTTTAATTTCGCCATCTTGTTGACCGTTTGGGTGAATTGAACCGCTGTCTTATTACTTACATGGCGATCAGTTTACATTTTCGTTATGTTACGTTTATATGACAAGACTCAACACAATCGCCTAGTACACAGGGGGGGGGGGTTGTAGACAGGGAGTCCGACTGGAGAATACGAGGCATCGAACAAGCGAACTGGATACAGAAAACTAAAGTCAACATGAATCGAGATGACTCTCACATAGCTACGACGACCTCCTGAAGAGCCGTCCAGGCCACGGCCGGGAGGCACACCAATGAGTGACAGCACGGCGCAGAATGACTACAGTATCGCCATTTCGCGCTAGTTGTCTGGTGAAGATCGTTGGTAGCGACCAAGACGTTATTGAATAAAGAAGTAACACGACAACACACATCGTGGTTCTGTCAACGTCTTGTCCTTTCAGTCACACTCACCTTGGTCCTGTCAACATCCTGTTCTCTCAGTCACACTCACCGTGGTCATGTCAACATCCTGTTCTCTCAGTCACACTCACCGTGGTCCTGTCAACGTCCTGTTCTCTCAGTCACACTCACCGTGGTCCTGTCAACATCCTGCTCTCTCAGTCACACTCACTGTGGTCCTGTCAACGTCCTGTTCTCTCAGTCACACTCACCGTGGTCCTGTCAACATCCTGCTCTCTCAGTCACACTCACCGTGGTCATGTCAACATCCTGTTCTCTCAGTCACACTCACCGTGGTCCTGTCAACGTCCTGTTCTCTCAGTCACACTCACCGTGGTCCTGTCAACGTCCTGTTCTCTCAGTCACACTCACCGTGGTCCTGTCAACGTCCTGTTCTCTCAGTCACACTCACCGTGGTCCTGCCAACGTCCTGCTCTCTCAGTCACACTCACCGTGGTCCTGTCAACGCCCTGTCCTCTCAGTCACACTCACCGTGGTCCTGTCAACGTCCTGTTCTCTCAGTCACACCCACCGTGGTCCTGTCAACGTCCTGTTCTCTCAGTCACACTCACCGTGGTCCTGTCAACGTCCTGTTCTCTCAGTCACACTCACCGTAGTCCTGTCAACGTCCTGACTTCTCAGTCACACTCACCGTGGTCCTGTCAACATCCTGTTCTCTCAGTCACACTCACCGTGGTCCTGTCAACGTCCTGTTCTGTCAGTCACACTCACCGTGGTCCTGTCAACGTCCTGTCCTCTCAGTCACACTCACCGTGGTCCAGACAATGCCCTGTCCTCTCAGTCACACTCACCGTAGTCCTGTCAACGTCCTGACTTCTCAGTCACACTCACCGTGGTCCTGTCAACATCCTGTTCTCTCAGTCACACTCACCGTGTTCCTGTCAACGTCCTGTTCTGTCAGTCACACTCACCGTGGTCCTGTCAACGTCCTGTCCTCTCAGTCACACTCACCGTGGTCCAGACAATGCCTTGTCCTCTCAGTCACACTCACCGTGGTCCTGTCGACGCCCTGTCCTCTCAGTCACACTCACCGTGGTCCTGTCAATGCCCTATCCTCTCAGTCACACTCACCGTGGTCCTGTCAATGCCCTGTCCTCTCAGTCACACTCAGCATGGTCCTGTCAATGCCTTGTCCTCTCAGTCACACTCACCGTGGTCCAGTCAATGCCCTGTCCTCTCAATCACACTCACTGTGGTCCAGTCAATGCCCTGTCCTCTCAGTCACACTCACAGTGGTCCTGTCAACGCCATGTCCTCTCAGTCACACTCACTGTGGTCCTGTCAACGTCCTGTCCTCTCAGTCACACTCACAGTGGTCCTGTCAACGCCCTGTCCTCTCAGTCACACTCACCGTGGTCCTGTCAATGCCCTGTCCTCTCAGTCACACTCACTGTGGTCCTGTCGACGCCCTGTCCTCTCAGTCACACTCACCGTGGTCCAGTCAATGCCCTGTCCTCTCAGTCACACTCACCGTGGTCCTGTCAATGCCCTGTCCTCTCAGTCACACTCACTGTGGTCCTGTCAATGCCCTGTCCTCTCAGTCACACTCACTGTGGTCCTGTCAACGCCCTGTCCTCTCAGTCACAATCACTGTGGTCCAGTCAATGCCCTGTCCTCTCAGTCACACTCACTGTGGTCCTGTCAACGCCCTGTCCTCTCAGTCACACTCACTGTGGTCCTGTCAACGCCCTGTCCTCTCAGTCACACTCACCGTGGTCCAGTCAATGCCCGATCTTCCTCGTATCGCACCTCGACGTAATGCAGACACATGTTCGACTTGACGTTGGAACTGACGACTCCGAATCGTGGCCCGGCGAACTGCAGCACGACCCGGTATCCCGACGGCGCCTGGGAGAGTTGTTCACGTTGCGGTATATACAGTCACGTGACTGGTTTCAACAGTTATATTTGCTTTAAAGGAGGCTGTCTGTTCCTAGTTTTTCATTAATTAATTAACATAATCTTCTTAAGACTATGTTATTTATTTTGAAGGTATACTGCTGCCAAATTGTGTTTAGTAAACCCGTAACAACGTTTGTAATTTGGAAGATACGACCCTGGGGCGTGTTTAAATAGTAAACAAAAATTTCACTTTCAAAACTTGCTTTATTGGCTACGGCCGAGTCAAGATGATTTAAATGCAATACTCTTTTATGTATTCAACGACACTCATTTTCCAACGTTCAACACAGCAGATATCCTTGTACAAATTACAACGCCCGCTAGTTCCGGGTAGAGGAACAGACTGGCTCCGTTTATATAAACTGCTTACAATAAATATGATATGATTATTACTCCCAGTGCATAATTTTTGTGACGGCTAATTTATTGTAGTTATCATATATTGGCTGAGGTTGACGTCTTACTGGTTTGTATGGCTCGGGCTTGGGAAGGCCAGTACTACAGACTGTCAAGGTGCTCTTGTGTGTGTTAGGTCTAGGATCTACTATGGATTTCAAAGTTAAGAATATTTGTGTACGTTGACGTTTTGATAAAAGTCTTTACATCTCATTTGCTGCCAGGTCCAAGCTAACATCTTGCAAGTGTTCATATTGTGTAATGTATAATTACTTTAGTGGGACCCTCTTCCACTTTCCTGTAAAGCCTGTTTGTTTGGATGCTTTCCAGAGTAAAGTCTAAAGCGTTTTGAGCAGTCATGATGACTGGATACTGCGCTATATAAGAATTTACCTTTACTTTATTTTTACTTACTAATCATATACGATGGATATCATGTCCTTCAAAACAACGTTAGCCTCTCACCTGCATCATCCAGTTACACTGCGTCCAGTCGGCGTACTGACCACCATGTCTGTACTCCGGTGACGTCACGTACGTCCCTTTCTCCGTTACGTTTACGTGGCCGCCACAGTCTGCTGAAGACAGCACCATCAACCGAGGTTATTCATGTCACGTCTGTCAACGACAGCCGCGTTCATCGCCCCACCTACGGCTGCGGCGCAACAAAGCGGAAGTAACCTGTTTTCTTTAGTATTGACAGAATCTTCCGATCTACCGAGTTTTAGGCAGATTCTACCCCAAGGTACAACGTCAAAATAGGGAAACACGCTTACCAATTGCGACTCCAGATATCTCGCCGAATAACTGTTATACGTGTATAAGTCAAAGTTACATTACGATCAGAAATCTGCCGTCAAACGACACTTTCATAATAAGTAGTAAAAGTTTTAATCGAAATATACGCCGAACCACCATTTTGCGTTACAAAGCCTTTGTTTCATATATATGTGTTTCATATACGTTCACTGTATATTGCAGGTGGCCATATAGGCCATCCCCATGACGTTCTAAGCAAGGTAACTATCTGCAGAAAATACACCTGGATTAAGTAAATATATCCAATAAACGGACTAGTCCCGAGTTGGGTCTACCAGTCTCGTATCATGAACAGTTACTTGGCACCCCAATTCTGTCATCACGTTCACAAGAACGATCGAGTTCACTGCCCAGGTAAATGGTACGGAACTCCGTCACTAAATTCACAAGAACGAATGAGTTCACTGCCCAGGTACATGGTATGGAACTCCATCACCGAATTCACAAGAACGAACGTGTTAATTGCCCAGGTAAATACTATGGAACTTCGTCACTAAATTCACAAGAACAAACGAGTTCATTGCCCAGGTAAATATTATGGAACTTCGTCACTAAATTCACAAGAACGGACGAATTCACTGCCCAGGTAAATGGTATGGAATTCCGTCACTAAATTCACAAGAACGGACGAATTCACTGTCCAGGTAAATGGTAATGAACTCTATCACCAAGTTCACAAGAGTAGTGTTTTACAAAACGTAAGACACCACTCACAAGAACGAAGGAGTTCACTGCTCAGGTAAATGGTGATGGCGTGGTCATGTCAATCTAATGGGCAAGAAATAATCTAACGTTGATTGGATTGGCACGTGGTGAACGACAAGAATCGGTGACTGTGGGAAATAAAGTGTTCACGTGACACTGTACCGTTGACAGGTGCCGCCAACGTGTCGCAGTGGACGCCCCCGAAGCCCTCGGGACAGCGACAGCGGGCGCAGTCGTTGGGGTCCTGATAGCCTCGGTTGTGACATGTCCTCGGAAGTCGTGTGTGGCATGATTCTACAAGGACACAACACATACATCACCGATAGTCAACAACGGCACGCAACTGTTTAATCAGCATCACTCTATGGAATGTGATGATGATGAAGATGATGATGATGATGATGATGATGATGATGATGAAGATGATGATGATGATGATGATGATGAAGAAGAAGATGATGATGATGATGATGATGAAGATGAAGATGATGATGATGATGATGATGATGAAGATGATGATGATGATGATGACAGTTACGACTACGACGACACGACGATGACGACGACGACAACTAGGAAAATGATAACAGTGGCTGTTACTGCGACAATGATTGCAATGATGATATTAAAATGGGAGAGGCATACACTGACTACAAAAACAACGTAATTATTACTGACATACAATGACAAATGTGTTCAATTATAAAAAAATACTTACTATTACAGTAGGCCAGGTTTGCGAGTTTGGCATCGAAGAACGAAAGTCCGTTCTTCTGTCCAATCGTTTGTTTATACAACGCGTTTGTCGGCTCGATTGTCATCTTGCCGGCTGAAGAAGCCTGGAAAGAACACCGTGCTTATAACTAGCACGAACTACACACTTCCTGCAACTCAAAGGGAGGCAGTCCGTTCCTCTACCCGGGATTACCCAGCGTAGTAATTTGTAACAGGACGTGTGTTGTGTTGAACGTAGGAAAATGGGAACTCGTTGAATATCAAATGGTATTGCAGCTAACTCAGCCCGCCTCGGCATTATTGCCAATGAAGCTTGTTTTGAAACCGGGTGTTTTGTTTACTATTTGAACATGATACTAGAGAACTACACACCTGGCGTAACCAAGTGAACAAGAACAACACGCATCGTATAACGTAGTGAGTATGAATTACTACGCACTAAACAAACAAGCGAACAAGAACTAACATTGACTTAAAGGTTTCGTGTACGCGTGTGAGTGCGAGCGTGTATGCATAGGGATGCTTGCATGTCTCAACAAAAAGTATCGATAAAACAAAGAGTCGACTCACGTAGGCGTTGTAGTGCATGATGGAGCCGTAGTCGTAAGGCACAAGATTGTTTGTGTCGCCCTTTGTCAGTATGGAGAGAAGACTGGCGAAGCCGGCTCCCTTCAGCAAGTTCTCCGGGTGTACGGCGACGTGGTCGTCGCGGTCTGACCGCTGATGCTCGTGCCAGAATCCGATGGCGTGGCCGACCTCGTGGACAGGCACTCCGATCTAAAACGTAAAGGTAAGGTCTTACATAACGCAGTATTCAGTCTTTAGACCTGCTCAAAGCGCTTTACAATTTTCATTCCTGGCAGACCTGTTCAATCAAGCACCATTTCGACTTTTTGGGAAGCATTCAGCCACGCTGCAATTAATTCGCGATGACTATTCGTACTCAAATATCCACCACTATCTATAGCCAGATACTCGGTCATACCGCTGAGTGAACTGAAGCAACGTAGAGTGAACTTATCCAAGGTTCGACAAGACAGCAAGAGGCTTTGAACACGAAATATCTGGATAGAGAGTCCGAAGCTTGAACCACACCACCACCTCTCACTACAGCGACTACTGGGGGTAATTGTAATATTGCTACAGTACTGCGATAGCTATAGTACTATTGCCGTACTAATGCTATTGTGTCACGAGTATTGCTATAGTGTCGCGATAGTACCAAGAAATAGCAAATGCCGGGAAAAGCAGACACAATGCATAATTTATGGGCGGCGTCATTGCATGGTCTTAGAGACAGTCGATTACCAAAGTGATGAATCCGTGATTGGCGCTGTTCTACTGGCGCGATGCATCGATAGTTCGACGTATTGTTATTAGGATCAAGGCAGGAGCAATTAGACAACGAAGTGCAGTGAGTGCACTGGTGGAATGTTACGTAAATGGGGAACGAGAGGTGGTCGAAGTTATCAAAAAGAATGAATGGATTATACAGAGATGACGGTTGAACAAGAACGTTGTACAGAAGACTGAGAACCTTTTATTGTTTTACTTTTGGCAAAGGTAGAAGGGCATAACACACACGTCAAAGCAGTAAAGAAACTGCATAACTGTACACGTGGTGAATGATTTTGAAAGACGTCAGAACGGTCCGAGTGGCGTGAATCTCAACTTCCAAAGGAGCGAGGAGAAGAAACGAAATGTACACATGATGGTGCTGATTGGTACACCCATTTCATGACAACAATGCAAGTCAGGTAACCTGAGGCATACTGGCCCGCCTAGGGGGAAAGGTGGTGTATTTACACACAAAAACTATGATTGTAATTGCATATTTGTGCTGTAATAGTATTGAGGTAGGTGCCTACTACGTGTACATGTGAATGCATTGGTACTAGTCGCTGGCTGGCTGAATGTCGTACGGTGAATGCGGTAGCATCGATTTTACCGAAGTGAGAATATTAGATCGCAGGGTATGCACAATTTTTAGGTGGAATTGTGAACTTACTTTTGAAAGCGTTTTGGTGTGCGGTCGCCGATGCTGTTAGCTAAGTGGCAGCATCGTATTCAATTGTTCGACGTTAATTTATGTTCACTGGATTGAGATATAGGGGGCTTATTACCTCCAGGTACTGTTTTATTCCGTGTTGCCCTATATATGTGTCGTGTTCTTACCCCTCGCAGGCAGGAGTCGCTTAGCTGGATCGGTTGCGGCGTCTTCATAATGCGTCCTATGTAGGAGGCGCAGGGATGACCTTTTGTAAACCGGATGTGACGTGTGGTGTCCACAACCGCCTTCCGCTCCTCGAACCGGATACACGTCTGCACCTCCCAGTGGCTCAGTGCTAAGCGAATGGTCTCGCGACCGGAATCGTCTGCAACATATCGCGAATTAATGACTTGTTATGCGAAAAAACAGTGGACTCAGTCTCGTCGTTTTCACGACGTCTGCTGTCAACATTTATACATGTCTCGCTATGATGTGCATGATTTGTCAAATGCATAACGTTGTGAATGTATAGGGTAAATTACCTTATGCCAACAAGGATCCCTTGTTGTTGTCATAATATTTGTTATTTTAAATATCGTAGATGTGTCTTTGACAAATATGTCACGCTGTCGGTCTAAACACTCCCCATAACGTTGTATGACATCAGTGTGGCCGTATTCCAAAAAACAGCAACATTTATAGGGGGCTATTTTTAAGATGTATCTGCTAAGGGTTGAGATGATAATATTATATTTACTTACCAACGTTGGTGTCGAATGTGTACGATATGGGTAAGGGCCACTTTGTGGTGAAATACCAGCCGAACTTGTATAGTTTGCGCTTCTGCCGGTGGTGTGTGTTTGTCTTGGAGCGCGCGACGTCTAACATGGCGTCTGCCATCTCCGGTGTCAACCAAACGTCACCATCAATGGTATCGTCGCCGTCTTCCTGCGTAGATAACACAGGCTACACTTTACAATGAACCAGTCAGTTCCTCTACGCGGGATTAGCGGGCGTAGTAATTTGTAACACGAAGCCTGTTGTGTGGAACGTGGGAACATCGTTGAACATCAAAAGGTCTAGCGGTCAACTCAGCTCGATTAGGCCGTATTGCCAACAAGGTTTATTTTGAAACTAGATGTTTTGTTTACTATTTGAACATGCTCCGGGGTCGTATCTTCCAAAATTCAAACGTTGTTACGGGCTCATTAAACACCATTTGGCGCGGGCAGCATACCTTCAACATAATTAGTGTAGTTTTAAGATCGTTATATTAATTAATAAATGAAAAACTGGGAACACAGCGTTTCGATCCTTTTAACATTGTTTCCCTTACTTTCTCGCATTACCAATGCATTATTGTTTACATATTGTACACAATAAATGTGTCAATCAGCGGATATTCCTCTACAGATGGTTAATTAGTTAATGAAGAGAAGATTATTATAGCAGATACACCATTCATAATTCTCACATCACAGCGAGGAGAGTTATGTTATTTAAAGTGCTCAGGCCATTACGACTACGCACAGTGTCGTTGAAGTTGAGCAGTTCTTTTATTTCCGCCAGTTTCCCTTTCGTTCGGTCCCATTCCGCGCACGAGTAACCATGACAACGGCGCCACGAGTCCGTCTCACCAAGCGACGTCCCATTTCCTGCACACCACTGAAACAATAGAAAATGTGAGTGCGCGTGCAGCCACTAGATGGCAGCATTATTACTTAAACACTATGTAATCAATTGTGATTGTGTTGTTATCAAATATTCGGCTACACCTGTACAACGTATGTCATTCAGTGTAAATGTGAGCGTTAATTGGAAATATGGTTCTGCCTTGTGAAAAGCTGGAAAAACAAAGATAAACGGTGGAGTGGACATGTGCTTTAGGAATGGTCTGGTAAGTGTACAACGTCAATGGAGATGTGCGTTTAACATCGGTTTAACACCCGTTACCTCCACCCCCACCCAACCCCCACCACCACCACCACCACCACCACCACAACCATTACCACCACCACCACCACTATAACTACATTCACCATTACCACCACAACCTGCATTACCGCAGCGTGAGACAGCTTTCCCCGACTGTCGTATTTCTTTCTATTTCAAACATTCCGCCAACAAAAGGCGAAACATTCCTGGAGACGGTCTTACATAGCACATAATCGCATTCCGAGGGTTCCTGCCTAAAGTGCTGCAAGCTAATTTACTCACCACCCGCTATGTCAGCCAATTAGAGACTACTTCTGACGCTCGCAGACTGCGACCAGTCGTAATCAGCATACGTTTCCATGGCAAAGAACTAAACGTATATTTACAGGCGATACTTCACCGTTCTTCCCAAAAGAGCCTGCATAAAAACTTAACACGATCTCTGAATAAATCCTGCATTAGAGTAAATCTGTCTAACCGTATCTGGCTGGCTAACCAATAACTTGCGACAAGGCCTGTGCTCAGCGGCGTGGAACGGCCATCGTGTTCAGCAGCGTGGAACGGCGATTGAGTAAGGTCAAGAAAACGGGCAGTATTTAGATGATTGGCAATGACGGTTAACCATAACGGTTTGTCGACCGAGATTATTGCAATGCATTAGTTTACTCTCACGTGACAGGAACATACATTCACGGTGTAATTATTATTATAAATTTGCTAACAGAATGTTGAGGTGTTCCATTGGTGTTAATGCAGAGGCAACGCTAATGTTGATGTGTAAACCGACGCCACCACTAGTCCCTTTATTGTATAGACCAAATGTGACAAACTTCCAAACAGGGGTTAAGTAGACAACTAAGGATACCATGCAATTTGGCATGTAGAAGATATGGTTTGTTCACTAACAGAGGGCACCCGATTATGTTGCAATCATTTATGTGATACTGACGTAGCCAAGAAAACACTGCGGTAAATGCGAAGACATGACTGCCCTGCACGCAACTAGCACTTTGTCTTTTAAAACTGGGTGGCAGATAAACTAGGCAAATAATGCATCGGCACCCGGGCCTGTCGTGCTGACCGACATTGTACGAGCTCGGACTGACTATCCTCATCAGTACAGCTAACGATGACTCCTTTTCCACTCATTGACAACGTGTGCTCATATATGCATATGTGTACGTAACGTATACGATGCCCACAAACACACATCTCGCTGTTATACAGCACTGCACTTTTTATCAACTATTCCACCCATGTCCACTGTCTTCATACACCCAGTGTTTACGGTGTCAGTTACAACAGGCTGTCGTTCTCCCAGTCCAGTGTGCCTGTCAATTTATAACCAACATATTCCTCGACATAGTTGGTGAGTCATGTTCATTGTGGAGATACATATCAATGCAGTTCGGGTAGATATATCGTACGGTCTTATTACCTCATACCTTGTTGAGTCTCGTCGCTCCAAAAAAGCATTCGTTATGAACGTTTGTTAAAAGATATGTATGCCAGTTGTGTTTATATAATAAACAAACGGAACATTCTTCTATCGTAACTGTCACGTCACACACACACACACACACACACACACACACACACACACACACACACACACACACACACACACACATGTGTTATTTATATGGTCCTTCAAACAGCACTTCATATCACTCCATGGCACACTAGCTCACCGACTCAACTTGATCGGAAAGAATTCAGGCATACTGCCAATACGACGCAAAAGATATATTACGTATCCATAACAATGTCAACAGTGTGGCAATGTTTAAGTGCAGCGAGTTACCGAACCATGGAGTGAAGAACAATAAAGACGTCTTGTCCACGCATGAAGTTCACCCTCCATGGAAATATACCAGATGTCCCCTGATCACCTTCATAAAACAGGCCACGACACCTAATGCATGTTCGCTAGGCATTCTAGCTGCTCGGCCGAGCGTTGTAACCGTGCGGTGTCCCACACACAAAAAGACATCCACCATGTGACAGCTATTCGCGTTGTATACAAGTGTCGGCGGTTTAAAATCAAGTTCATTGAAGTTATTTTGCAGCAAATATCGATAATCGGCGACCGTTTGGGATAGAATATACTTATGACCACCATTTGTCAGTAGACCAGTCACGAACAAGACGTCGTCATGTTTCGTCCGTGTGTCTCGCTGACTGTTTGACTTTTACTGACGGTCGACATTCTCTCATAAGCAACGATGTTATGTTAGCAAAGGTCGCTGCTTTGGAATCAATCTTACGGCTGGACTCCATAACGTAAGAAGTATTGGTCCACTTAAACCTAAAAGTAGACTACCATCTGTCTAGCTGGGTGTATGCCTAATTATGACAGTAACAAAATGATTATATATACCTTTCTAACAGTAATCTAAAAATATTGGCTAAATTTGTAATATAATATCAGCTTACACTATACGGCTAGATCGGTCTACGTCTAAGACAGAACTATTCTTAGAAGGCAGGAATGCTTGTCAGAAACCGTTGGAGCACAGGATGCTTTGTGGTCGCAATTGACCGTAACAAGTACGGGGGTGGTCGTCATTGAAGGTAACAACAAGTGCGTGCTCTTTCATGGGTCGGTGGGTGCATCCCGATAATCGTCTGCGTTTAAGGAGACGTGACGCCAATGAATGCTCAAGGGCACTGGTTTTGTCGCCGAATACCCGCCTCCATTGAGTTGTTCGACAGATAAGCATCAATAGAATGAGTACTCGACTGGTACATCGACACTGTAGATTGTGCACGAATCGAATCTCCTACAAACTGTAGCCGAGGAGTCGCTTGATGTCAAGTTAGTTAGCGTGCTCTTTGTCACGAAAGTCCGCAATGTTCATCCGTTCATGATACATGTTATAAGACGGGTCTGTCATTTCATGTTCGCACCTGGGGTGTATTGAATTCCTAGTTGTAAGTTAGATATTTCGTACTTGCAGATGTTATCAACTTGCAGGTGTGGCGTTGAATGTGCCGTTTTCCTTTTGTAACAGGTAATATATAGCGCTACTATCATCTAGGCCTGCTTATGGATATGCTGTTGAATACATAACTGAGTTGTGATGTATCGTCCGTTATCCGGTACATCATATATTATATAAAATAGTATTTTTGAAGAAAAAAAACCGCACTAGCAATACTACTGCGAAGTGCTTGGCAGCAAGTAAAACAAAGGCTTGTAATTAGTACATGAGGTGTATGCAAGACTCTGATCAATACACGAAACATTGAGGTGACCGATTGTGCGACGGCGCCAGTGTTAATCCATTGTTTACTCTTGCGACACACTCAAGCAGCCGTTGCTGGGGTGAAACACACTCGCGTAGACCGACGCCATGGTCGCTGTTTGATGCGTGTTGTTCGCACCAATTAGCCGAAAGATCGTGTCGTTTCATCTCGAAGCCTGTGTTTGCAGCATTGTTTACCAATAACTAACAATCCGTACACGAAGACAATGGCATATTTGTTCCTATTTACAACAGCGATATGGCGCTGTCTCCCGGTAGGCCTGTGTCATCAGATATGAGCCCAATCCTGCGTAGCTAGAAGTCATTGGCAGTTACAGCCTATAACTGCCAGTCCAAACGTCGTCATAACACCCTAAATATAATTTTATATCAATCGTAACGTTGAAACAAAATAAAATCATCCCAAGTAATACAGTTCTATCCAGAATACATTTCTATGAGATCTAGCGCTAACCATAATTATGTTTGTTGCTGCTAATGTCAACTCATGTAAATGTGTCACCAGAAAGGTTTGTTTTAGCATAATGAATAGGATTGACATGTATAGGAATCGCATTCTTCAGAGCATTGTAACTATAGGGACCTGTACTGCATACGTCGTAATTGCGGTGGGTCGTAACTTTGCATACATTTTAAATATATCGTTTTATCGATGTATTTATTATTTTTTATGTGGACATACTGATTGATTTTCTTAAACAAAATATTATTATTAGTATTATATTGTTATTATTATTACTATTATTACGGATATAGTAATACAACTCATAATATGTTATTACGAGTCCAAATGTCCAGGAACAGATATCGCATGTTATCTGAAAACAATAGCCCTGTTATAGATTACATGATATTCGCCTTTTACACAGGATTTGCTTAATACACTAACTTAATAGAATCGACTATTATTTCGTGGTATTGTGTTAAGTTTGTAAATTTTAATTAGTACAAATATGGTTGAATTACGTAAGAATAATACTACTTATTTGTGACATATTCCAAATAATGACGTACCAGTTACTAATATCACATCACTAATACGTGTCTTCTATAATATAATGCATTCTGTCAATTAAGTTAATTTTCAAGTCTCCTGTATTGCTATTAATCACCTATAATGATATAATTTCAATTGGTATGATTTATGATTAATGTAATGTCAACACCATCATGATCCAGTTCTTTATAATTTATTTCCACCCGAACAGCAGCAGACTGGAACCATCTTCCAGCCTCCACCGCCTCAGACTAGAACCATCTTCCAGCCTCCACCACCTCAGACTGGAACCATCTCCCAGCCTTCACCACCTCAGACTGGAACCATCTCCCAGCCTTCACCGCCTCAGACTAGAACCATCTTTCAGCCTCCACCACCTCAGACTAGAACCATCTTCCAGCCTCCACTACCTCAGACTGGAACCATCTTCCAACCTTCACCACCTCAGACTGGAACCATCTCCCAGCCTTCACCGCCTCAGACTAGGACCATCTTTCAGCCTCCACCACCTCAGACTAGAACCATCTTCCAGCCTCCACCACCTCAGACTGGAACCATCTTTCAGCCTCCACCACCTCAGACTGGAACCATCTTCCAGCCTTCACCGCCTCAGACTAGAACCATCTTCCAGCCTCCACCGCCTCAGACTAGAACCATCTTCCAGCCTCACCACCTCAGACTGGAACCATCTTCCAGCCTTCACCACCTCAGACTGGAACCATCTCCCAGCCTCCACCACCTCAGACTGGAACCAACTTCCAGCCTCCACCATCTCAGCGTCTTCACTTAAAAACTTCTTTAAAAGACTCGGCTGTAGGTTACACAACCGGCAGCCACAATACCACCACAATACAGCTATTTATGCATATCAGGCCTAATTACGCTTGCAATAGCCCAGCCCTTTAAAAGGAAAAAGAACTGAATCCTGACCAATTAAACTAGATTAATTTTAATCGTTGAGTTGCATCAATATACCCCGTCGTCTCTGCTGTATACGTTGCAACAATTCAAAGTATTCAGCCTACTTACCTGCATACAAGCAAGTAGCACGACGAAAGCAGCCAGACTCCTTGCGTCGCGTCCCATTTTCTCGCCTTCTTCACGCGGGCTCTGATTAGTGTCTACTCCCTTCTGTCCGAATGCTTTCAGACGTCCGAGGGGGTGAGGTGATGACGGAGGCCACTCGTCACGCCTCGCTGGCTGCACCTTGACATCTGGCCGGCGCCACACCTGACAAATAACGCCACACAATTACACTTAATGATTACACGGCTGACTGATTTCGTCGCCTTTCCTAACAAACCGTGCCAGAGACGTAGGTACTACCAACAGACCCGACCCCCCTAACATTCCAGGCGTTTCAAGCGGGGGTAACCAATGCCGTTACGTGGTGACATAATCGCAATATTCAACTAGTCCAGTACACGTCTTTACAACAAACCGACTCTACCATTAACCAGAGCGAATGAAACATGATAGGAACAATTGCGACACATTCTCGCATCAGACACGTTCTCAAACCGCTGTGACATCACGACCATCACTTTTCACGGTGATCAACATCTTCTTTCCCTGCCGCCACGATTCTTTCCCACATCACGTCGACGTGTCTTCTCTGCATGTCGTGACCCTCTGCCAATTTTGCCCGGCTATTCGCCCCAACCCTGTTGACACCCCTTTTAACACTATCTTAATTATCGTCTCTCTCTTCTACTTCTATGATGATCGTTTTATAATTCATTCTCTGTAAAGGTCCTGCCCATTGCAACCATTCGGTCCGTCCAGGTACGTCATGACCAACCCTTCGACCCTTCCAGGTTAGTCATGATCAATCCTTCGATCCTTCCAGGTACGTCATGACCAACCCTTCGATCCTCCCAGATACGTCACGACCAACCCTTCGATCCTTCCAAGTACGTCATGATCAATCCTTCGATCCTTCCAGGTACGTCATGACCAACCCTTCGATCCTTCCAGGTCCGTCATGACCAACCCTTCGAAATACATCCCATCACCATGTTGCCACTATGCATAAAGATGGAGGATGACCATTCATCATTGCAACACGAACTGTTGTTGACAAATATTGTATAACTTGTATGTATGTAAATTGTATTCGATACGCATTGGTCATTATCTCGAAATTCAAACAAACTGCATACAATGACCTGATCTGCAGGACCCGCTAAACAGTTTCTGCAATAATAATATACGGGTCCCTTTCGTGTTGTGCGCCGTTGGGGAAAGTGTTTTCGAACACGCTTCGAACACAAGGATGACAATGTGTCTGTTGACAGATTACGTCCGTTTTATGAGATGGACACCAATTGTCAGACCCGTCAAGTTACCGACAAGACGGATAATTGTAAAATGACAAATGGAGGGAGAAATTGTGGTCGTTCAAGGCCCACAACAAGAGTGCGTAAACCAAACCGATTGGGGATCAGTTTGGTAAATTGATTATCAAGAACGTTACATTCGTAACTGGCGCGGGATCATCTGTAGAGAGTGTAAACAGGTAAAACCAAATGGACAGTTGTGAGGTTTGTAGCATAAGAAAACAAGAGAGAATAAAGTCTAGTTGTCAACACGTGTTGTTTCATCATCGCTATGATAGTGTCTCTTACTAGTAATTAGAGCACGCTAGATATATATCAGGGTCATCCTCAGATATTGGGCTGTATCGATTTATTAAAACCTGGGCCGCCATCTTGAAATTACAGTTAATAATGGCTGACGTAAAATTACATTGTATTGTCATAAATACACAAATTACATAAATAACAACAACAACACCAACGGAGACTGTAAATATGGAGACAATGACGACAAAGACGACAACCAAAACGGAAATGACAACAACGGATACGACGATAATGGAGATGATGACGCCGCCGATGAAAATAATTGGAAGAACAACAAAAGAGACGACAACAAGGGGAAGATCAATGACGGAGATTACAACAAGGGAAGAACAATGACGGAGACTACAACAAGGGAAGAACAATAACGGAGACTACAACAAGGGAAGATCAATGACGGAGATTACAACAAGGGAAGAACAATGACGGAGATTACAACAAGGGAAGATCAATGACGGAGACTACAACAAGGGGAATATCAAAGACGGAGACAACAACAAGGGAAGAACAATGACGTAGACTACAACAAGGGAAGAACAATGACGGAGACTACAACAAAGGAAGATCAATGACGGAGATTACAACAAGGGAAGAACAATGACGGAGATTACAACAAGGGAAGATCAATGACGGAGACTACAACAAGGGGAATATCAAAGACGAAGACAACAACAAAGGAAGATCAATGACGGAGACTACAACAAGGGAAGAACAATGACAGAGATTACAACAAAGGGAAGAACAATGACGGAGACTACAACAAGGGAAGAACAATGACGGAGACTACAACAAGGGAAGAACAATGACGGAGACTACAACAAGGGAAGAACAATGACGGAGATTACAACAAGGGAAGAACAATGACGAAGATTACAACAAGGGAAGAACAATGAAGGAGACTACAACAAGGGAAGAACAATGACGGAGACTACAACAAGGGAAGATCAATGACGGAGATTACAACAAGGGAAGAACAATGACGGAGATTACAACAAGGGAAGATCAATGACGGAGACTACAACAAGGGGAATATCAAAGACGGAGACAACAACAAGGGAAGAACAATGACGGAGACTACAACAAGGGAAGAACAATGACAGAGACTACAACAAGGGGAATATCAAAGACGGAGACAACAACAAGGGAAGATCAATGACGGAGAATACAACAAAGGGAAGAACAATGACGGAGACTACAACAAGGGGAATATCAAAGACGGAGACAACAACAAGGGAAGATCAATGACGGAGATTACAACAAGGGAAGAACAATGACGGAGACTACAACAAGGGAAGAACAATGACGGAAACTACAACAAGGGAAGAACAATGACGTAGACTACAACAAGGGAAGAACAATGACGGAGATTACAACAAGGGAAGAACAATGACGGAGATTACAACAAGGGAAGAACAATGACGGAGACTACAACAAGGGAAGAACAATGACGGAGTTTACAACAAGGGAAGAACAATGACGGAGACTACAACAAGGGAAGAACAATGACGGAGATTACAACAAGGGAAGAACAATGACGGAGACTACAACAAGGGAAGAACAATGACGGAGATTACAACAAGGGAAGAACAATGACGGAGATTACAACAAGGGAAGAACAATGACGGAGACTACAACAAGGGAAGAACAATGACGGAGATTACAACAAGGGAAGAACAATGACGGAGACTACAACAACGGAAGAACAATGACGGAGATTACAACAAGGGAAGAACAATGACAGAGATTACAACAAAGGGAAGAACAATGACGGAGACTACAACAAGGGAAGAACAATGATGGAGATTACAACAAGGGAAGAACAATGACAGAGACTACAACAAGGGAAGAACAATGACGGAGACTACAACAACAGAAGAACAATGACGGAGACTACAACAAGGGAAGAACAATGACAGAGATTACAACAAAGGGAAGAACAATGACAGAGACTACAACAAGGGAAGAACAATGACAGAGACTACAACAAGGGGAATATCAAAGACGGAGACAACAACAAGGGAAGATCAGTGACAGAGATTACAACAAAGGGAAGAACAATGACAGATATTACAACAAGGGAATATCAAAGACGGAGACAACAACAAGGGAAGAACAATGACAGAGACTACAACAAGGGAAGAACAATGACAGAGATTACAACAAAGGGAAGAACAATGACAGAGACTACAACAAGGGAATATCAAAGACGGAGACAACAACAAAGGGAAGAACAATGGCGGAGTCTACAACATGGGAAGAACAATGACTGAGACTACAACAAGGGAAGAACAATGACGGAGATTACAACAAGGGAAGAACAATGACGGATATTACAACAAGGGAAGAACAATGACGGAGACTACAACAAGGGAAGAACAACGACGGAGACTACAACAAGGGGAATATCAAAGACGGAGACAACAACAAGGGAAGATCAATGGCGGAGACTACAACAAGGGAAGAACAATGACGGAGACTACAACAAGGGAAGAACAATGACAGAGACTACAACAAGGGAAGAACAATGACAGAGATTACAACAAAGGAAGAACAATGACGGAGACAACAACAAGGGAAGAACAATGACGGAGACTACAACAAGGGAAGAACAATGACAGAGATTACAACAAAGGTAAGAACAGTGACGGAGACAACAACAAGGGAAGAACAATGACGGAGACTACAACAAGAGAAGAACAATGACGGAGACTACAACAAGGGGAATATCAAAGACGGAGACAACAACAAGGGAAGACCAATGACGGAGATTACAACAAAGGGAAGAACAATGACGGAGACTACAACAAGGGGAATATCAAAGACGGAGACAACAACAAGGGAAGAACAATGACGGAGACTACAACAAAAGGAAGAACAATGACGGAGACTACAACAAGGGAAGAACAATGACGGAGACAACAACAAGGGAAGAACAATGACGGAGACTACAACAAGGGAAGATCAATGACAGAGATTACAACAAAGGTAAGAACAATGACAGAGACTACAACAAGGGAAATATCAAAGACGGAGACAACAACAAGGGAAGATCAATGACGGAGATTACAACAAAGGGAAGATCAATGACGGAGATTACAACAAAGGGAAGAACAAAGACGGAGACAATAGCTGACGTGAATTTACATTTTATTGTCACAAACACATTATTGTTATTAATTATGTGATATTTATTACACAAAGAGTAACCATACAGTGTGGCGAGGATACTTGGGGCGATTCCAACTCCGATTCCGGAGTCGGAGTTCGAATCGTTTGGAGTTAATTTAGTGGACTCGGAATCAGAGTCGGAATCGCTTGGAGTTAATTCATTGGAATCGGAATCGGAATCGTTTGGAGTGGAATCGGCGTCGGAATCGTTTGGAATGGAGGCGGAATCA
This sequence comes from Paraescarpia echinospica, assembly GCA_020002185.1. NCBI lineage: Eukaryota > Metazoa > Annelida > Polychaeta > Sabellida > Siboglinidae > Paraescarpia > Paraescarpia echinospica. The sequence goes on from CM034533.1 coordinate 27,136,776, forward strand.
GAATTGGAATCACAATGAGTGGAATCGGAATCGTCATGAATGTAAGTGAAATTTAACTATTACCAAATACTTTTCAAATATTTGTAACTTTTGTAAAACATTATTATTATGACTTAGCATATCCAGCTTTCTTTCAGGGTTGGGTTTCTAACACTCAGAAAGGTTTTTTTGGCGGGGCAATGTCAGAAACTGTCAGAAACTAGTTACTGACAGGTTTCTGACGTCAGAAACTGTCAGGAGCTGTCAGAATCGAATACATGCCATATGCGTTTATGATTTTGATAATTGTATAAGCTATGAAGCAATGACATGGAAATTGTAATTAAATGGTATATTTACTTAATTTTACTATTATTTGGAGATATTATAGAGGGGATCCTCACTATATTAAGAAGGAACACATTGGGACTTGAGCAAACTATTCCTTATATATGATGTTCCTTTATAATAGATATCCATGGACATATAATTATTGCAGAATACTGTAATATGACTGTACAGGTCCTTCAGTGTTGTTCTTTGTAAATAGATGTTCCTCATATATCAGGAATCCTTATACACTGTATAACGACAATCCAACTGTACAATCATTCTTGCATAAAAGGAACAACAAATTCAAAAGTAATTGTACACGTACAATCAATATGTATCTTAATCAACTATTAAATATACGTTATATACATTCATTAATGGTGCAGCTCCGAGTCAACATGTTGAACTATATGTATTCACAACTAATCATTTCATGTCAATCTGACAACATCTACTTCTTTCACATGTAATGGTAGATCATTTAAATACTTGTTCAATGTACTTGACTGTAATTTAGTTGCTATTATGATGTTAGGTATGCGTATGACTGTATCATCTGGACTGTATGTGTATCTGTGTACAGATCAAAGTATTCAACTGACCCACCTGGAGTAATCACGAGTACAATATTTCCCCATCGATGTCCCACTCTCCATCAAGGCGTGGAAAGTGTTACTGCTAAAAGAACAGTAGGCAAATTTGGATTAGTAGTGCCTATTTGACCAGTGAACTGTAGCTGTAGGCAAACTGTTTGAGATGTGGACTGGTTGCAGGGCAGTTCTGGGTGAGTTCATCAGATTGAATACCAGCCAACGGCAGCCATTGGAGGAGTTAAACTCGATTTAGCACGATTGCCATCCAGAAAGTTAACTCTAGATGGTAGGTGGACAAGGAAGCCTTTTGGCTTATCGAGAGTCCAATACTTTTTTAGTTACGTATATCCCGCCCTTTTAAGGTACGAGTCGATTTTATTTTTAAACATAGTCATGCTAGTAGCACCAACACATTCAGGAGATAATCTGTTCCATTCATTTACAGTCCTTTGTGAGAATGAGAACTTTGTTATATCTAATCAACACTGCTCCTTTACTAATGTAACTTCATGTCCTCTGGTCCTTGTAGCTCATTGAGTTAATCTGGGATAGCTGTATATAAGACGCCAGTTTTCATGAGCAGTTAAGAACAAAAACAACTTCGGGAACAATCAAATAATTTGTTAGAGAACAGAAAATCACAATGCCGCCCAGTCGATCTTCAGTTTATGAGCATTTTGGAGAGCCAGTTGTTAATGGCTCTAAATCCACAGCTAAGTGTAGATACTGTCATATACAAGTGTCATGTGTGAAAGAGTCGACATCGAATCTCATTAGGCACTTACAGGTGAGATACAACTGATGTGGGATTATTACAACGAGTCAATTTTAATGCCATATTGCATAGGCTATTTCCATTTAACTGAATGTTAATCGTCCCATTTTCAACTTTACGAAGCGGGATATTTGAACACATGCAACCATCAATATTAAGTTGTTGTAAATTTCCAGGAACTGACCAGGCCAATAACGATATCAAAACATTAGTCACATGCCTGTTCAATCACGTGCCAAAAGATCTTAATCTTACTCAGTACTCACAGTCTGCAACTGCCAACTGCCCCAGTTAAGGCAAATTTAGAAAATGCATTAAGTGTGTTACACAGATATGGCGTCAAATACACTTGTATGTCTATTTGAAAGTATTTGAATACTTTTTTGGAAGTATTTTTTATTGTATTTGACACGAATAAAATGAAAATATTCGTATCAAAATACTTTTTAATAATATTTGAATTTGGCAAATACTTTAAAATATAGCACCATGTACTATTTCAGATACTTTGGGATGGATATCAATTAATGGCAAGTTAGATTTGTTATTCACCTGCCTTATTTATCTTATTAAGAGTACAACATTGACAATTGACCACATTTTTCAGTCAGAAATATAGCCATCATGTGGGAAGACCATAATACCTGTCTCAATTGGTTGTTTGTGTGGGAATAATAATAATATGATGTAATTAATTATTTTGACGTTATTGATGACGTCATAATAATCAGTAACCAGTTGCGTGACCGTTTTTTTTATCACCATATCTGATGCTACATGGTTTCATTACGTAAGATTAGAGACAACTTGGAGCCTACATAAATGTAAATAATAGCTTCATGATGGGACCACGCAGCGATTGAACAAAACAGTTCCCAGAGTCTTGAAGCTTGAAGTTGAATAGACTGAAAGGTGGGTGGACAGTTTATTTTTCACATGTGCATAGTACTGCATACATGTTAAGTCTCTTTCATTCGCCGGGGGACTCCTGGAAATTCATCAAATCCCCCGATCTCTTGGAAAGGAGAACCAATCTCCTGGATTTTCAGTGAAACCAAACAATATTTTTTCTATCTTATTTTCCGAACTCGGCATGGCCTAATTGGGTTTTATTTCCGACTGACTCGAGTATGTTTTCTGGGTCAACAGAAAGTGGTCAATACCGGTCGATGCCAGTGCCAGTGTCGGTGAGTTAATAACTTAATTGCAATCGGTCAGGCACCGAGCTAAATTTCATGAATAAGGACGTTAGACCAAGGCCGCTCGGACACCAAAGCGAAAAGGGGTTGTCTAAATCATGCCTTGCGTTGACTAGACAACAATAACTTTTTAACTATAGTCTTCTTGGGTCTTGCCTGTGGTTGATATTGAATATAAGCTTTAGACGAGCACAGTGAACCGCGCTTGCGGCCGCGGGTTCCGTGTTATCGCCCCCCGTCAGCTTGCCGATCTTCTGGAACGAAATGTAATCAGATTCAATCTATACTCAAATAATATCAGTCGATCCATCTACACTATGTGCACGTTTTATTTAATCCATGTAACCGTTAGAACGGGAACACATTATAAATGAAAAGATGTATTTTATAACATCAAATGCTCCACTAGCACTGCCAAAGGTCACAAATAGTAAATTCATCACGAATGCCTCCGTCACCCAGGCCATGGTAACAAACTTTGAAGAAAATACAATGCTAAGTTCTGGTCCTTATACTTGTGAATATAGTATCTGTTTGTAATAATGTAATACAATATTTGTAATAAAAGAATATGTATTTACTGCCTATATGCAAGGTTCTTTGCACCATAAAAATATGTATTTAATGTATGAACACATATGCCTAGAACATCAGATTAGTAAACTTTTTCTTCTTTCTACCATACCATACCTATGAAGCCACGTACATTTTAGTTTACATTTACATTATTTAATTATTTTATGTCCACATCTAATTTATTTAATGTAACACATTAAATACATATTAACATGCTGTTATATGCCATTCATTTAAGAGCAGATGTGCAATGCATTTGGAAAAAAAGGCTGATCTGTGACCACTTTCATAACATGAAATACTCAGATTTATACACAATTCCATAATACCCTGAGACCCCCAATTTACACAAAATGTCCTGATATTACAAGAACCTCCAATTTACTCATAAATCTCATGCATTGGCATTTCTGAAACTTAACGTTTTATTATAACATGATTATTAATGTCTATGGAAAGTATCCTTTTTTGTTATATTTTAATCCGATTTATGTATAAATGCCTGATTTTCCAAGATTCTCCAATTTACGTATAAATGCCCGATTTTTCGAGACCCTCTGATTTACGTATAAATCTCCTGGATTGGCGTTTCTGAAACTTAACATGTATGCATGCAACACAAAGCCTTTCACCAATCGCATGTGGGCTACAGATTTGCACTGCTATTCAGTTTTATTTATATTTGTTCTACTTTACTTTCAGAGGAGCCATCCTGCCATTCATAAGTCGCTCAACAAACCCCGCCCCGCAGCTATAGCATCTGGTGAACGTGGTGTCCAACCAGCACATTTTAAATATACTTTGTTTTTATATGTTTCTTGTATGTTATGACTACTTTATATACTTTATCTTTTTTATTTCATGCATTCTATTTATTATTATTATTTAGTTATTTTAATCGCTTTGAACTTGTATCCTTTGTACATATATCAACACGTGTTGTATGATTGATGTAAATGGTGTATGAATGGCTCGGCCATCGAAAATAGTGAGACGTAAGTATGTCACCGTATAGAAATAAAATTGATTGTCAATCAATCAATCAGTCTCCTCCATGTTCCGTACGTCACTAGTCGGCTGATCAGTTTCATCGCCTGCGATCTCATGCCATTAACATTGGTCGATAGTACTGCTTTCCGAGACTTCGTCCTCGATGGAACTCCTGGCTTCGTAATGACTAGGCGGAATCATCTCAGCTACACTCTACTACCCTGACCACGAAGAGGTTGATGGCGAGATGGTGCTGTCCACCATCACTGACCAGCTGGACTACCTGACCTTCGAGCGCCTCTCCTGCTACATCAGCACACTCCAGCTCAGAGTGAAGGATGGTCTGAAGGATGTGGGGCAGATGAAGTCTGTCATCTCCAAGGTTGCGGCACTCGTTGCCCATATGCGACGTTCGTGCAACGCTAATGAGGTCTTGGAGGGATGCCTGACCGCGTATGAGATGAAGATCGTCGGCGAACTGTGCGAAATCCTGACCCCTCTCGAGACTGCAACATACATGGTCCAGGGAGTCCGTATCGTAACTGCTAGCCTAGTCATTGTGTGTATCCGTGGGCTCAGGGCCGAGCTGCAGTGTCTTCATGAGACAAGCTGGTCACTTCTCTGCAATCACTGGAGCGACGAATGGCACCCTACGAAGAGATGGAGCTCTTCCAGCTGGCCACAACGCTTGATCCCTGCTTCAAGCTGGACTGGTGTGATGAGAGGCAGGGGGCAGAGGTGAAAGCCCTGCACACTAGGCTGGTCGTTTTGCAGGCACCTGTTGCTGTTGCTGTTGCATCCACAGACTCACCACCCAGCAAACACAGCCGTCTGCTGAGCTTCCTCTCCAAATCAGCTTCGACCCCATCAACAGACACGGAGGTATCAAACTATCTCGCTCAACCTGCCCTTGGTGATGATGCGAACCCACTGGCCTTCTGGAAGGACAATCGGCTGCGCTTCCCGGTCTCCAGCAAGCTGGTCTGCAAGCACCTGGCAGTTCCTGGATCGTCTGCCTCAGTGGAACGGCTCTTCAGTATTGCAGGGGAAATCTTCCGGCCAGAGCGGTGTTCGATCAGCAACTCACGATTCGAAGAAATTATGCTGATTTGCTGCAACTGTCACTTTGACTTAACTGTTTAATGTGATTCGATGCGACTGTCACCTTGACTGAACTGTCAAATGTGCTTATGTGCAAGTTGTGATATGCTGTGCTGATTTGATTATGATGAATTGATGATAGACACAATCGAATTACCGATTACCAAATATGGAACACATCATGCCATAAATTTAATTAAATACATTGTTGTACTGTTGAATGTATCCAATCTATTTATTGTCTACATTATTTATAAATAGAAAGCAAAAGTAGTAGTAGGCCGGATTGGCGTTGGAATCGGAATCGAAAGGTTTGCTGGAATCGGAATCAAACCGACTCCAGCACAATTTGTTATTCAAAAGTTGTGCTGGAGTCGGAATCGGAATCAAACGTTGTGCTGGAGTCGGAATCGGAATCGGAATCGAACTGAGACAATCGGAGTTGAAAAGGTCTGCTGGAGTCGGAATCGAACTGAAACAACTGGAGTCGGAATCGGAATCGAAAAGGTCTGCTGGAGTCGAAATCGGAATCGAACTGAGACAATCGGAGTTGGAATCGGAATTGAAAAGGTCTGCTGGAGTCGGAATCGGAGTCGGAATCGAACTGAAACAACTGGAGTCGGTATCGGAATCGAAAAGGTCTGCTGGAGTCGAAATCGGAGTCGGAATCGTTGAAGCGGAATCGATCCCAGGTCTGGTAGCAAGCACATTTTGCGACTACATTTTTATACCGGCATGCGAATCTGTGTTGGTGACAATATATTATAATTGTATAACCATGTAAGCAAATACCACTAAGGAATGCTGCGTCCTGTCCGTTCTAAAAATAATCGTTTGCAAACAACTGAGCCATCAATGACACTTTTATATATTACAAGAAACACTCCACGTGAACAGTCTTGTAACATATGATATGTTAACAAGACGGTTGACCCGGCTACCGCTACAAATGAGACTAAACAGCCGCTTCAGCGACCAACTGCTTGCTTACTACGTTGTTAATGAAAGAACATTTTTGTGTCGCGGAATGTGGGCGATCTGTTTACGGAGAGAGCATCCCGTACCTTTGTCCAGGTACGCTCCACGAGAGATTCACGTTGGCATAAACAATTTATCTCACGGTGTGTCGCATTAGTGTACTGTGGTGCGAGTTTGAGAAATCGATACGCGTTGATGAGAACTAACAAAATAATATCAATTTGCAAGTGGTTGGATTTGCCGTTTACTTGTCCATAATTTAATACAGATTATGGATAGAGAAGGTTACTTGCCCATAATGTATTAACCCCGAGGTTTGATACGTTCTAAGTTATGACTGCACGGGTGTCTTTGAACCGACAGTACAAACAATACACTAATGGGGGTTTGCCTGAAATCCATACGAAATCCGTTAACATTATTATTACGGAAGCAAACTGTCGTTCGATCTCATATGCGTGCAATAGTGATATGCAAGAGCACACGCACGCATTCATAAATATTATACAATGCATGCCAAATATTGTCTACATGTTTCGTTGTTTTTGTTTGTGCCATACCCCACATGTCCACGTTTGGTTGGATATTTAAAACGAGTTGGACAGTGACAAAATAACTGTTTTCACCGATAGATAGATAATACACCTGAAAATATTTTCTAATGACATTTTAGCATACGCTATTTTTACAGCGTGGCATTTCAATAACGAACTGCTATTGTATATAACAGTTCGCTTCAATGCCACGCTGTAAAATTAAGGGTAAAACTAAATTAACACCGGCAAACATATAAAATCAAGCGGCAAGTACAGGATTACATTGGTATATAACAAGTCACATTATGATACACAACTCAAGTTAGAATTATTCCTAAAAGTCAGGGTCGGTTTGACCCCCCCCCCCACCCGTCAGAATCTACGACCTGGGACTGGCTCGATCGATTGCACACGACCGCAGCAGAACGAATGCATTCAGTGCGTAATCCCTCGTAACATCTCAGACGTCGAACTCAGCATTGGGACCTTAAGCTCGCGTTAGTGAGGTCTGTAGCGGTCCTTGACCCGCCACACTGAACATCACATTCTGTTTTCTGGCGTAGTCATGATCAGAACATATAGACATCACTAAAATCTCCCAGTCGACGTACGACGACACTTACCTTGTGGTGGACGGACGGTGTGCCGTGTAGATATGGCTCTAATGCCACCGTTAGCAGATCGTTCCGTGCCGCCGCTCACCGCGTCACGCCTGGCTGAACCGACCCGCCGTTTAGCAACAAATGGCGTACTGCCGCAGTCAACTGGCAGCTCCGCGACAGAGTTCTGCACACGTTGAAGCAGCTCCAACAAAACTAACGGCGAAAGAGTACGGGCACTGGCCAGTTGATTGTTGATGTTGTTGTTATTGCTTTTTACAGTTGCACACTAATCATTAAGAGAACAGGAATTCGGTGTAGAAATGCAGATTTTGCCTTATTGCCATAGCGTAATCATTTAAGAATTTATTGCATTTTGTGTTTATTTCGAACACAGTAATACTCGTTTTGCACTTCAAATACCACACATTTTGCCCGATTATAATTACAACATGTTACCCGTCTTAGCGAAATAACAACTATGAGTTAGATTGGGAACGGAACGGACCGTGTTTGAAATAATGCGACGGACATGAGATGTGCCTGCGAACAGACTGTGGTTTTAATTCGACTAAAGAACCGCGGACAGCATGGGGGGCTTCACTAAATAAGCCAAATATTGTCGCGCCGGTGTGATACACCGCACTGGGAATGCTGATCTAGAATTCCAAGAATGTCCTACTACGCGGTAGTTGTTGAATTGAGAAGCTGATATTGTGCGCCGATTATATTAAACTATAAGATACCAACATTATTGCAATTTAAAACAACCACACCGCAGAGACCATTGATATACTGCACTGTTTTAGCCCATCAGACTAGATGCGAATTTCCAGTGAGCTTCTGATTCAAGTAAACTATCGACACAATGCTTACTGCGGTAGGACGCAATCTAAAGATAAAAAGCGTTTCTCCAATCAGTGGTGTGTACTGAATATTGACAATGTAACTGTCGGCACCTCGACAGTCCCCCGGGTCTAATTATACATGGGTCTCACACGTGCGTATGCAAGCCATAACGGTCTGTTAAGTTGTATTGCGTCATCTGTTGGTGCTTGCCTTGGATTGTCTCAGGGGCAAACGATCTGGGGTAGTACAATCAAACTGGAAGAGAGGGCAAGGCCGCATGGAGTGGCGGTCAGTTAAGAGGAAAGCAAAGTATTGGTCAATAGCATCAGCAAGAACAACAGAGTTTACGTAGTATCGATTCTTCTCTATAGATACGACAGTTGGATGTTAACAGCAGAAACAGGAAATGAAGTGACACATAAGACTTCAGACTTCTCTTCATTTCATGCGAAACACAGAGAACTAATGACCACGTTTGGGAGCAGGTTGACTGCCTCGCTGGAAACAAGAGTTGCTGTTGTAAACAGGATGACGATACAAGATTATTGTTTTGGCCAGAAATCAATAGAAGACGGAACCGCCATAAGAAATACTGTTTGGACTACATACCACTACGCAGGAGGCTGACCAGGCTGGCACAGACTCGGGGTGAACACTGGACACAAACAATGAAATTACCATCTGCTACAGACTACATAACCATTGTATACATTAATGCGTCCTCAACACGCACACGATACAGCGCATGGCATGTCACGCTTGTTGCTGTCGATCAAAACAAATTCAGCTGTGTTTGCGGTTCAGTCATCTGTCACGTTTGTCTGTAGAGTTTTTTTTGCCTAGGCGTGTGTACTGTGACACAAGACGTGTGGCTGACGCTCATGCTCTTAGCGAGGAACACTTTTTCGTGAACCGACTACTTGACGAATGTTGACACCATACTTACAAAGTATTCGTTCACACATTTCTAACGAACAAGGATACATTTGCGCCGACTTGGAAACATATGCATCAATTCTGCTCCAATTAGCCTAAGTCTCTTGTATCAAGCATGGACCTCTAGGCGTATTTTTACCATATTGTATCATTTATAGGGCTTAGTATTCGTGCCTTTTGTAATTTGGCGTTTTATACGGCGGTGGCTTCCGTCAAAAAGGGACTAGTAGTCGTGTACTGTATCAAGTAGGGGCTACTACGCATACTTTGTTACAAGTAAATCGTATCAAGATGTGCCTTTTTCAAGTAGGGCCTTCTTTAATTACAGGAAAGAAACGTGAATCAACTGTTTACAATGAGCGGAGCCTTTTTTAATGTAGCCCCCGGATACGAATGTTTCAAGTGAAACCATATTTGTTTGACCAATTAAATGGGGAGACACGGAAACATTTATTCACTTGTACAGGTTGATAATAATAGAGCGCATTGGCGGAGTAGATAGAGCATCGACTGTATTGTCGTTTCAAAGCTTGCCGTTTCAAACCTTGGGCAAGTTCGTCCAAACTATGTTGTCCATTTCACTCACCTGCATGAATGAGTACCTGGCTATAGACAGTGGTGGATATCTATATACAAATAGGTTTCTTCGCGCTTTAATTACTGCGTGGCTGAATGGTTCCTAGTGAAGTCGAAATGGTGTTTAATTGAACAGGGCTGCCTGGGAGTAAAGTGTAAAAACCTTTGAGCACTCGTGATGACTGGATACTGCGCTATATAAGAACTTACCTTTACTTTACAACATCAACAACTACCCAATCGATTGACTTAACAACAAATATTGATATTGTTACTAAGTGCACTCACTATTTACAGCTGTTTAGACTTGAACAATGTCGATGCACGCTTGTACGACGTCATGGACACGATGGGTTTATACATTCAATGGGTCGGGGCAAGGTTAAACTGCATTTCACACATCCCATTTTGCTACTACTTTTCAATCGTGTATTTCTACTGACAATCAACTTAAGCTCAACTGATGCTCGCGTGACGCTCGATTGACGGCCGTGTCCCGGTGAACAACTCGCTCATTGCAGAACCGTTGTCTGAGAGCTACGGTGTCGTTTATTACATTCGCCGAGAGTGGTTGTTATGGCAGTCGCATACGATGGTTATTACAATCGAGAACCACATGTGTTGTAAAGTTAACTTTACACCAGGCAACGCCGTCGCCGTGATGAGGCTCAACCTGATTATAGTCTGATTGCCTCGAATAAATACTACATAGTTGCGATTGTATCGCTTGGAATATCATCGCTTCGTCGCCACGACGCCGTCGCTTAAGATAGAACAGGCTCTATTTTCAGGCGACCGTCGACTCGTCGCTTGTAATCTGTCCAGTCAGAGTCAACACACGTGACGCATCTAGAACTAGTATAGCTTTCCCTAGTAATAATGGTAGCGTTAATGCGTAACGGTACGACACTTCCCGTCTCAAGCAGCTTCATTACGTCGTGTATACACGCGACCCAATTCGCTTACGATGTAAACGCAAGCGATATCATTCGGCCTTGACATTTCTTAATTACGTTAACATCGCCTCGTCGCGGGGACGTCGTCGTCTGGTGTAAAGTCTGCTGTAAAACAATCGCATACGGTGGTTATTATCACAATCGCCAATGGTGGTTGTTATCACAATCGCCAATGGTGGTTGTTATCACAATCGCCAATGGTGGTTGTTATCATAATCGCCAATGGTGGTTGTTATCACAATCGCCAATGATGGTTGTTATCACAATCGCCAATGATGGTTGTTATCATAATCGCCAATGGTGGTTGTTATCACAATCGCCAATGGTGGTTGTTATCACAATCGCCAATGGTGGTTGTTATCATAATCGCCATCAGCCTAAAGAAATCGGAGTTCATGCACCAAACCCCTCGTGGAACCTACGACCCACCCCAGATCAGGATTGATGGACACCCCCTCAACACAGTTGATCAGTTCACATACCTTGGAAGTGTTATCTTAAAAGATGCAACAATAACCAAAGACGTAGACAACCGCATTGTCTAAGCTAAGCTCATTCGATCGTCTGTTGAAACGTGTACGGCAAAATCACTTGTCAACCAAGATACAGGTATACTAGGCTGTCGGCATCACTACCCTTCTGTATAGGGCTAACGCGAGGGTTATCTACATAAAGCAAGTAGACTGTACAGCTGCTTGAGCTGTTCCACCAGCGATGTCTTCGCTCTCCATCATGGCATGACTATGTCTGTCTATGGCAGGAATATGTCTCCAACAATGGGGTACTGGAAAAGGCATCGATGCCATGTTGATGTTCAAGCAGCTCCGCTGGCCATTCTACGTCTCACGCATGGGCGATACAAAAATGCCAAAAGCTGTATTTTATGGTGGTGAGCTTCGTCAGGGCAAGCGAGACAGATGAGCCCCCCACAGGCGCTACACGGACCAGCTGAAGCGGCAACACACACCGGCAACGGCGGCAAGTATTAACTACAAAAGTTGGGAACAGCTAACAGCAGACAAAACCCACTGGAGCGCTGCCCATGCCTCTGAGCATTACAGAAGAGAAGCAGTAAGTGGAGGAAAAAATCTGTATCTCAAGGACCTTCAGGCCAAGTTTACCTTTGCCCAAACTGCTCCGGAGCCTGTAAATCCAGCATATGCCTCTATAACCACCAGGAGGTATGCCGCCGTCCCCAGTGACATAGATCCTCCCATTGATCTGCCATCATGCTTGGATGGGAAACGTAACGTTAACGGTCCCTCTTGACGTGAAGAACTGCCGCCATATTACTTTCCCTATTGTTACACAGCATTCGTCGCAATACGTGCACATTCCCGTCCAGGGTTTCAAACGTCATGTCTACGCTAACTTAGTCCGTCACAAAATAACGCGTAAACATTGCGCGTAAATCATCCACTGACCTCTATTATTGTCTGTTTATGGAAAGCAATATTATCAACAATGCATTTACATTACACAGCACTCCACGTATATAGATCAATGGGTGTATTTCTTTCCAATCCACGAAGACATGACTCACAAATGACTTGATATCGCGTGTGCACTAGCTCTTGCATGTCGTGACATATGTGGTTCTAAAATTCAGAGAAACATAAAAATACGCATTTTTGGAGCTATCGCAGGAAACTCGATGGTGTCGTATATTGAAATACATAAAAACCGATACATCTTTCCAATGAGTTTAGTCAAACATAAGTTTAATTATACCGTTTACAGGATCCCACTTAAACGCAACAATTTTGGAGTCGCTTTTGAATACAAATGAAAGTGTTTTAGTTAAGGAATAGTATATATATGCATTTGAATTCAGTTTAAATGTTTTTATATACATTTGTTTTGTATTTGGAATAAAAACACAGCAGTCACAACGGTATATTTTTTTAATTAAATACACTGTTTGCTCAATACACAGCACATTTTCTAAAAATATGTGAATGTGGATCCATTAGTCACAGGATGATTCTACGATCTGATCGTTACAGAACAGAATGCGGAATTAAAATCAGAATTAAATCACATGTTTCGGAATAGCATTCAAATGCAAACATAACTGAAATGAACAGACCATGTAATCAGTGTACCAATACAAGCTTGACCTTGTAAGAGCGTAACGTGGTTGCGATAACCTACTTTGTAATTGTTCATAACTTATCATAGGCATCGGAACCGGGAGGCTTGAGGGCTGAGCCCCACATATTATTTGTGGGAGGGGGGCTGGAGAAAGGATTAGCCCCCAATATTTAGGGATAGGATGTGTATGTTAGGGTGAAAATTGTTTGGTGGGGGGGAGCTGGAGACATGATTAGCATCCCCAATATTTAGGGGAGGGGGCGTATTATTGGATGGAATTTGATGTTTTGGTGAGCCTGAATGTGTTTTGTGAGGGGTGCAAAATTGAGGTTTTTTGGAGAGCCTAAAGATGGGTTTTGGCGAGCCTCAAACGGGTTGCAAATCGATGTTGTTGGTGAGCTTAAATAATTATGAACGTCGCCGCGTAAAAATCGTCAACAACACTCCCCTCCCCCGTCTCTCGAAGTCATGTCTGAACGAACCGACAGCGACAGCGGAGTGCTGAACTGAAGCTCCCGGCTCAGCCCCCTCTATGCTAATGTCGTTCCGGCGCAAGTGGTTTCTTGTCAGCTTCTTATTATGTCGTCGCATTCTTCTTCCTTTCCAAGGCTGCTCAACAAAAACCACCACACTGACACGGACATTTAGCGCAACTGAGAATAAACGAGGCACCCCATGTATAGCTTTATAAACATTGGTCATAAAATAAAACATTCGTCGTCATCGGTCGTAAACGTCTAGACTAGTAGTATTTGAAACACGGCATTAACACATACCAAGACCGGGAGTACGAAAAGGACAGTGGAATGTTAAACAACGTCAATTAAGACATTCCTTATAGCAATAACCGTTAGCTAACATGCTCATGCTGGTACCGCGTGGCATATCAGTCGTAAGTGAGAGAGAGAGAGAGAGAGAGAGAGAGAGAGAGGGGGGGGACAGAGAGAGAGAGAGAAAGAAAGAGAGAGAAAAAAAGAGAGAGGGGAGGAGGGGAGATAAGAAGGAAGGGTGGGAGGAAGACAGAACAACACAGACATACAGACAATCGCATACAGAGACAGAGACAGAGACAGAGACAGAGACAGAGACAGAGACAGAGACAGAGACAGAGACAGAGACAGAGACAGAGACAGAGATAGAACAACAAACGCAATTCCATAGAACCCAACCCAGCACGAGTTACATCGCAATCCCCGCGTTGAGTATGACTCAGGTGATGCAACGTAAACGTAACCCAAACATGGGTTGCTCCATCCAAGGTGCTTGTTGTCGTTTCTTTCCTTGACTTGATGGCATGCTGCTGATTTTGGTAGGCATATGAAGGCATACACTGTATAAAACGGACTTCTTCCACTTATCTTCCAAACTGTAACGATCCCGTTGTCTTTTGCAACGTTATGCAGACTATATAGTCATGCATCTATGTAAATGTCATTTTATGCATCGGTGTTGTCTACTTACGATTTGGCCATAACGTTTAATGCACCTGCATGGCTCTGTTTATTTCGGTATGCGCCGTTTGTGATGGACGCCAAGGCATGCGTGACATTCACTCTGCCGCTAATGTTTATCTCTCGCTTCCGATAGTTGTACCGTTCAAGCCCAGGCCTCGGGCTGTCAACATCATTTGAAATAGTTCCGTTTAGAAGAGTCGTTTGTCATTAAACGTGAAGTGACGTAATGGCCCAGACATTCAACGGGCGCTGTTGACGCCCAAACAAAAACGCCGCTACAGTATAATTCATACGGCGGCTATTTCTGTACAGATTCCTGACGCGATCGAAGAGGTGAACCGGGCTGAAACGCTGTGTTTACAGCAACTAACAGTTTCTACTCCGAGTGCCATCGTTACAACATGGCAATGTTATTGTTTTAAACGGTAATATTTATTGCAGCAGTATAGCAACGGTGAATGAAAAAAATATCGATTGATCGAGCTCTGTAAAATGTGTGTTTATTAATCTAATTAATAACGGTCGGAAAAAGGATTAACCCATATCCTGTTCGCCGCAGCCCGTGGAACTGAATCGTGAACAGAGGCCAATGGTGGAACTAAATCGTGAGCAGGGGCCATGGTAGGACTGATTTGTGAGCAGGGACGAAAGATGGAGCTGAATCATGGGCAGGGGCCAATGGTGGAACGTGAGCAGAGGACAATGATGGAGCTGAGACGAGTGCAGGGGCTCATCGTGGAATTGGGTCGTGAGCAGGGTTCACTGGTGGAATGTTGTCATGAGCACGGACAATTGTGGAATTGAGTCGTGAGCAGAAGCCAATGGTGGAATTGAGCCGTGAGCAGGGGCCTATAGTGGAATTGTGTCGTGAGCAGAGGCCAATGGTGGAACTGAATCGTGATCAGAGGCCAATAGTGGAATTGAGTCGTAAACAAGGGCCAGTGATGGAAATATGTCGTGAGCAGGGGCCAATGTGGAACTGAATCGTGAAAAGGAGCCAATGGTGGAATTGTGTCATGAGCAGGGGCTAATGTGACAACGAATTGTGAGCCGGGGTTGTGAGCAGGGGCCAATGGTGGAACAACTGTGTCGTGAGCAGGGGCCATTTGTGGAATTGAGTTGTGTGCAGCATCTACACTAACGTAGACGTCGAGTGTGTGAACATTCTGGAAAGCCCAACCGTGCTATAATCGGTCTGTGAAACATGGCTTCAATATAAACGACACGAGTGGGCAGTGAACACAGCAGTAGCTGATACCGAGTACTAAATCCGATAGTTTAATTCACTATTACGATTTAACCGTGTAGTAGTTGTAGGCATTCAGTGTAACAAATAATACTGTAATTGCATTAGTTGCACGTAACAATCAGAACGTGGCGCGTAGATGACGTAATTAAATATGGTTTGTTCAACATTTATGTACGAATTTATTTTAATATAAAGAATTCAATGTGCCTGAAACGTTGTTCCTACCTTGCGGCTGCTTTTATTTCGGTTCTAAAACTTGGCTAGTTATAACATTACGAGTAATAATTACCAGCAATATGTAGATGGTGTCTAGTTGTCACTCTCTCCAATTGTCCACTAATCCAACGTCCGATTGTCTGGCTGTCTAAATGAGCGGACATTTAAACCTAGGCTATGCTTTTTTAATTCTAGAATACATATGTTGAAAATACACAGCCCCCAGGTTAATAAGCCCGAAACATTATTTGCAAATTTATACTTTTACTACACCATTTTCAAACTGTAAAGAAAACATTCAGATTCTACATATGCTTCATTGACAATATTGTGGAGGCCGGCTGGGTTAGCCGTAAGACTATTTGATGGCTCGTTCGCGAAGTTCTTACATTAAAGGCAACTGATGTAGCGAACTTCCTGTTAATAATTACCAGCACTGTTGATTTCGGGTAACTGACAACATATCCTCGCTTTAACTAAAATATCGGGAGTCCTTGTCTGATTATTGCATCACGCACGCCACACGCTGGCCGCCTGTGACGTCACTGCGGTTATAAACCGAATGGCGTGCCTCGTATCTAAACAACGATTGCCACAGTAAGTCAATAGCGCTTCACAGACAACCTCAACAGTCTTAGAATTACAACCGACGTTAACAACAGTGACAAGGTGTGACTCACTCTAGTGACGTAAGTCGCATCATGTCACCCACAGTGCGACACACCCCGGGTTGATACGGGGACTTGCTGACATAGATTTCAAGCAATTGCGTCAATGTATTGAGAGCAGTCGCGACGTAATAACATATATAGGGGACTCATTTGGAATCCGCTTATGTGTTGATGCTTTTTATCTCCTGGATAAAAACAGGGCAAGCAAAATCAGCGGTGAATCACTAGTTCTACGGGTAGACGCGCGCTTTTGGCATAGTTGCGAACAAATCTTGCGCAATGTTGACAATAAAGACAATCTGGCGAATTCTGTCGGTCTCTCCCTCTCTCTCCGTCTATCCGTCTCTCTCTCCCCCCCTCTCTCCGTCTCTCTCTCTCTCTCTCTCTCTCTCTCTCTCTCTCTCTCTCTCTCTCTCTCTCTCTCTCTCTCTCTCTCTCTCTCTCTCTCTCTCTCTCTCTCTCTCTCTCTCTCTCTCTCTCTCTCTCTCTCTCTCTCTCTCTCTCTCTCTCTCTCTCTCTCTCTCTCTCTCTCTCTCTCTCTCTATTCAAGTGGCGCCTCATTACGGAGTCCCTAGGTAATCTCTCTCTCTCCCCCCCTCTGTCTGTCTGTATGTCCTCTCTCTCTATCTCTCTCTCTCTCTCTCTCTCTCTCTATTCCATTACAGTCCCATTAATCCATTCCATTCATTGTTTCCATTCCTCCTTTCCACCTCCCTCCCCCTCCTCCTCCTCTTCCCCTCTCTCTTCCTCTTTCTCTTTTACCTCTCTCTCTCTCTCTCTCTCTCATTCCTGAGATCTAATCCATTCCATTCGTTCCATTCTCCACTCCCTCCGTCCCCCCCTCCCTCTTCCCCCCTCTCTCTTTCTCTCTCTTTCCCCCTCTGTCTGTCTGTATCTCTCTCTCTCTCTCTCTCTCCATTCCATTCTCATTCCATTAATCCATTCATTCCATTAGTTTCCATTGCTCCTCCTTCCACCTCCCTCCCTCCCCCCTCCCTCCCTCCCTCCCTCCTCTCTTCCCCTCTCTCTTCTCTTTCCTCTCTCTCTCTCTCTTTCCCCCCTCTCTGTCTGTCTGTATGTCTCTCTCTCTCTCTCACTCTCTCTCTCTCTCTCTCTCTCTATCTCTATCTCTCTCTCTACCCCTCTCTGCCTCTGTCTCTGTCTGTCTGTCTGTCTGTCTGTCTGTCTGTCTGTCTGTCTGTCTGTCTGTCTGTCTCTATCTCTCTCTCTCTCTCTCTCTCTCTCTCTCTCTCTCTCTCTCTCTCTCTCTCTCTCTCTCTCTCTCTCTCTCTCTCTCTCTCTCGCTATCTATTTATCCAAATGTCCATACGGTGTACTTCTACTCAACTTTTCCACGTGAACATTATTTCCTCAAATTTCTGACAGTGGCAGAGCCATTGAAGAGTAGAGAACAGACGCGCCGTCTGGCGAGTATGCAACCGGGATATGCGGCTTGACTCAATTCCGGTTCACGGTGTGGCGCCATTGACCTGGCTGCAAGACATTCACTGATTCATTATCTTGTCAGAATAAACAATCATACTGTTAATGTTACCACCGCCAGATAGCACCACTGGTAGACCTGTAAGGTCCGTGTATATACCGTCCTTTCCTTTTCCGTTCGCAAATTCGCAAAATGAAAATAGGAAAACGAGCCATTTTCTAGTATGTGCAAATTGGTAAAGAGTAAAAACCTAATCAAACAGGCTTCATATTTTTTGAAAGATTGAAATAGGGTAAGGACAAAACTGCGGAAATGACACAGCTGCATGGTACACACACACACACCGCACGCACGCACGCGCGCTCACATACACACGTGAAACCGCATAGTACACGCACACATACAGACACTCATTTTGGAGATTACTGACTTCGTGGCGGGCTAAGTTGTCTTCAGTTAATTCTATGCCAAGTCACTCGCTTGTTTGCTGTTAGCGGGCGGCTTCGAATGACGTGTTGGTAAATCTAACTTAATCCTATATCATCAAACTATATTGATAAATTGTAGC
This sequence comes from Paraescarpia echinospica, assembly GCA_020002185.1. NCBI lineage: Eukaryota > Metazoa > Annelida > Polychaeta > Sabellida > Siboglinidae > Paraescarpia > Paraescarpia echinospica. The sequence goes on from CM034533.1 coordinate 27,155,448, forward strand.
AAGTGAAAGTATTTTATATTTTCTTTTTCATCGACCACAAAGCTGTCGAGGAAACTGGATTGGCATAATTTATAGATTTAGCTAATCTGTAACGTGTAAAATTTTTGGTAGTTCGATGTTTTGTTTCCCTAATACGGCGGCAGTATCCGCAACCCATGCAATGTCAAATTACGTTGTAGTGACGGAAAATCAGTAACGTTAGGCAACCTTGCATATTACAAAAAATCATCTTTTATTGCAAACCGACCATGTAAACGTCAAAGGAACCATGATGCATTGCATCTGATAACATCTGACGAGGTGTTTGAAGGAACAGACGACATCACGGCAACTTCGCAGTAAAAAACCTACCTTGGCTACCTCAAATTCCTGGCACACTTTAACAACGTAAGAACCTTTGACGCTATTGTTTACTCGAGAAAAAAACAATCGAAGATTTGGTTGCACTTGTCAGATTGAGTGAATAATGTGGGGCGTTTGTATAGTTTAGTTCCTAGATTATTCATGACCACTTCGAATATTAATAACTTATAAAAACTGTTCAGTAGTGCCCAGGCGTAGGCTACGTTTTGTCTCGTGTAGTAGTTGAATGCATCCTAACTACACAACTACCAGGGATTGATAGCGCATAGATCTATTGTTAAAATCAATAAAGCATATGTGAAACTAGAAATTAGCTTAACAAGTGCCAGTTGTGCGTGTGCGTCGTGCATTCCAACAGTTACGACACGCCTGACGTCGGTTTGTGAATCTTCTCTGAGGTTTGTGTTGCCAGATGGAACAAGTATTCGACCATTTCTCTGGCAAGACACTATCAAGTATTAAATGCTGACGCTCAGCCATTATTGCCTTATTTACATGCTACTCTACATATCGACAAAATAACTTCGATATATCACATACTAAAGTAATTAGACTGTACGTAAATATAAATATCACCGAACTGACATTGTGCTCATGTGAATGCACGTATCAACTCTGGTGCGAAAAAAGAGCCTGTTCTTAGAGGTGCGTTCCCCTCCACGATTATACATTACAAACCTGGGAACATTAATTATTTGCTTACACATTCAACATTTCTAAAACATTGTGGCGAATAACAAAGGATCATTTACTTCTTCCGGTTAAACGGAACAACAGCAACAACTTTGAATAATACTGTAAACTATCATTCAATTGGATGACTGCTGTTAGCGGACGCTACATGGACGGCGATGCGCATGCGCAATCCGTCATAATCGGAAATAGCTGTCACGCTCTGTCGTCAACGGAACCCCAGGACAAGAAAGTCAGCCACGTTCACTCCTTGCCCCCCCCCCCCAATTATGGTATGTAGTTTTGGTTTTGTGCTGTCCAGTTTATGACGCCGTGACTCGTATCTGAGGTATCCCTCTGAGCCGTCGCATGGATCCACTCGCCGTCGACCGTGAAGCACGGCGTGACGAGCTCGTCAATGGGCACCAGGTCGCACTCGTCGTATGCCACGCTCCGGCGGGCCATGTTCTCACCCGACCCGTTTATCGGTCTGAAAGAACCCAGCGTACGCGTGAGGTACGACGTAACAATCACATACATACGCATTCGTGTACGTACACACGTACGGAACTACACAGTACAGTACGTAAGTACAGTAAGTCACACCATGTGTACAGGGAACGTACTTTGTACCATCTTTGTAAGCCACGGCATGTGTACACACGTACATTATGTCATCTTTTTTTCAGTCACACCATGTGTAAACATACACTGTGTCATCTTTGTAAGCTACGCCACGTGTACACATATACCTTTTGTCATCTTTGTACGCCACGGTGCAGCAGTGTTTAGCCTTCACGTCGTAGGTACGCTTTTTTCTGTAAAAAAAACCACATTGCATACACACGCTACACATCAAATGACATTTGGTCGGTGACAAAAAAATCAAGGTGTAGGGTGTTTTCCGATACAACTATCGCATTAATGTACACAGTTGTATTGAATCTTGAATGTCGAAGGTTTTTTTGGAACATCTACTGAGATTCCGTGAAGATTTTGTAGAAATAAAGTCTGTGTAATTGGTACGTGCTTTGTAACTGCAGTAGTGTTTGTAGCATGGAATAAGTGTATACATAAAGTATGTATTATTGATATGATGCATGGCTGATCATCTGCATATCTGCAAACACACAGGGTCTTAGTATGAATATATTATTGAGCCGTGATGGAAATATGGATTTTGTTTTATGATTGGATGTTAGTCCGATTTTGGGAGTATGCTGACAAAAAGTGGAATATCGTGTGTTTTTCGTCTTTAGGTAAATCGTCAACATGCGAGGCTCTTAACTTCAGTCGGCCTGTGTTGACAGGTGTGTGTAAGTGTGTATGTGTGTGTATGTGTGTGTGTGTGTGTGTGTGTGTGTATGTGTGTGTGTGTATGTGTGTGTGTGTGTGTGTGTGTGTGTGTGTGTGTGTGTGTGTGTGTGTGTGTGTGTGTGTATGTGTGTGTGTGTGTGTGTAGTATGTATATGCATGCGTGTGTGTGTGCGTGTGTACGTATGTGCGTGCGTGCGCGTATGTTTGTGTGTGTAGTTAATTACCTATAGTGTATGTATGTGCGAGTGATCGTTTATGGACACTTCTTTCGATTCTATACATACATAGGCCTACAAACATACATACATATATACATACGCACACGCACACACGCACACACGCACGCACACACACTCACACACACATCTAATAATCTCACACAATGAGCCGCACGTACATAATCATATCATCGCACTAGCATGAATATGCGTTCGTCTTACCGCATGACGCACGTGGTGACGAGTACAACTAGGAGTGCGGTGACTGCGCAACAACACACGAGGATGACGGCGAAGATGAGACCTGCGAAACACCGAGTATATGTTAATACTAGACAGGCCCTTAGCCAGAGAACCGTTGTCCCCTTTTTGGAAAGTTTTTTTTTTAAATTACCACGAGTTTTTATCTTTACAAATAACGTTATTTTGGTCGTTGGATAACCGTATGTTTATAGTTCAGATACTATGAACCATAACGTGGTTTTATATTTTCAATTACAAGGCCAAAACAGTGTTTGCGTTGTCAAACGGGCCTTGTAGAAAGTTTGAGCATTTTACGATCCTCGTGGGGGGTGCAGTTGGAGGTTGTCTGAGAGCATCAGCCCCATGAATATCCACCACGTTCGATGTTTAAACAAAATAGCCGCGCTGTCACTCTAATCACCGCATAGTGAGCTCCAATAATTGCGAGGATGGTCGTGACGCGACAGGGGCGGAGCTTCTAATATCAGTACCCAATCACCTTTGTCACCTGAAGCCACGCCTTCCAAAACGGCGCGTTGCCATGGAAACAAATAGTTTCCCCCGAAACAGTTTCATTTTTCTTTTAATCGGTCAGCATGTTATGATATATATTGTTTATACTGTGTGACATGATTCTAGATGGTAAAACGAACTAATTCAGGGCTAGAATAGAACATGTGACTGAAATGTCAGAGAAGGTATTGGGTAATGTGAGGAAGGGGCCAACATATAGAAACTGCAAGAGGATGGCGATCAACGCACAAGTTGAGCAGATGTATGAAGAAGACGGGGTGGGATTCATATATTTATGGGGTTACTTTGCTGGGTTGAAAGATATGTACATGAGAGATGGCCTCCATCTAAGTGAAAAGGGGCAGCAGTTTTCTCAGAGAACCTGTTGCGATCTGTTGACAACGAGATTCGCAGAGGGGGGGATTTACAGAGAAGCCTGAAAATGGAAGCATAGACAGACAGCAGAAATAAATCAACAAAGAACAACCTGGAAAACGGTTCTGAATCATGATATAAATGCGTTTGTTTAAATGCAAGGAGCATAGTAAACAAAAGAAGTGAACTAAACATTATGGTAGAAAATATTGACCCTCACATAATAGGAATAACCGAATCATGGGCCACCACTGATATATCAGATGCTGAATTGGGACTAACAGGATATGTAATGTTTAAGAAAGACAGAATAGGAAGAAGTAGAGTTGCAGTTATTATATATATTAAAGAATCTATCCAGGCTTATGAAATAAAATTAGAAATGGAAGCATATTGCGAAGAAGCTGACTGGTGTAACATAGTTACAGGAAACTCAACGTTAACGGTTGGATTAGTTTATAGAAGTCCAAACATAAGCAAGGGATTTTAACCATGGGCATATACAATGGACAGAATACAGGGTGTGAGGACCACACGTTTTTAGGTTTAGTACAATATTGTTTCCTTTCTTAACATGTGCTAGAACGAACCAGGGGTGAGAATGTGTTAGACGTAGTTTTGTCCTCACAGAATGAATTAGTTGACAATGTCAAGATATGTGAGCCACTGGGGAGTAGCGATCACAACCAGATACATTTTACCATCAAAGTAAAATCAGAAAGGAATAGTAAAAAGCAGTATAGGAGAAATTTCCACAAAGGAAGATATAAGGACACGAGGAAATATTTAGCAATGATAGAGAGGAATAACACACTGAAGAATAAGACAGCAACAGAATTCTGGAATATCTTAAAGAGTGAAATTGGGTACATCATCATTAAAAATTTTCCTTGAAAAACAAGGGAAGTGGTCCAGATAGAAACACTTATCGAAAGAAGCCATTAGAAAAGTTAAGTATAAACAAATGATGTGGACGTTATATAGATGACTGGAAATGATGAAGACTACAACATTTATAAAAAAAAAGTACTTAACAAGCTACACATGAAATTCAAAATTCAAAATGAAGCTATAAAAAAAATTAGCTTGTAATAAAAAACATGACAGCAAGAGTTTTTATGCATATATTCGGAGCAAACAGAAAGTTCAGGATAAGGTCGGTCCTCTAGAAGATAGGGCTGGAAATATAATATCAGAGGGATTCTTAATGGAAGAAGACTTGGGTGAGTACTTTAGTTCAATGTTTACCAGGGAAGATATTAGTTCACTGCCAGTACCAGAGGCTAAGTTCAAGGGACGGAATCAGACTATTTAAGACAGTTAATTGTAACCCAAAAATGGTAGCTAAGAAAATAAGGGCTATGAAGGATACCAAATCACCTGGAGTGGATGGGATTCAACACAAATTACTATTGGAAATTGTAGAACAAATTAGCGCACTGCTTGCAACAGTTTTCAACCTGTCATTAAAAAAGGGAGTGGTTTCTTTAAAATGGAAAGAAGCAAACATTGTATTGTTATTTACAAAAGGTTCTAGAAACAAGTAATAGAATTAGAGACCAGTGAGTTTAACATCGGTGTATTGCAAATTATTAGAAACACTAATTATGGTGGATTTTCTTGTTAAACATAACTTGATAAACCCATCTCAACATGGGTTTCTAAAAACGAGGTCATGTTTTTTGGAAGATATCACAAGGTGGATAGACGAGGAATCACCAGGAGATATCATCTACTTAGCTTTTTCAGAAACTTGTTGACAAAGTGACACATCAAAGATTACTGCTTAAGCTAAATGTCCATGGTATAGGAAACAGTATAATTAACTGGATAGAAAAATGGCTGATTGACAGAAGACAACGGGTAGTAGTTGATGGGGAGGCTTCAAACTGGAAATCACTTTTGAGTGGGGTACCACAGGGATCAATACTGGGACCTATATTATTCTTAATATATATAATCGATTTGGACGATGATATAACAAAAAACGTGTTGATATTTGCGGATGATACAAAAGTGTTTATAAGGATTAAACGTGATTGAAACAGACAGCATTTACAAAATGATCGTGACAGGTTGATCAAATGGTTTGAAAGTGGCAAATGTTGTTCTATTTTAGGAAATGTAAATGCCTCCACACAGAACGTGGGAATGAACACTATACAATGGAGGGCACTGTACTAAGTACTACTGTAAATGAAAAGGACTTAGGGTTAACCATCAGTGCTGATATGAAAGTTTCAGAGCAGTGCGTAATTGCAGCTTCAAAGGGAAATCAAATCTTTGGATTAGTTAGGCGAAATATATCGTATAAGGAAAAAGAACTAATAATTCCGCTGTATAAAACAATAGTTAAGCCTCATTTAGAATATTGTATACAAGCGTTGAGGCCATATCGCAAGAAGGACATATATATGCGAGAAAGAGTACAGAGGAGAGCGACTAAATGATACCACAATTGAGGGATCTTACTTGCGAAATACGCATAAAAGATCAGATCATATAGACCTATAGATTAAATATTGAATGGTTATGAAAATATTGATAGAAATATTTTTCACAGTTAAGAAAGATAGAAGGACTAAGGGACATGAAGTTACATTAGTAAAGGAGCAGTGTAGATTATATATAAGAAAGTTCTCATTTTCACAAAGGACTGTGAATAAATGGAAACGATTATCTACTGATTGTGTGGGTGCCAGTAGCGTGAATATGTTTAAAAATAAAATCGACACATACCTCAGAAGGGCGGGATACACGTAGATAAAAGGGTTGTACTCTCGATAAGCCAAAGGGCTTCCTTGTCCACCTGTCATCTAGAGTTAATTCTCTGGGTGGCAATCGTGTTAAATCTTGTTAAATCTTGTTAAACGTAATTAACTCCCTTTAAATAGAGTTCGTCGAGACAGATTAGATCGAGTATTTCAGCTCGTGTGTCAGACATTCCGTGATCAATTCAAACCCTCCCCAATCACGCTCAAAGGACATTGCATGCATTTTCGTTCAGGTGATGTGAGTTAATTCAAGCTGTTTCGTGTGCAGTTAGATTGATGGCGTGGCACACAGAGTTTTTGTCGTGTTGTTTTAATGAATGTTCCACAGACCTTTGCCCTCGACGCTCGGTGTTCTTGGCAACCGTAGCAAAACATGACCAAACAAGAGGTGATTCTAACTGAAAACGTGCTACAGCAGAGCCCACACCTTGTAACCGTGATTCCTTGGACTTCAAACTTGTAAATTGTGACTAAAATACAAATAATGACATCGCGAATTTAATTGTGTCATACTCATGTTGTCTGTGCTATTTAGGGAGTGGACTTGTACCATTTTATGAGGCAACAACAACAACAAATATATATTTATAAATTACACATTTGTGAACATTCCATACGTAGGCTTGCCTAATATTATGTGTACATGTCTGTCTGTCAATCTCACTGTTTCTTATCCCTATGTCTGCCTGATTTTCTGTCTGTACCCCACTTTCCTTCCCTCCCTCCTCCCTGTCTCAGACTGTCACTTGGGTGTGCATGCGTGCGTGCGTTATTGCCTGCTTATGTGGGACGTGTGTGTTTGTACGTGTGTGCGGAGCACTGTGTGTGTGTGTGTGTGTGTGTGTGTGTGTGTGTGTGTGTGTGTGTGTGTGTGTGTGTGTGTGTGTGTGTGTGTGTGTGTGTGTGTGTGTGTGTGTGTGCTTGTGTCAGTCTCGCAACACTACTTACGTGTAGACTGATCAGCTACCACTGTTGCTTCTGTTACATTACCGATGAACGCAGCATCTACGAACGACAGTATCGGGCAAAGTCAAATCAAAAATGTGCTCACTCATTCGGAATAATTCGGATGTGTGTGTGTGTGTGTGTGTGTGTGTGTGTGTGTGTGTGTGTGCGTGTGCGTGCGTGCATGTATGCCTACGTAGTGTGTATGTATGTGTGTTTGTATGTATGTATGTGTGTGTGGTATATGCATGCGAGTGTGTGTGTGTGTGTGTGTGTGCGTGTATGCGTGCGTGTGCGTGCGCGTGTGTGCACGTGGCGTGTATGTGCGCTTGTGCATAAATGCATAAATAGTAAATTATTATATAGCAGGCTGTCCGGTCGTAAGGACAACTCTAAGCGCACAGAACACTATGTTGACTTCTCTGCATTCAGCCAAACACTATTCGTTCACATATATCCTCCACTGTCAAAAGGAATTCATATAATGAACAGAGGCAACGTAGAGTGATCGAAATCGTTCAATCTTTGAAACTGCAGCAAGATATTCGAACCCGGATTGTCTCTGGTTTTATAGGTCGCTGTTATAAGCACTATGCTACAGTGCCTCTTGCGGAGCGCGCGTGTGCATGCTTGCTTGCGTGCGTGCGTGTGTGTATGTGTGCGTGGACTTACCCGTTGTCCAATCAGCCAGCAGTTTTGTTCCTGTTTCTATGGCGTCACTGGTGAAAATGTTGCCTACGAAGGCAAAATATTTTATTAACAGCAATTCTCAGACGGAGCGCGTACAAATGCATGTAAACACCTGTTTTAAATATTATCAAAAGTGCCTTCAGCCTAACCTTAACCCTAACCTTTAGGTTTCAACCTAATCCTAAGCCTAAACATAGCCAACACCGTCAACCATTTTAGTCCATTAGACATTCATACGTATTCAATAGCCAACCTAGAAATGTTCTATCCTATGAACTTTTTTGTTGATTTGTACTTACATGGGGTCCTATAACAAATTCAGCTTGGTTGCCCAAACAGCAACTTTGGGCAACTCTGGTAATTTGCATAAATCCAAGATGGCCACTGGTCAATATCTTGAAAAATTTACTTTTGAACTTTTCTACTTGTCCTAGAATTATGTATAATAACGTCTTTGGGGCGTTGGGGTGTGTATAATTCAATTATGTTGTTATTTTTTCAGTTCAAAGTCAATATTTACCTCAGGTGTTTACATGCATGGACCGCAGTAGCGCAGCGGTAAGAGTTCCGGACTCTCGACTGAGAGAACGCGGGTTCGAATCCTGTACGGCGGTGTCGAACCTTGTGGAAGTTCGTTTACTCTACATTGTTTCAGTTCACTCAGCTATATGAATGAGTACCTGGCGATACACAGTGGTGGATATTTTGTACGAATAGTCTTCGCGCATTAATTGCAGCGTGGCTGGATGGTGTTCGATTGAATAGGTCTGCCAGGGAGTAAAGTGTAAAGCGCTTTGAACAGCCCTGGATACTGCGCTATATAAGAACTTACCCTTACTTTTAAGATCAGATGCTGAAGGTCAGGTGAAGGTCAAATTTGACCTCTCGGTGAATGGAAACTTCACCGAAGAAAGGGCAACTCTGGTAATTTGCATAAATCCAAGATGGCCACTGGTCGATATCTTAACTTTTGAACCACTTCTCCTAGAATGATGTATAATACCTCTTTTAAGGGGCGTTGGGATGCGTAGAATCCATTTCTGATGTTATTTTTTTCAGTTCAAGGTCAAAACCAGGTGCTGAAGGTCAGGTGAATGTCAACTGTGACCTCTCAGTGGACAATAAATGGAAACTTCTACTGAATTATATTTTAGTTTATTCATGCACATAAATGGATAATCTTACAATATTTGACACATTTGCTCGTGAGAAAAAAAACAGTAATCAGTCATATTTGAAACACGTAGTCACATCTGTTACACGTAGTGTATAGTGCAAATATCATTAGGAACATTGGCATTCGTATTTCTTTGTGAGTAAAATTCTTGCATTAAGTAATCATGTTTGAAAGTCATTGTAAGGATGTTACAAGGATTACCATTCATAACTATAGATGAAAGCTAGTTTTACACAATGCTACGCTATAAGCGTAATGTTTACGCTATTTTAGTAACTGCAGATATCGCCTGATAATCTTCACCTTTTATCTACTCTCGCTTATCATCCAGGTAATCAGGATCAACAGGACCATCCTGAACATCCTCCTGCTGAAGTGAATGTGGCTGATTCGATTGTGCTTGGAGAAAAGATGGAGAGCAAGTACATCGCCAGTCTACCCGATGGATTCTACGGTCCTATCAGTAGTCCCATCAAGGCGATGAATGTTCTAAAGAAGCAGGACAAGGGCAACAAGGCCAGGCCAGTCATCGATCTTGAGAACATTTTTCCCCGGCTCTTGATGATTGGTCAGCGGCGGCAGTTGGAGCTTGGACCTCTGTCCAACTACGAGCTGTGTGCAATGCCTCCATCGCTCATTGACGCGCGTGGTTGTCTCCGCAAAGCCAACAAGTCGGGGCTGGTCAAGCGCCTGGGTGTGCTTGAGATCTCGCCAACAGCTGCCGAATTGTCATAGTGGATGTTCAGCAGCTATTCTACCGTACTGTGTGACCACACGGCGGCAGTCCCTTAGATCTGATCGCATCCATCCAGGGTCGTCTGAGTTACTATCCAGATGGTACTGAGAAAATCATTGTCTTCGACAAGTACCAAGATTTATCTGCCAAGGATCACGAGAGAATACGTCAAAGAACACCTGGTGAAGTTACCCTCATCTACGAGCTCTCCATCACCAGTCCTCTGCCCAAGAAGAGATGCAATCCTCTAGGGCAAGAGCAACAAGCGGATCCTGGCGAGCATGTTGTCTGCCTTCAGTGCAGGAGAGAACATAACGATGGAGACTCGTGACGATGGTGCGTTTGGTCATGATGAGGCGGCCATCACAATGATCTCCTATGTCATTGAGGCTGCCAACTCTGGCAAAAGCGTGATCCGTGTACTTAGCGACGACACAAACGTGTTTGTCCTACTGGTCTATTGGGTGTGTCGGGAGGAGCTGGAGTATAAGGTGCAGATGGAGCGGTGGGATGGGACAGTGTTGGATGCCAACGCCACCTGCGCTGACCTAGGGCCACAGTGTCTGTAGCTGCTTGACATGCACGTCCTCAACGGGTGCGACACGACCTCGTGTCCGTATGCCAAAGGTAAGATCAACGCACTAAACACCTTGCTCACTGGAGACTTCCTCCTAGTGAGCAAGGCTTTCATTCTTCATCGCTCTGCATGGTCAGCCACCGGGAATATCCATGGAGTCTGCCCGATTCACACTCTTCACAAAGAAGAAGAAAAGTCTCAGCCGATATCACTCACTTCGGTTGGGAGATCCGGCATGGCTTCCCCTGTCCTGTTATTGCTCAGGGTGATCTAGGTCCACCACACCTGTGTGATGTGATTCGTTGCAGCTGCCACAAAGAACACCTTTCGTGCACGTCATACTGCAACTGCTCTGGCGAAGAGGGCAGCTCTAATCCGTAGACTAAGTCAGAAGAGGCTCAGACTGGAGATGAGGATGGTATCGAGATGGAGGATGCTCAGGAGGACGATTTTGAAGATGAGAGTGTAGAGGGTGAGGATGTAGATGAGGAGGATGAAGGCGATGAGGATTTGAGGATGGTCTTGCTGATCCTGAATACCTGGGTGAAGAGTGCGAGTAGGTAAATTGTGAAGATTATTAGGCGATATCTGCAGTTCCTAAGATAGCGTAAACATTACGCTTATAGCATAGCATTGTGTATAACTAGCTTTTATCTATAGTTATGGATATCAATCCTTGTAACATCCCTACAAAACTTTCGTGCATGATTACTTAATGCAAGAATTTCCCTCACAAAGAAATATGAATGCCAATGTGCATAATGATATTTGCACTATGCCCTACGTGTAACAGATGTGACTGCGCGTGTTTCAAATATGACTGATTCTTGTTTTTTCTCACGAACAAATGCGTCAAAGATTGTAAGATTATCCATTTATGTGCATGAATAAACTAAAATATAATTTAGTAGAAGTTTCAATTCATTGTTCACTGATAGGTCAAATTTGACCTTCACTTGACCTTCAGCACATGATCTTGACCTTGAATTGAAAAAAATAACACCACGAATGGATCCTACGCACCCCAACGCCCCTTAAAAGAGGTATTACACATCATTCTATGTCAAATGGTTCAAAAGTTAAATTTTCAAGATATCGACCAGTGGCCATCTTGGATTTATGCAAATTACCAGAGTTGCCCAATGTTACTGTTTGGGCAACCAAGCTGAATTTGTTCTACGACCCCATAGTACAAATCAACAACAAAAGTTCATATGATAGAACATTTCTAAGCTCATGAAATGACAAATGGACTATTCGAACGTGAAGGGGTAGCAGGAAGCATCCTCCATCTCAGACAGGGTCGGTCGGGTCAAATAGTCTGGATTAGTTCGACTGTTGTTGCTGCGTTCAAACTGTCAACACTCTCTTAGAGCTAACTACAGAAACTGCGGTGTTTAGATGTCATAATAATATGCACCAACTATCTGGAATTTGCTCCCTCTTAGTGTTAGATCAGTTGAAAATATTACACAAGTTCGCCGTCATTTAAAAACTTACCTTTATAACCTTGCGTATCCACCTTAGCTTCCTGGCGTATCGACCCATCTGTTGACGACTTTAATATGGCTTATCGATTCTGATATTGACTAACCCTTTTGTACTGATGCGCCTCCGAGCTTGGTTTCTATGGATTTAGGCGCAAAATAAGTTACCTTATTATTATTATTTTCATTATTATTATTACTATTCCATTGCGCCTAAATCCTTGGAAACCAAGCTCAGAGGGGCATCAAGATAAAAGGGTTGGTCAGCCTCAAAATCGGTAACCTGTATTAAAGTTGTCAACAGATGGAGGGATACGCCAGGGAGCTATGGTGGATAAGCAAGGTCGTGAAGGTACGTTTTTAATGACGGCGGAAGTGTAGCCTAATAATTTATTTATAAATTTCAGTCGTTCTTACATATAGCTCTATCGCATGTCACACGTCAGTTGATCAGTTCAAACACTGAGGCTACTACTGGTGACGATTGTAACATGCATTACATCTGTGGAGTCATTTTAACACTTGACTATACTGGCATTATGTACAAGTGACTCGATTTGTTCTGCATTTTTCAAATAGTAAAAAATAACACCCACGAACATTGAGCATGCACTTCCAGTTGTTTTACGACACGCTATCTTTGTGAAAAAGGATATGATTCTTCGTCTGATATGGTATGGCATTTACTAGCACTATTCAGACGTAATATCATTGTGTGGTAAATGTACTAATTCATAGTCATATTCTTGATATGATTTGAATCAGACATGTCATTTTTTGTGCTGTTATAGTTATCGTTGTTGCTGTAGTGATTGTCTTCGTTTTTGTTGTTGTTTTTGATGTTGTTGTTGTTGTTGCTGTTGTTGTTGCTGTATTCATTACACCGACCTGTTGTTGTGCTCCCCTCCGACATGGTGGTAGTGTCCTCCGTTACAGCGAAGAGCCGCCTACACGAAAGAAGTATCAGTTGTCCAACTCTTGTCTCGTGGCCTTCCCCACACACCGGAACCAGTTCCCACTATTTCAAACTGACCGATCGGGAGTTAATCACCCTATTACACCCGTGTGACAATCGTCACTGCTCTATGACATACATCAATTAATCGTCACTGCTCTATGACATACACCAATCGTCACTGCTCTATGACATACAACAATCGTCACTGTTCTGTGACATACAACAATCGTCACTGCTCTATGACATACAACAATCATCACTGCTCTATGACATACATCAATTATCACTGCTCTATGACATACATAAATTAATCGTCACTGCTCTATGACATACATCAATCGTCACTTCTTTATGACATACAACAATCGTCACTGTTCTGTGACATACAACAATCGTCACTGCTCTATGACATACAGCAATCACCACTGCTCTATGACATACATCAATCATCACTGCTCTAAGACATACATCAATTAATCGTCACTGCTCTATGACATACATCAATCGTCACTGCTCTATGCCATACAACAATCGTCACTGTTCTGTGACATACAACAATCGTCACTGCTCTATGACATCCAACAATCATCACTGCTCTATGACATACATCAATCATCACTGCTCTATGACATACATCAATTAATCGTCACTGCTGTATGACATACATCAATCGTCACTGCCCTATGACATACAACAATCGTCACTGTTCTGTGACATACAACAATCGTCATTGCTCTATGACATACAACAATCATCACTGCTCTATGACATACATCAATCATCACTGCTCTATGACATACATCAATCGTCACTGCTCTATGACATACATCAATCGTCACTGCTCTATGACATACAACAATCGTCACTGCTCTATGACATACATCAATCGTCACTGCTCTATGACATACATCAATCGTCACTGCTCTATGTCATACATCAATCGTCCCTGCTCTATGTCATACATCAATCATCACTGTTCTATGCCATACATCAATCGTCACTGTTCTATGCCATACATCAATCATCACTGCTCTATGTCATACATCAATCGTCACTGCTCTATGCCATACATCAATCGTCACTGCTCTATGTCGTACATCAATCGTCACTGCTCTATGACATACGTCAATTAATCGTCACTGCTCCATGACATACATCAATCGTCACTGCTCTATGACATACATCAATCGTCACTGCTCTATGTCATATATCAATCGTCACTGTTCTATGCCATACATCAATAGTCACTGCTCTATGTCATACACCAATCGTCACTGGTCTATGACATACATCAAACGTCACTGATCTATGACATACATCAATCGTCACTGCTCTATGTCGTACATCAATCTTCACTATTCTATGACATACATTAATTAATTGCCACTGCTCTATGACATACATCAATCGTCACTGCTCTATGTCATACATCAATCTTCACTGATATATGTCATACATCAATCGTCACTGCTCTATGACATACATCAATGAATCGTCACTGCTCTATGACATACATCAATCGTCACTGCTCTATGCCATACATCAATCGTCACTGTTCTATGTCGTACATCAATCGTCACTGCTCTATGACATACGTCAATTAATCGTCACTGCTCCATGACATACATCAATCGTCACTGCTCTATGACATACACCAATCGTCACTGCTCTATGACATACATCAATCGTCACTGCTCTATGACATACATCAATCGTCACTGCTCTATGACATACAGCAATCGTCACTGCTCTGTGTCATACATTAATCGTCACTGCTCTATGACATACAGCAATCGTCACTGCTCTATGTCACACATCAATCGTCACTGCTCTATGTCATACATCAATCGTCACTGCACTCTGACATACATCAATTAATTGCCACTGCTCTATGACATACAGCAATCGAAACTGCTCTATGTCATACATCAATCGTCACTGCTATATAATATATATTCTAGTCGAGTCACACACTGCAGTCTTGCAGCACTTCTATTTTACACAGTTTATATAATAGTAATATCAGTTTCTTCCTAGCTGCTATATTTATAATATAAATGTTGATTTGCTAATTTGAGAAACCATTGACCTGGTTCATGTTGGCTGACTCGAGTTAGTGGCGGAGAGGGTTGTCAAACGGTGAACTCGACACTCGACTGTTCAATGTACAGTCGAAGCCAAACTCAGTCTACACCGATGGTTTAATGCTTGTGTTTCTAATAAATCCACTTTCATTGCGCACCGTTTGATTGTGTCATACAAACCATATTTATGTACATAAATAATGAAATTATAAATAGTTGAAATGTAAAAAAACTGGATAGATCACTGTACGCTGAGTAAGAGATGTGGTTACTAGTTGTTCCACATGGGACAGTCATTTATGCAACAACCCAACGTGGAAACAGTCATTCCTACAAGAAAACACGGAAACAGTCATTCGAACAACAAAGTATAGAGACAGCCATTCATGCAAACATATGGGACATTCATGCATACAACATCACACGGAGACAGTCATTAATACAACAATCGGACACATTCATCCATACAA
Organism: Paraescarpia echinospica; assembly: GCA_020002185.1. Taxonomy (NCBI): domain Eukaryota; kingdom Metazoa; phylum Annelida; class Polychaeta; order Sabellida; family Siboglinidae; genus Paraescarpia; species Paraescarpia echinospica. The sequence continues at coordinate 27,171,047 of CM034533.1, forward strand.
CATCACACGGAGACAGTCATTAATACAACAACACATGGCGACAATCATGGAAACTGTCATTAATACAATACACGGAAACAGTCATTCATACAACACACGAAGACAGTCATTCATACAACACATAGCGACATTCATTCATACAACAACACACGGAAACAGTCATTCATATAACAACACATTAGACAGCCATTCATACAACAACACATGGAAACTGTCATTAATGCAACACACGGAGACAGTCATTCATACAACAACACATTGAGACAGTTCTGCTCATGGTAAATGTCGACGATCTCATATTCCTAGTTTTCGAATAACGTATAGTAATAAAGGCGATGCGGACCGACAGCGAGATGAATACCACCTACAAAACCAATGTTGATATACTCATACTCCTGGTTTTCAAATAACCTGTAGTAAGAGAGGCTGTGAGGACGGCCAGCGAGTTGAATTTTACCGTTGTTGTTATCTACGTCAAGCGCTGGCACCATGCATATTATACATGCGCGTGTCAGAACTATTCCAGTTGTCGTGGTATAGGACTATTCGTACCGTAGCCAACATAATGACAACGATCCTACCTTTTTGGCGATGTAAATGCGGCTTAAAGGTGATCACAAGGGACACGGGAGCCAGTCGCGTAGTGACCGACTACCGCTGCCGCTGGAGTAGGCCGACCCACCGAGTGCTGCCACTGCACGTCGAGAGGTTGCTAACACTTGACGCTACTCGACTCGGGTGTTGTAATGGCCCGGAGCACGACCGAGTAGCAATTTGTCATCCACTCTTCAATTAGAGAGAGAGGTTGGTAGACAGCAGAGGGTAGGCGTTGACGTGACGGCGAAAACGAAACTTCGGCTTCTCTCCGCTCTATCGGCTGAATGAACTGATGACACCGAAAGACGGGGTGGGGGTACTGTTGACATTTTTTTCGCCGTCGCGCCGCTGTAGCTTCACCTTCTCTCCGCTGTCTCGTCTGAACTGATGACATCGAAAGACGGAATGGTGGAGGACAAATGTTCGCCGTCGCACCGCTGGGGGGTGGCAGAACCATATGGCTACCCCCAATTGCACCTCTCTTTCACGGTCGCCAACAAAACCACCTTAATCCTCTCAGGAAACCTACATTTTCACCCACCCTTCATGCACGCCAAAAACAAAACATTCAGGCTTACATCTACTGGGGTGATAACCCTATGTCTGCCCGCACCAAAATTCCGGGGGCAACTGCCTCCACTGGCCCCCTATTCCCGCGCCTATGCTACCCCCACGAACCACGAAAAGTCTCTACTGCTACTTCCTCCTCACCTTCTTCCCATGTAATGTCCGGCGGCAGCACAGTTCTGAAGCTATGGATCCGCCACCGGCTCAGCCCCAAAAGTAGTCACGGTCCGACGCCTATGCATTATATACATCGTTCATTGTTTTAAAAGTTGTCATCGCTACTGGGAACTCAATTCGCAAAGAAAAATGATATTAGATAGTAAGAAGTCAGTCAAGTTTCACCTATCTAGGCTTACTCAGCGTAAATATATATTAACAATACTATAACGTTACAAAGCAGTGTTGTAATAAACATGTAAAAACAATTATATTGGTATTTGAAAACTGACATTTTATTTACAGAATCTGACATTAGGTCAGTATTGCAGCGACTACTGCGCACGGCAGCCATAAATATCGCAAGTCGATTTTGCAAAGTCTAACTTCAATACCGTGTGTCGCTGCCGTTGGCTTTGGTACAGGCAGCGCATAGATCTGCGTCGCACGTTTTGTTCCAGACACCATCCGGTCTGTTGGGGGATTCCGTCAGACTCGTCTAGCAATGTCTGGAATAGTTTCTATTTCTCCGTCCTTCACCAAAACACTTCTGAAATTCACGCCACATATATTCGATGGTGAATAAGGCATCCACGGCATGACTGCGACAGTATTATCCTGCAGGAAAAGCTTCGTGACACCCGGGCTGCATGAACACAATTGATGAAATGTCGTGATGTCGGGATTAATTCGAAGTGATTGTAGTAGGCCTCAGAATGTTGTCGATGTATTGCTATGCACTGTGTTTCCCGTCAACTAGTTCCGTCTTTTCATTTTCCACAAATTTAAAAACGAAAAAAATATTACTATTGGAGTTATGTGGTTGCAAGCCTGCCAAAACAAGCACGCTGTAGTGCGCCACTAGTCTGCTTGGAGTATAGGTATCAGTCGCCGTAGCGTTCACCCCTGCGCCACACCCAGGCGTCTCTACCGTGGCAAACCTCGCACAACTCGGACTCGTCACTACATTGGACCTCGTTCTAGCTCCGGGTGCTACATTGGATCTGCTGATATGTTTCGGTGGTACACAGTGTGTGTGTGTGTGTGTGTGTGTGTGTGTGTGTGTGTGTGTGTGTGTGTGTGTGTGTGTGTGTGTGTGTGTGTGTGTGTGTGTGTGTGTGTGTGTGTTTGTGTGTGTGTGTTTGTGTGTGTGTGTGTGTGTGCGTGTTTGTGCGTGCGTGCGTGCGTGACTGCCAGTGTGCGTGTATGCGTGCATAACAGAGAACTGTCTGTTGTGATCCTGTTATCTTTGCAAGTTTGCAGAGAGGCACCTTTCCATATCGGTGTTGCTATGGCGTAGGGCCAGTTGCTACCTCGACGACCTTTACTAGAACTGTGAACTTATGAGATCCTGTTACCCTTTGAAGCCGAAATACCTGACCCTAACACGTGCCCACCTTATCCTCTGACGACGGAACATCGCCATCTCGAACAGCTTCCATTTATCAGAGACAGTCGTTGTCTATTCTGCTTTTCTGGCATGAGGAAAGTGACGGACACCTTCCTCGAAAGATGAGGCATCCCTTTTGGCTGCAGACAGCTTAGTTCTTGGAGAATTTGTTACCAAGAAGCAGTTGCTTGAACACATACCCTTAGCATTTGGATTCCTAGTCACTGGTTCTTACTGCAGTCCAATTCTTGGGGTACTCAGTCAACTGTTACTGTTTAGACAGATTCAATGTGACTAGTTTGCAAATAAATCGTCTGCGCTTTATGCGAAACACACAGTTTTGCAACCGGCTCTTTCAGTGCACTGCTTGCTACTTTACATGGCACCTTGGCATATGACACAAGTCTCGTGGTCACGGTGTGAACACTGCAGCATTGAATCAACCTACCAGTACTTGAGTTGAACAACGACAGTGCCCATTCTGATGGACCCGCTAGATGAAGGCCTACTCTGATGATCACCTCTTCTGGTTGTATCATAAAACCCTCATCCGTTTTGTTAACATATTATTTTTTATGATCTAAATTATAAAACAGAGTGTGGGTCTCTATCTGTCGTTCTGCATGTACGAGTAAATATCCATCAGATTAGCCTGTATAGGCTTGACATTTTGCGTGCTAACGAACATTGGGGTGGTTCATAGATTTATAATATTTAAAAATTTCAACCAGGGGTGTCCAGGACTGATGGGATCTTGGGCATCATTGCTGTCTGTAGCTGATTGCTTCAGCGGCAGCCGGTGGGTGACCACGTGGCACGTGCTAAGTTGCAGCTCGGCATTATACAGTAACATTGTAGCCACCCATGGGCAGCTTACAATCGCTTAAATTTAGAGGCCACTTCAACCAGAAAGACATGTACAGATGTCTGTTATCGTGGTGCGCCATGGCGGTAACTCAGCTAGTATCCGATATAACTAGAATTTCTCGATATCTGGAAAAATAGTTATGCCTTGATGATATTCATTAGAATGTCTGATGGTTTGGACGTGAGAAACAACAACAATAATAGTAATAATAATAAACTTCTATAGCACCTAAATGGGCTAGAATTTCAAAATGTGTACTAAAGCATGATTTTTTGAGAAATTTAGAAGTTCCTCAATTCGAATTGTTATTATGATTTCTGGAAAGCAAAGAGGTTCTGGTATCTAGATCTAAAATACTGTCAACACCACATTTGTAGTTTTTCTGCGGTGTCCGTTGGAACAGGATGACATTTTGTCGACTTTTACACCCAAGTTTAATACAACATCCAATTATTTTAGATACAAAATTACTTCGTATGGATATAACGTAGACATCCGACAACTGAAATAAAGTTGTTTTATGTCACATAGTATATTGGCCTTCATGAAAAATAACGAGTGTGTGTGTCTTGTGATGTCTGGAGCCAATTATGTGGCGTCACAATAATGTGATTTTATCAGCATTTAGCGTTTGTATAATTGAGAAGAAATCGAACCAATATCAATTCAGCTATTTTTCGTTGAGGTTTACTTAGAATTAGAGTTATATTTTTTAAATGCACAGGCATGTTCGCGATATGTAAACAGTGAATGCAATGTTTTTGTTGGTTCATATACTGGACGTGGTGGTACATGTTTAGGTGACCTATCTAGATGTCGTAGTAAACACTTTTACATCATGTTCACTTTGTGTCGAAAGATAATGTTCATACAACATATAAACACTTATCTTACAATGTTAAGCAATTTGTTATTACAGTAACCCATGAACATAAAGTTATATGTTGTTATGACAGAATATATAGAAAGTCACCAATTAATTGCTTCTTCAGATGTGGTGTCGTCCACCGGCCCAAGGAGCCGCTGAACAGCGTCATATCTGTTTCACTCCGTGAGGTAAGAGGGGGAAGTGTAGTGGTCGGATGCATTGTCCATCCAGAGCATTCCGGGCGTAACTTGCCAATTATGAAGTAACATTCTTTGAGACAAGATGTCTTTCGTGTGAATGCCTGTCCCGCACCTACAGGCAATATTCTGTGTTGATGCGTGGTGCCAGGAATTTACATTAGATTGGAGGTTTTCATTTCTAACTGGGCATCTATCACCTCATCCACGGTTACTATAAAGAATGTCAACTTTGAATTGGTTTATTCAAGTCCCACTAACTGACGGTTTCTCCGCTGTGAACGGTGAGACCCCGCTTAAATGCCAAACCTGCATTTCCATGTAACTGCCTGGTGAATGAATCAGTGAGACAGTGTACCAATGTAACTGCCTGGTGAGTGAATCAGTGAGACAGTGTACCAATGTAACTGCCTGGTGAGTGAATCAGTGAGACAGTGTACCAATGTAACTGCCTGGTGAGTGAATCAGTGAGACAGTGTACCAATGTAACTGCCTGGTGAGTGAATCAGTGAGACAGTGTACCAATGTAACTGCCTGGTGAGTGAATCAGTGAGACAGTGTACCAATGCAACTGCCTGGTGAGTGAATCAGTGAGACAGTGTACCAATGTAACTGCCTGGTGAGTGAATCTGTGAGAGAGTGTACCAATGTAACTGCCTGGTGAGTCAATCAGTGAGACAGTGTACCAATGCAACTGCCTGGTGAGTGAATCAGTGAAACAGTATACCAATGTAACTGCCAGGTGAGTGAATCTGTGAGACAGTGTACCAATGTAACTGCCTGGTGAGTGAATCAGTGAGACAGTGTACCAATGCAACTGCCTGGTGAGTGAATCAGTGAGACAGTGTACCAATGCAACTGCCTGGTGAGTGAATCAGTGAGACAGTGTACCAATGTAACTGCCTGGTGAGTGAATCAGTGAGACAGTGTACCAATGCAACTGCCTGGTGAGTGAATCAGTGAGACAGTGTACCAATGTAACTGCCTGGTGAGTGAATCTGTGAGAGAGTGTACCAATGTAACTGCCTGGTGAGTGAATCAGTGAGACAGTGTACCAATGCAACTGCCTGGTGAGCGAATCAGTGAGACTGTGTACCAATGTAACTGCCAGGTGAGTGAATCTGTGAGACAGTGTACCAATGTAACTGCCTGGTCAGTGAATCAGTGAGACAGTGTACCAATGCAACTGCCTGGTGAGTGAATCAGTGAGACAGTGTATCAATGCAACTGCCTGGTGAGTGAATCAGTGAGACAGTGTACCAATGTAACAGCCTGGTGAGTGAATCTGTGAGACAGTGTACCAATGTAACTGCCTGGTGAGTGAATCAGTGAGACAGTGTAACAATGCAACTGCCTGGTGAGTGAATCTGTGAGACAGTGTACCAATGTAACTGCATGGCGAGTGAATCTGTGAGACAGTGTACCAATGTAACTGCATGGTGAGTGAATCAGTGAGACAGTGTACCAATGTAACTGCCTGGTGAGTGAATCAGTGAGACAGTGTACCAAGGTAACTGCCTGGTGAGTGAATCAGTGAGACAGTGTACCAATGCAACTGCCTGGTGAGTGAATCAGTGAGACAGTGTACCAATGTAACTGCCTGGTGAGTGAATCAGTGAGACAGTGTACCAATGTAACTGCCTGGTGAGTGAATCTGTGAGACAGTGTACCAATGTAACTGCCTGGTGAGTGAATCAGTGAGACAGTGTACCAATGTAACTGCCTGGTGAGTGAATCAGTGAGACAGTGTACCAATGTAACTGCCTGGTGAGTGAATTAGTGAGACAGTGTACCAATGCAACTGCCTGGTGAGTGAATCAGTGAGACAGTATACCAATGTAACTGCCAGGTGAGTGAATCTGTGAGACAGTGTACCAATGTAACTGCCTGGTGAGTGAATCAGTGAGAAAGTGTACCAATGTAACTGCCTGGTGAGTGAATCAGTGAGACAGTGTACCAATGCAACTGCCTGGTGAGTGAATCAGTGAGACAGTGTACCAATGTAACTGCCTGGTGAGTGAATCAGTGAGACAGTGTACCAATGCAACTGCCTGGTGAGTGAATCAGTGAGACAGTGTACCAATGTAACTGCCTGGTGAGTGAATCTGTGAGACAGTGTACCAATGCAACTGCCTGGTGAGTGAATCAGTGAGACAGTGTACCAATGTAACTGCCTGGTGAGTGAATCTGTGAGAGAGTGTACCAATGTAACTGCCTGGTGAGTGAATCAGTGAGACAGTGTACCAATGTAACTGCCTGGTGAGTGAATCAGTGAGACAGTGTACCAATGTAACTGCCTGGTGAGTGAATCAGTGAGACAGTGTACCAATGTAACTGCCTGGTGAGTGAATCAGTGAGACAGTGTACCAATGCAACTGCCTGGTGAGTGAATCAGTGAGACAGTGTACCAATGTAACTGCCTGGTGAGTGAATCTGTGAGACAGTGTACCAATGTAACTGCCTGGTGAGTGAATCAGTGAGACAGTGTACCAATGCAACTGCCTGGTGAGTGAATCAGTGAGACAGTGTACCAATGTAACTGCCTGGTGAGTGAATCTGTGAGACAGTGTACCAATGTAACTGCCTGGTGAGTGAATCAGTGAGACAGTGTACCAATGTAACTGCCTGGTGAGTGAATCAGTGAGACAGTGTACCAATGTAACTGCCTGGTGAGTGAATCAGTGAGACAGTGTACCAATGCAACTGCCTGGTGAGTGAATCAGTGAGACAGTGTACCAATGTAACTGCCTGGTGAGTGAATCAGTGAGACAGTGTACCAATGTAACTGCCTGGTGAGTGAATCAGTGAGACAGTGTACCAATGTAACTGCCTGGTGAGTGAATCAGTGAGACAGTGTACCAATGCAACTGCCTGGTGAGTGAATCAGTGAGACAGTGTACCAATGTAACTGCCTGGTGAGTGAATCAGTGAGACAGTGTACCAATGCAACTGCCTGGTGAGTGAATCAGTGAGACAGTGTACCAATGCAACTGCCTGGTGAGTGAATCAGTGAGACTGTGTACCAATGTAACTGCCAGGTGAGTGAATCTGTGAGACAGTGTACCAATGTAACTGCCTGGTGAGTGAATCAGTGAGACAGTGTACCAATGAAACTGCCTGGTGAGTGAATCAGTGAGACAGTGTACCAATGCAACTGCCTGGTGAGTGAATCAGTGAGACAGTGTACCAATGTAACTGCCTGGTTAGTGAATCTGTGAGACAGTGTACCAATGTAACTGCCTGGTGAGTGAATCAGTGAGACAGTGTACAAATTTAACTGCCTGGTGAGTGAATCAGTGAGACAGTGTACCAATGCAACTGCCTGGTGAGTGAATCAGTGAGACAGTGTACCAATGTAACTGCCTGGTGAGTGAATCTGTGAGACAGTGTACCAATGTAACTGCCTGGTGAGTGAATCAGAGAGACAGTGTACCAATGTAACTGCCTGGTGAGTGAATCAGTGAGAGAGTGTACCAATGTAACTGCCTGGTGAGTGAATCTGTGAGACAGTGTACCAATGTAACTGCCTGGTGAGTGAATCAGTGAGACAGTGTACCAATGCAACTGCCTGGTGAGTGAATCAGTGAGACAGAGTACCAATGTAACTGCCTGGTGAGTGAATCTGTGAGACAGTGTACCAATGTAACTGCCTGGTGAGTGAATCAGTGAGACAGTGTACCAATGCAACTGCCTGGTGAGTGAATCAGTGAGACAGTGTACCAATGCAACTGCCTGGTGTGTGAATCAGTGAGACATTGAGACAGTGTACCAATGCAACTGCCTGGTGAATGAATCAATGAGACAGTGTACCAATGTAACTGCCTGGTGAGTGAATCAGTGAGACAGTGAGACAGTGTACCAATGCAACTGCCTGGTGAATGAATCAGTGAGACAGTGTACCAATGTAACTGCTTGGTGAGTGAATCTGTGAGACAGTGTACCAATGTAACTGCCTGGTGAGTGAATCAGTGAGGCAGTGTACCAATGTAACTGCCTGGTGAGTGAATCAGTGAGACAGTGTACCAATGTAACTGCCTGGTGAGTGAATCAGTGAGACAGTGTACCAATGTAACTGCCTGGTGAGTGAATCAGTGAGACAGTGTACCAATGCAACTGCCTGGTGAGTGAATCAGTGAGACAGTGTACCAATGTAACTGCCTGGTGAGTGAATCAGTGAGACAGTGTACCAATGTAACTGCCTGGTGAGTGAATCAGTGAGACAGTGTACCAATGTAACTGCCTGGTGAGTGAATCAGTGAGACAGTGTACCAATGTACTGCCTGGTGAGTGAATCAGTGAGACAGTGTACCAAACTGCCTGGTGAGTGAATCAGTGAGACAGTGTACCAATGTAACTGCCTGGTGAGTGAATCTGTGAGACAGTGTACCAATGTAACTGCCTGGTGAGTGAATCAGTGAGACAGTGTACCAATGCAACTGCCTGGTGAGTGAATCAGTGAGACAGTGTACCAATGTAACTGCCTGGTGAGTGAATCTGTGAGACAGTGTACCAATGTAACTGCCTGGTGAGTGAATCAGTGAGACAGTGTACCAATGTAACTGCCTGGTGAGTGAATCAGTGAGAGAGTGTACCAATGTAACTGCCTGGTGAGTGAATCTGTGAGACAGTGTACCAATGTAACTGCCTGGTGAGTGAATCAGTGAGACAGTGTACCAATGCAACTGCCTGGTGAGTGAATCAGTGAGACAGTGTACCAATGTAACTGCCTGGTGAGTGAATCTGTGAGACAGTGTATCAATGTAACTGCCAGGTGAGTGAATCAGTGAGACAGTGTACCAATGCAACTGCCTGGTGAGTGAATCAGTGAGACAGTGTACCAATGCAACTGCCTGGTGAGTGAATCAGTGAGACATTGAGACAGTGTACCAATGCAACTGCCTGATGAATGAATCAATGAGACAGTGTACCAATGTAACTGCCTGGTGAGTGAATCAGTGAGACAGTGAGACAGTGTACCAATGCAACTGCCTGGTGAATGAATCAGTGAGACAGTGTACCAATGTAACTGCTTGGTGAGTGAATCTGTGACACAGTGTACCAATGTAACTGCCTGGTGAGTGAATCAGTGAGGCAGTGTACCAATGTAACTGCCTGGTGAGTGAATCAGTGAGACAGTGTACCAATGTAACTGCCTGGTAGGTGAATCAGTGAGACAGTGTACCAATGTAACTGCCTGGTGAGTGAATCAGTGAGACAGTGTACCAATGTAACTGCCTGGTGAGTGAATCAGTGAGACAGTGTACCAATGTAACTGCCTGGTGAGTGAATCAGTGAGACAGTGTACCAATGTAACTGCCTGGTGAGTGAATCAGTGAGACAGTGTACCAATGTAACTGCCTGGTGAGTGAATCAGTGAGACAGTGTACCAATGTAACTGCCTGCTTAGTGAATCAGTGAGACAGTGTACCAATGTAACTGCCTGGTGAGTGAATCAGTGAGACAGTGTACCAATGCAGCTGCCTGGTGAGTGAATCAGTGAGACAGTGTACCAATGTATCTGCCTGGTGAGTGAATCTGTGAGACAGTGTACCAATGTAACTGCCTGGTGAGTGAATCAGTGAGACAGTGTACCAATGCAACTGCCTGGTGAGTGAATCAGTGAGACAGTGTACCAATGTAACTGCCTGGTGAGTGAATCAGTGAGACAGTGTACCAATGTAACTGCCTGGTGAGTGAATTAGTGAGACAGTGTACCAATGCAACTGCCTGGTGAGTGAATCAGTGAGACAGTATACCAATGTAACTGCCAGGTGAGTGAATCTGTGAGACAGTGTACCAATGTAACTGCCTGGTGAGTGAATCAGTGAGAAAGTGTACCAATGTAACTGCCTGGTGAGTGAATCAGTGAGACAGTGTACCAATGCAACTGCCTGGTGAGTGAATCAGTGAGACAGTGTACCAATGTAACTGCCTGGTGAGTGAATCAGTGAGACAGTGTACCAATGCAACTGCCTGGTGAGTGAATCAGTGAGACAGTGTACCAATGTAACTGCCTGGTGAGTGAATCTGTGAGACAGTGTATCAATGTAACTGCCAGGTGAGTGAATCAGTGAGACAGTGTACCAATGCAACTGCCTGGTGAGTGAATCAGTGAGACAGTGTACCAATGCAACTGCCTGGTGAGTGAATCAGTGAGACATTGAGACAGTGTACCAATGCAACTGCCTGATGAATGAATCAATGAGACAGTGTACCAATGTAACTGCCTGGTGAGTGAATCAGTGAGACAGTGAGACAGTGTACCAATGCAACTGCCTGGTGAATGAATCAGTGAGACAGTGTACCAATGTAACTGCTTGGTGAGTGAATCTGTGACACAGTGTACCAATGTAACTGCCTGGTGAGTGAATCAGTGAGGCAGTGTACCAATGTAACTGCCTGGTGAGTGAATCAGTGAGACAGTGTACCAATGTAACTGCCTGGTAGGTGAATCAGTGAGACAGTGTACCAATGTAACTGCCTGGTGAGTGAATCAGTGAGACAGTGTACCAATGTAACTGCCTGGTGAGTGAATCAGTGAGACAGTGTACCAATGTAACTGCCTGGTGAGTGAATCAGTGAGACAGTGTACCAATGTAACTGCCTGGTGAGTGAATCAGTGAGACAGTGTACCAATGTAACTGCCTGGTGAGTGAATCAGTGAGACAGTGTACCAATGCAGCTGCCTGGTGAGTGAATCAGTGAGACAGTGTACCAATGTAACTGCCTGGTGAGTGAATCTGTGAGACAGTGTACCAATGTAACTGCCTGGTGAGTGAATCAGTGAGACAGTGTACCAATGCAACTGCCTGGTGAGTGAATCAGTGAGACAGTGTACCAATGCAACTGCCTGGTGAGTGAATCTGTGAGACAGTGTACCAATGTAACTGCCTGGTGAGTGAATCAGTGAGACAGTGTATCAATGCAACTGCCTGGTGAGTGAATCAGTGAGACAGTGTACCAATGTAACTGCCTGGTGAGTGAATCTGTGAGACAGTGTACCAATGTAACTGCCTGGTGAGTGAATCAGTGAGACAGTGTACCAATGCAACTGCCTGGTGAGTGAATCAGTGAGACAGTGTACCAATGTAACTGCCTGGTGAGTGAATCTGTGAGACAGTGTACCAATGCAACTGCCTGGTGAGTGAATCAGTGAGACAGTGAAACAGTGTACCAATGCAACTGCCTGGTGAATGAATCAGTGAGACAGTGTACCAATGTAACTGCCTGGTGAGTGAATCAGTGAGACAGTGAAACAGTGTACCAATGCAACTGCCTGGTGAATGAATCAGTGAGACAGTGTACCAATGTAACTGCCTGGTGAGTGAATCTGTGAGACAGTGTACCAATGTATCTGCCTGGTGAGTGAATCAGTGAGACAGTGTACCAATGTAACTGCCTGGTGAGTGAATCAGTGAGACAGTGTACCAATGCAACTGCCTGGTGAGTGAATCAGTGAGACAGTGTACCAATGCAATTGCCTGGTGAGTGAATCAGTGAGACAGTGTACCAATGTAACTGCTTGGTGAGTGAATCAGTGAGACAGTGTACCAATGTAACTGCCTGGTGAGTGAATCAGTGAGACAGTGTACCAATGTAACTGCCTGGTGAGTGAATTAGTGAGACAGTGTACCAATGTAACTGCCTGGTGAGTGAATCAGTGAGACAGTGTACCAATGTAACTGCCTGGTGAGTGAATCAGTGAGACAGTGTACCAATGTAACTGCCTGGTGAGTGAATCAGTGTACCAATGTAACTGCCTGGTGAGTGAATCAGTGAGACAGTGTACCAATGTAACTGCCTGGTGAGTGAATCAGTGAGACAGTGTACCAATGTAACTGCCTGGTGAGTGAATCAGTGAGACAGTGTACCAATGCAACTTCCTGGTGAGTGAATCAGTGAGACAGTGTACCAATGTAACTGCCTGGTGAGTGAATCAGTGAGACAGTGTACCAATGTAACTGCCTGGTGAGTGAATCAGTGAGACAGTGTACCAATGTAACTGCCTGGTGAGTGAATCAGTGAGACAGTGTACCAATGTAACTGCCTGCTGAGTGAATCAGTGAGACAGTGTACCAATGTAACTGCCTGGTGAGTGAATCAGTGAGACAGTGTACCAATGCAGCTGCCTGGTGAGTGAATCAGTGAGACAGTGTACCAATGTAACTGCCTGGTGGAGAATTGAATCCCAGTGGAGCCAGTGTACCAATACCTTCCTGGTGAGTGAATCAGTGAGACAGTGTACCAATGTAACTGCCTGGTGAGAGTGAATCAGTGAGACAGTGTACCAATGTAACTGCCTGGTGAGTGAATCAGTGAGACAGTGTACCAATGCCAACTGCCTGGTGAGTGAATCAGTGAGACAGTGTACCAATGTAACTGCCTGGTGAGTGAATCAGTGAGACAGTGTACCAATGCTGCCTGCCCAGTGAATCAGTGAGACAGTGTACCAATGTAACTGCCTGGTGAGTGAATCAGTGAGACAGTGTACCAGTGGCTGCCTGTGATAGTCAGAAGACAAATCAGATCAGTGAGTGGCCTGTGGTAAGTGAATAGTGGTGTTAATATGATCAGTGGTCTGTCTTAACTGCCTGGTGAGTGAATCAGTGAGACAATGTACCAATGCAACTGCCTGGTGAGTGAATCAGTGAGACAGTGTACCAATGTAACTGCCTGGTGAGTGAATCTGTGAGACAGTGTACCAATGTAACTGCCTGGTGAGTGAATCAGTGAGACAGTGTACCAATGCAACTGCCTGGTGAGTGAATCAGTGAGACAGTGTACCAATGTAACTGCCTGGTGAGTGAATCTGTGAGACAGTGTACCAATGCAACTGCCTGGTGAGTGAATCAGTGAGACAGTGAAACAGTGTACCAATGCAACTGCCTGGTGAATGAATCAGTGAGACAGTGTACCAATGTAACTGCCTGGTGAGTGAATCAGTGAGACAGTGAAACAGTGTACCAATGCAACTGCCTGGTGAATGAATCAGTGAGACAGTGTACCAATGTAACTGCCTGGTGAGTGAATCTGTGAGACAGTGTACCAATGTATCTGCCTGGTGAGTGAATCAGTGAGGCAGTGTACCAATGCAACTGCCTGGTGAGTGAATCAGTGAGACAGTGTACCAATGTAACTGCCTGGTGAGTGAATCAGTGAGACAGTGTACCAATGCAACTGCCTGGTGAGTGAATCAGTGAGACAGTGTACCAATGCAATTGCCTGGTGAGTGAATCAGTGAGACAGTGTACCAATGTAACTGCCTGGTGAGTGAATCAGTGAGACAGTGTACCAATGTAACTGCCTGGTGAGTGAATCAGTGAGACAGTGTACCAATGTAACTGCCTGGTGAGTGAATTAGTGAGACAGTGTACCAATGTAACTGCCTGGTGAGTGAATCAGTGAGACAGTGTACCAATGTAACTGCCTGGTGAGTGAATCAGTGAGACAGTGTACCAATGTAACTGCCTGGTGAGTGAATCAGTGTACCAATGTAACTGCCTGGTGAGTGAATCAGTGAGACAGTGTACCAATGTAACTGCCTGGTGAGTGAATCAGTGAGACAGTGTACCAATGTAACTGCCTGGTGAGTGAATCAGTGAGACAGTGTACCAATGTAACTGCCTGGTGAGTGAATCAGTGAGACAGTGTACCAATGTAACTGCCTGGTGAGTGAATCAGTGAGACAGTGTACCAATGTAACTGCCTGGTGAGTGAATCAGTGAGACAGTGTACCAATGTAACTGCCTGGTGAGTGAATCAGTGAGACAGTGTACCAATGCAACTGCCTGGTGAGTGAATCAGTGAGACAGTGTACCAATGTAACTGCCTGGTGAGTGAATCTGTGAGACAGTGTACCAATGTAACTGCCTGGTGAGTGAATCAGTGAGACAGTGTACCAATGTAACTGCCTGGTGAGTGAATCAGTGAGACAGTGTACCAATGTAACTGCCTGGTGAGTGAATCAGTGAGACAGTGTACCAATGTAACTGCCTGGTGAGTGAATCAGTGAGACAGGGTACCAATGTAACTGCCTGGTGAGTGAATCAGTGAGACAGGGTACCACTGTAACTGCCTAGTGAGTGAATCAGTGAGACAGGGTACCAATGTAATGTTTCGAACCAGCTGTTTAATCTCCGATGTCACCTTTTTGTTAAAGATTTACATTGTTAGCATGGCTGCGTTCAGCACTTACTCCAACATAACTTATGTAATATAGTGGGCCATCACCTGCCGAATTACAACGTGAAAAACGTTTTATTAAAGGCGGATGTCATAGTAAACATTTGATACGATATCATAGTAAACAACTTCTATTTCTCCAGGACCTTGTGGCCAGAATTACAATAATGACGCAGATGTAATGACATTTTACGACACCATTGTGATGGTCTATCGGCATTATGCTTTCTTTAAGCTCTGGAATAGTTTTTGAGAAAATGGATATCGTAATAAACATCTCTTAATATTGATGCAACATTTGACACATTCTTGCTCACTTACATCTCAACCTATCCAAAAAGGGTGCCTGTTTTTTTTTCTTCGGATTTATGGTTATTGTCAGATACATTAAGCACTGGAACTTTTATTACCTTATTCCTTCTTTTTGACTAACTACTGCAAATTTGGATTTCTTAGTAAACAGCGTTTTCGAGACATTCTATAAGCATGCACTTCATAAAGAATTTTGCAAGTAATACCATGGTTTGCTTTGACATTATCGTCAAATGTTTGTTCTACGGATAGAAACAGTTGAAAGTAACATTTTGCTCATTGAAAATGGTGCTGTGGACATTGGATTTTTTGGTTACTTGGTTGTGATCTATGGTCTATGCATCTTAAATTATCGCCCAAATACAGTATATAGATAATCATACATACTCAAACTCGGATTATCAATATATATTTACATAACTATTAATTCTGAACAAAAATGTGATGGTATGCATTTAAGAGCGTTTCAAAGTGCGAAGACACCCTATTTTTGCATTGGTACATCTTTTGAAATTCTAGCCCATATCCCCAGAAATCGGAGCTCTGAGGTGCAACATACAAAAATCGTTGGGCAAAATCTTTAATACGGACAAGCAAGAATTGTCATTAGAGCAAGGGACCGCCAGACAGATTGTCAGAAGACATGTACCTAGTGTACGTGTCCTATCAAATGCAGCAGTACGGTCCACTTCCACAAACAACCAAAGAACACTCACAAAGATGTCTGCCACAACCATTTAATACGGACTAATATGAGACTACCCAAACAAAGTGCAAATATCTGAGAATGACATTCAATATCACCATGGACACATTACAACACTTCCATCACTTGAACACACCATAACACCCCTTCCATGTGAACACATCATATCATTTCTTCCATGTGAACACATCACACCACTCTTCCATGTGAACACACCATAACAACTCTTCCATGTGAACACATCACATAATCTCTTCCATGTGAACACATCACACCATCTCTTCCATGTGAACACACCATAACATCCTATCCATGTGAACACATCATAACACCCTTCATGTGAACACACCACACCATCTCTTCCATGTGGAACACATCACACAATCTCTTCCATACGAACACACCATAACATCCTATCCATGTGAACACATCATAACACCCTTCATGTGAACACATCACATAATCTCTTCCATGTGGAACACATCACACAATCTCTTCCATATGAACACACCATAACATCCTATCCATGTGAACACATCATAACACCCTTCATGTGAACACACCACACCATCTCTTCCATGTGAACACACCACACCATCTCTTCCATATGAACACACCATAACAACCCTTCAATGTGTTAAAACACATCCCCACAAACTCATCCTGCACACCTCATCCAACATCCTTCTGTTTGTGACAGAGATCTGCCACTGTACCATTACATAATGGACACAATAAGGTGCCATCACTTTATACCTCTATAAAATATTAAACTGTACTACATAAAACTAATGTACAACTTCACACAACAATGCCACCACGATACTTGCTGCACGACTAAAGTAACAATTACATCTTACGTTCGTTGTTGTGTGGATCAAACTGATATTGCCCTACTTACGAGCAAAAATGTACAGCGATGTTCAGTGAAAGGCAATAATGCTACCCCAACTAAACGAAGACACCTGCAATTGTTGTGGTTGACAATTACAAGTTGTATAACCTCTACTGAACAACCACCTTAACCACTTCATTTGTTGTGGTTGACAATTACAAGTTGTATAACCTCTACTGAACAACCACCTTAACCACTTCATTTGTTCCGACATCAGATTCATCGTTATGATCACCAATGCGACTACGTTTACCAAAAATATATCTTATGACATTGCAGAGACATTTACGTGCTCACAATGACTATGTCACTGACATGACGAGCCAAGTATTGCACATGATATGTAGGCAGCATCTGGCTCCTGACTTTGTGACACCAGCTGGTTGAGTAGTTTTGCCTTCCAGCATTGAAAACTCTCCTAGCTTATAAACAGCTATTCTGCTTCACCATTATTGCAACCAACATGTGAGATTCATTACGCTTTGTAAGCGCATCTTTTAGCCTGAGACAACAACAGTTGATTGTCTGACTACTTCATTTTGCTTATACCAGCATACTAATAATAAGATAACTTCTACTGCGCCTTTATCCTGGAAACCAAGCTCAGCGGCGCATCATGACAAAAGGATTGGTCAATCTCAAAATCCATAAGCAGTATTCCAGTTGTCAACAGATGGGTCAAGGTGGTAGGGAGCTATGGTAGATAAGCAAGGTTGTAAAGATAAGTTATAAATTACAACAGAATTTTGTAATATTTTCAACTGATTTAACACTAAGTGGGAGCATATTCCAAAGCATGGACTGTAAATGTATATAATGGATTATTGCAACAGGAACTATGTGCAAACTTATCTTGGATAGTTCAACTTCACAGTGCAATCAAGCTGCACATGTGGACGAAAATCCACAACTTCATAAAAGTATGATAAATGAGCTGACTGACAGAATAGCCTGGCAGATAATGGCAAACCCAGTCACAGGCAACATGTCACATACACAGTAAACATGATTTCATCTAAATTTAACACATAATACATTATACAGAAGTACATATTACATCCCTCTCTTTACAGATCTCTAAAATATGTATATGACATAGTCATTGTGTGACTTGAGTCAGTGGTTCAATTAAAGCAAATTTACCACTTCCCATGGGAATTAAACCATATTCACTGTACATTTGTCTTGATATCACGTAATACGTTTGACTTTTACAACATTAAACTGTAACTGCAATATATAATTGAACATCACATAAAATGTAGAGACACCTGTATACATAATACTTCTGTTTACATAAAAACAGTACAATACAACAGTTACTACCACTGTTACTTGGCGGCTAACTGATCACGATGTCCTCCTTCCCTCTGTGGAAACTGACAATACATCAGGGAAAACCTAGTTTCCTACAATTCAGGAATTCCTGATTGAAACTATAAATGTTTTGGTCTACATTGAATGTGCAGAAGAATTTATTCTACACATCCCTGTGCAAGATTCAAATAAAAGAAAGTACCATATTATTGACTTATATAAATATACATTTCATGCATATTTGCTTGAATGTTTCACAAACAATTGCTTGCCAAGTTGCCAATGTGATTGTAACTATATCCAACAGTCTCATGAAAACATTTACCAGTTGCTTTCAATAATTCAAACAGTATCCTCAAAACAACTATTCCAGCAAATGGTTGGCATCGAATGGCATTAGATGTTTCTGTAGTTTCCTTGCACATCTGGTGGAAGAAAAACTTCACTTACATGAGCACCTGGTCATGTTATGTACCATGTCAATGACAAATAGCCGCAACAGTGTATATTATCGAGGAAATACATTGATCGGTCAATGTGGTGTGCACCACACACGACTATTATGCAATAGCAACAAGGGTGCAGGTCTAGTAACGTTCTCACCGTGTATGAGAGGGCAATGAAGTGTCCCTGAACACAATAAGCGCTAGTCCCTGAAAGTTGTGCTCATGTGTTGAATGCGATACACCTTCATTCCGCTGAACACACCAACAATTACATCATACACGACCTGACGATCCAGTCAATAACGACTACTACAACATCACACTCACTCAGTTGTACCAGTATACATGTCATTTGCCTACTACTAATGTTCGATGTAAGTCGTCAGTTGTAGTCATCAAAGTTCTCTCCCTTGACGACCTCTGACTGATGGTAGCGTCCCCTCTCTGCGAAGTCCGTGCTGTCCTCGGTGAGTTGGGCAGCAGTGGTTCTCATGGCCGGGGTGTTGGGGGTAACTACCACCTGCTCACGGGGCGCAGGGCCTCGTCTGGGGGTAAACAGACGCAGTTATAGGGTACATGGCTCTTGCGTACAGGAAGGCTGCCAACAGACTCTGTGTGTGGGGGGAGGGTCAGGGTGTGTTTGTGTGAGTGCATGTGGGCATGCGTGTGTGTGAGTGTGTGTGCGTGTGTGGAACGCACACCATGAGAATGCACACCATGCGAACACACACCATGAGAACGCACACCATGAGAACACACACCATGAGAATGCACACCATGTGAACACACACCATGAGAATGCACACCATGAGAACGCACACCATGAGAACACACACCATGAGAACACACACCATGAGAACACACACCTTGAGATCACACACCTTGAGAACACACACCATGAGAACACACACCATGAGAACACACACCTTGAGATCACACACCATGAGAACACACACCTTGAGAACACACACCATGAGAATGCACACCATGAGAACGCACACCATGAGAACACACACCATGAGAACACACACCATGAGAACACACACCATGAGAACACACACCATGAGAACGCACACCATGAGAACACACACCATGAGAACACACACCATGAGAATGCACACCATGAGAACACACACCATGAGAACACACACCTTGAGATCACACACCATGAGAACACACACCATGAGAACACACACCATGAGAACACACACCATGAGAACGCACACCATGAGAACACACACCATGAGAATGCACACCATGAGAACACACACCATGAGAACACACACCTTGAGATCACACACCTTGAGATCACACACCATGAGAACACACACCATGAGATCACACACCATGAGAATGCACACCATGAGAACACACACCATGAGAACACACACCTTGAGATCACACACCTTGAGATCACACACCATGAGAACACACACCTTGAGATCACACACCATGAGAACACACACCATGAGATCACACACCATGAGAACACACACCCTGTTCACACGTTAAAGTGATATTACAAAAGAACATACTGGAAGGATATTACGTTATTGTCTTTTTCACTTGCTTATTTCATATAATCGTTCAGCATTACACACAATCCAGCCATTCAGTAGAACCGCCAGATACTGTAACAAGTCAAATCATAAATATTTATCAAGTTAATTATTACAGCCAAACTTACCTGACGCAATACTGATATCCCTCTTTAAACCATTCATACATGCTGAACTCAGCAATACCTGCAAGACACAAACACACAGGATATCTCTCCTGAAGGACAAACATATTGATATCAACATAAAATACAACAATTATTAAGCAATTTACTATAGTTGCATACAGTATGCTTAACAAATACTTGAGACACACAAATATGTCAAAGTTTGTGTTCCAATAAGTGTACATGGGTATTCATCCATTTCCGGGTTCCTGAGTGCAGCCATCTCAGCAGATGTAACTGGCACGCAATTTATGCATCTCATAACATAACATAACGTTTATTTGACCCCATGTAGGTAAACAATTCGTTGATTTTTCTGACCATCACTTAAGCTTGTACATTATACAGGCATACATATATATATATATCATTATGTTCTACATATTCTTAGAACATACATACAAAAGCATGTACACCTATTATGGTATTGATGTACCAGAGAATGTAATCATGTAGCTTATTCCATCTGGGTCAGTCACTCCTATTAAGACACAATTGTCGCTATCATAGGAGCTACCCTATTTACGTAATGATTTATATGGTCCTTTTACAAGGTGTCTATCTCGTATGTTTATTGGGAGTGCTCGTTTGATGTGAGAATGTAAGTTTGGTTGTGAGCTGATCATCTGAAACGAGCATCAAATGTATTGTATTTAATGGTTTTGTTGACATATGTAGCAATTTGATAGAGTGCATATATCACTATATTTGTGTAACAAATATGATTTTACACCACATATGAGCAATAGGACACCAAAACACTGCAGTCTGGTAATTTAAATATTTTTTATTATTTAGCTTTGAAATTGGTTGAAATTAAATTACAATGATAGATTCAAAAATCAAGATTAGCATTTGAGATCCCTGTCACATTGTCAGATGCTGCAACAAGTGGGCGTACACTAATTGAGACATGCTTAAGAGAACGAATACAGCATATAAGACATCAGTAATCAAATTATTAATGTATAATAAAACGTGCCCACAGTAGACATCATTAGGACTGTAATGTGCCCACTATGGCCAGTTTACTAGTATGGACGTCAAATAGTGGACTATGCAGTCTAGATATTAGGGACTTTCAAAAGTGTCCATTGTAGATGGGTGGTCGTTACGGACGCTAAAGCAAGTTTCAATTAATCATTCAAGTTCAGTTGTTGCGACAGTCTAATGCCATCTACCGGTGTATCCAGAACACAATTCTGTCTCAGAGCCTTGTCAAATCATGAACATTTCTGGCTAAAACTGTTGAAACTTGTCGTGACATTGTAAGGTTGATTACATCACATGTAACTGTTGAAACTTGTCGTGACATTGCAATGTTGATTACATCACATGTAACTGTTGAAACTTGTCGTGACATTGTAATGTTGATTGCATCATATGTAACTGTTGAAACTTGTCGTGACATTGTAATGTTGATTACATCACATGTAACTGTTGAAACTTGTCGTGACATTGTAATGTTGATTGCATCATATGTAACTGTTGAAATTTGTCGTGACATTGCAATGTTGATTACATCACATGTAACTGTTCAAACTTGTCGTGACATTGTAATGTTGATTACATCATATGTAACTGTTGAAACTTGTCGTGACATTGTAATGTTGATTGCATCATATGTAACTGTTGAAACTTGTCGTGACATTGCAATGTTGATTACATCACATGTAACTGTTGAAACTTGTTGTGACATTGTAATGTTGATTGCATCATATGTAACTGTTGAAACTTGTCGTGACATTGCAATGTTGATTACATCACATGTAACTGTTGAAACTTGTCGTGACATTGCAATGTTGATTACATCACATGTAACTGTTGAAACTTGTCGTGACATTGTAATGTTGATTGCATCATATGTAACTGTTGAAACTTGTCGTGACATTGCAATGTTGATTACATCACATGTAACTGTTGAAACTTGTTGTGACATTGTAATGTTGATTACATCATATGTAACTGTTGAAACTTGTCATGACATTGTAATGTTGATTACATCACATGTAACTGTTGAAACTTGTTGACATTGTAATGTTGATTACATCACATGTAAATGTTCAAACTTGTCGTGACATTGTAATGTTGATTACATCATATGTAACTGTTGAAACTTGTCGTGACATTGTAATGTTGATTACATCTTATGTAACTGTTGAAACTTGTCGTGACATTGTAATGTTGATTACATCATATGTAACTGTTCAAACTTGTCATGACATTGTAATGTTGATTACATCATATGTCACCCGTCACATCAAAGTAGGTTGTCGCATGATTGTAAAATGGAGACTTGCACCTTTTTGGATTCCGCAGATCATGAGTTTTACAATGATACCTGACTTGTTTAAATATCTTCAGTAGTTTTTGATTTATTGCTAAAATTGAATCAAAATTTGAAAAAAGCAATGTTTTCAGAAATGCGGTCATTCTGACTCATATTATCTGTTGTTTTTAATCTATGGGCTCACAAATGCATGTATTTTATTAGTTTTGGATAATTTATCGTGGAAAATACACAGTAGATTGTAAAATTAGATTATAAGGTATGCATTTATGTCAAAATCACAAAATTCATGGGACATGACCTGGACAGCCATTTTAGCTTGTGCCCAAAACAAACCCCTGCGACTTAATACCGATTTGCTATGGCAGGTCACATGTACCGAGCGCAAGAAATGACCGTGACTGGAGACTGACCTGGGAAGACGCCAGGGTTCGCCTGACCTATGTAGACGTACACAATGAGCAGGACGGAGATGTTGGCCAACGCGTAGCCCCACTGGATGGCAAACATGATGATAAGACATGACAGAGACTGAAACAAACAAACAAAATCACTCTTATAGATGATGATGAGACAAAACAGCAATTGACCTGTCCATCATGTGACTGGTTGCCTACGAAAACCTCCGTCAAGCGATCAAAATACGGATGCTGAACAAGTGGTCGGTTCTGGTCCCAATAGCGTTTCTTTATGACAAAAACATAACGCAAAGTTTTTAAAGTGACAAATATACGTGGGAATGTTTGATTTATGAGATGTCATGCACTCATGTCATGCAATTGTAATGTAATTCATGTATATAACCGTTATCAACATTGCCGGCAAAGGTAAAGCTTGACGGAGGTCACGCGCACATTTTTTTTGTGACGTAGGCAAACCGCGACATACTGGATTCATCAATTACTATGGATGACACAGTGAGTAAGAGATGGACTAGTAAAAAAAGGGAAGGTAAGTTCTTATATAGCGCAGTATCCAGTCCTCAGGACTGCTCAAAGCGCTTTACACTTTACTCCATGGCAGACTAGTTCAATCGAACACCATCTCGACTTCTCAAGGAAGCATTCAGCCATGCTGCAATTAATGCGTGAAGACTATTTGTACACAAATATCCGCCACTGTCTATAGCCAGGTACTCATTCATACAGATGAGTGAACTGGAGCAACGTAGAGTGAACGAACTTGCCCAAGGTTCGACACTGCAGCACAGGATTCGAACCCGGGTTCTCTCGACTGAGAGCCTGATGCTCTAGTCACTGCCCCACTGTGACTTAGAACTATGCTAATGGATTCAGTAACAAGACATGGTACTGTCTCTTACTGATGTCCTACACCATGATATGTGTATCAGGTCAATGTATAGTGTGTCTCACCAACCACCGACATATAGAACATGCCGCTTGCAGGGTAGGGCGAGCAACCTGCTACAGGAGTGACATTTAATCCCACCAGGGTGAGGTACTTACGGTTACCCCCAACTAGGGCCCTGTGTGGACGTAAACACCTGGGAGGTTAGCACATTAATATATAGACTAGCTTATACCCTTCAATGGAACAACAGACCAAGCGCACAAACACAAAACGGACTGCACTAGTGACATTTATATTTAGAGTAAGATACCCCCAGTAGGGCACGCCACCTGCTACAGTAGTGCCACTTACCCCCAGTAGGGCGAGCCACCTGCTACAGAAGAAGGAATAAAAGGATCGGGGTTGGCGACTGATCTCGGCAGACACTTGTTTCAACGCTGAAACAATATGTGACACGACAGTGACGACAAAATGATTTACTTTCATGCAGAGTCGAATAAACAACTGTAATCTAAGTCCTCGTGTGAGACATCTTTAACACTTTTATCTTGCTAACGTGGATGAACAGGATTAGTCAACTGACATGTCAAATAACACACTACATATAGCAGAATTCTAACAGCATAATGACTTATTTGATGACACCATGCTGACCCTACCACAGGCATCTTGACATGATAAAACTGATGACAACCTGTCGCCAGCATCTGCGTGATTATCACCAGTCTTCCTGAATTTGAATGAAGTAGTTCTATTTTCATTTACACTACGGCATTACAGTTTAAACAGAATAATATCACGAATGAAGAGAAATGGTCGACACATTTTACAATGATGTTTACATTATGGCCAACCAGCTTACCCCAGGACTGCATGGTGATAAAAGGTAACTATTAATATTTTCTAATTAAAAAAAATCTAGATCAAACAGATTATAATATATCCGTGGATTGCTACCATGTTACTATGCTAGTTTACACCCACCCACGAAGCAAGAGACTCTGACTATTGAACCAAATTTGTTCATAGCAAAAGTAAATAACTCTAAGTAACTACCATTGAGTTTTTTAAATACATTGCCAATTGGAAGATGAGAGGCTTGTGTTCCAAGGAAGTGAATGAAAACAGAAAGAACCTTGGCACCTCGGAGGAGGTACATTTACAGTGTCGCCAAGTTGGCATATCATTATCTAGACAGAGGCCCTCAGCCAGAAATAATTTTTGTCACTCTTGAATTAATTGTTGCATTTATTGGCCAGTTTAGTTTTTTCAATGACAAACCTGCATATTTGAGCCATTTATTTAATTAATACTGATCAATCTGATTTGTTTCACCACCAGTTGTGCCATTGACAGTCATTAATGTGGGCCTCTGGACTTAGAACTATTAGGTAATCTAGTGGCCAGCTGGCCCCCTCTAAATTCTATCAGTCTTATTATCAGTTGCAATTACCAGTCTTGGCCAGACATCTGCCAGTCTTGAAGACTGGCAGTGGGGTCTCTGGCTAAGCCTGTGTCATGAATGAAGTATTCTATCCTCTCAGAATACTTCATTCATGACCACAAATTAGCCTTAGCCATAGACCACATCCCCAAATCAAAACAGCAGAAAGCTAGGCAAGTGGCAGCGTCTACAGGAGAACACCTACAAAACACTGCAAAGTACCTAGGCGTTAACATCAATAGCAAACTGTCCTGGAACCACCATGTGGACGCCATCACTAAGAAAGCCAATAGCACCCTTGTCTTCCTTAACCGAAACACCAGCAACTGCCCTAGACCAGTTAAATCATACTGTTATCAGACATACGTCAGACCAACAATAGAGTACGCTTCTGCCGTCTGGGACCCTGCCACCAAGCGAAACATCGACAAACTAGAGATGGTACAGAGGCGTGCTGCCAGATACGTCTATGGTGACTGGCGGCGCCACAGCAGCCCAACCTCCATGCTCCACCAATTGCAATGGCAGTCCCTAGAACAGCGCAGATGTCTTGCGAGGCTTAACATGATGTACAAAATTCAAAACGGCCTAGTCGACATCCATGCCAGCCTTTACACAAAGCCAGCCCGTACCCACTGCGCCACAGAACTCTTAGCTGAGGGGCGCAGAGGACATCCGTTCCAATTAATGGTTCAACGTTCCCGAACACAGGCTTTCCAACATTCCTTTTTTATAGCCACAATAGTACCCTGGAATAACCTAACCGCCCAATCAGTTCAATCTCCCTCCCTAGATGCTTTCAAGCAGTGCCTTGCCAACACTGGCACAAACAAAGTCTAACTAAGAGTGACCTCTGTTGTTTTAACTTGCACTCGCACATGATTTTATAAACAGTTACAACCAGCACTGCACATATGCACACCTGGCGCACGCAACAAACACCACACCATCCACGAAGTCGTCAGTAATGACGGTAGTGGATTACCGGAAGAAGAAGTCTTGACACTGCCTCAGGGGCATTTGTTGCTTGACAACCCTGCTAGATATTTATATCACATGCTGACAGCCACTTATGTTGACATGACAACAGGCAATGCTGACATTCCGTTTGCATGCTTTGTAAATCCTGTGCGATTAATCCAGCAAACAGTGAACATCTTTGACATGTTTTATATCACAATGATGAACATTATTTCACATTTCTGGTGAAATAATATTAAACAAGTGCACTAGTGGCATGAGTTAGCAGCCCCCTCAAGTGCATACATTGGCACAAGTTCATAGCCTGGGATGTTAGAATTGTAGGTTAGTGTACATTGTATAGGTTAGTGTTGTGAGGTAGCGTTGTAGCCTGTAGGTTAGTATCACAGGTTAGTGTTCCAGGTTAGTAGTTTTGTGTTGCCAAGTACACAATGCATCTTAAAAGAGACCTTTTCCCTGTTTTTGGATCGCAAATTTTTGCAACTGTGCATGTGTGAACATGGAATTGTGGGGAGAATTTCATTCAAAACGTTAATATAAACAGAGGAATGTACAGCAGAAATGGTTTGTTTACATTGTGATTGGACTACCGATTAATATAAAGTTGAATTTCACGCTGAGATGCAATTTTACCCAGGATACTTTGCATACAGCCGAAATGAACTGGTCTCCGTACAGATCAATGCACCATGCACTGGCATAGGTTAGTGTGCAGTCAGAGCAAGCGACAGCCCGGGTTAGTTACCTTCTTTAGTAAGCAAGCCTGCAGTGTCATCTACGTCAGTCGGACTTGTCTTCCCCTTACCACCAGGTGGCGCTGCATAGAACGTCGGGCTTCCTAGACTTCCCTTCCTCGGTGGATCCGCCTGTCCTTCGGGAAAGCAACGCTCCGGAAACAGATTATCCAGATCGTCCCCAGGAGCTTTCGGGATAGTGCCGTACGTCGGAGTCTGTGGAGTATGCGCAGGACTAGCGGCGCCATCTGTGAGCAGCTTGTCGTCGCTCGTCGTGGCCGTGAAGCGAGTTTCACGTTGCTTCTGTTTGTCAAAGGTCATGGCTAGGACGAAGTAGGCATAATCGACAGCAGCGTAGGTCAACATAAAGGGCATCGTGACCACGGGGCCGAGGGTATTCACCTTGCCGATGAAGACAAATATGAGGGCTATCACTGTGATGACGATCAGGGCAAACACCGGCACCTTGTTGGGGCCGCGCTGCAAACATAATGGGGCAGTTGATGAGGTGATCTTTCTGATCTATCCATAAAAATGACCACTTAGAGCCACCAAACGTTTCGCATATTTGACCTACGTATACATACATTACACTATCACTGATCGTTACACGTACATTCCTGTATTGAACAAAATTCACACAAAAAGTAAACTAAAACTCGACATATCTGTCAATGGCTACGTGTAGCACTATGGTTTACATAAATTTATATTGTGTCAAGGCGTCGTACATGCACGAATGCTGCCATGCACACACCTATAATTATAAATACATACATACATACACCCCTGTTCAGTAATAGTAACGACACTGTTCCGGGTTTCTACTAACCTTATTTGTATAACAACTCCTTGACACAATATCAATTTTATAGTAGCCGCAGAGCTATGCACCTGCTGGAGATGTCAAGTTTTAGTTTAGTTTCTTTGTAAAATTTTGATCGTTACAGGCATGTAAGTGAACTATTTTGATAACATAATGTGTGCATGCGTAACTGGTTGTACTAAAGTATGGGGAGGTACGTTTGACTCACATTGTTCAAGTTTTATAAAGATTCAAAAGAAGGCAGTGAGAAGGCTTGTAGAAAACCTATCTTTAAATTACTCAATATTTTAACTTTCAGACAATTGTATGTATATTCAATACAAATGTTTACGTATAAATACAAGATGGGTTTTTTACCAACAATCTTTGAAAATATGTTGAGACTTAATCAAGATGTTCTTAGTTACAATACAAGACAATCTGCACAAATGCATAATTTATTATATCCATCGCAACTTTAGAAATAAGACTTCGTTCAGAAAGAAATAAGGGTGCTATCATTTGGAATTATTTCAGCACAAGACTTAAGTTAACGACTTATTCTGTAATTAATTACAAATGTACACTTAAACAATTCATATTACACAATGATGTTAATATACAACATACCTCTCAATCATGATTATATCTTCTATACCTACACGCTGTTTTTGTTTTCAATACAATGATATTTACATTGAAAGGGAGTATATAATGTTCTTCCTTTGTTATTCTCATTATGTTATTACATATGATTTGTCTTAATTTCATTTTGTATTTGTATGTATTGTAATGAGTTACAATAAATTTGATTTGATGTCAGGTATGTGAGAAGTTTGGTGGCTCTAGCTGGTCGTTTTCATGGTCACGTCAGAAAGTAAACGATCGCTACTGACGCTATTGTGGCAGAAAACAAAACAATCAACTTTGGCCTCAAAGCAACATCCAAATATTTAAAAAGAAAGTCTGCCATGTTTGTCATGGCAAAATATAGCTAAAACTAGTAATGAAGGAGATTATGATTTGTACAGAAATCTCATGACATTAACCAGAGGGTATGAGTACAGTAATCTCAAAGCAAAAATTCTATAAAATATATATAGAATATATTTTTTGCAGAAAATGTTCTATACAATATTTTTGCTATACAATTCTATAGAATTTCTGTACAATTCTATAACAATTTATGTGGCCATATAAATGTTATGGAAATTCTACAGGATTTTATATAGAAAGGGAAGTGACTATAAATCTTCTTTAGAAAATCTGCAGAATTTTCATGGTCATATCATTCTACAGAAATTTTATAGATTTTTCTATAGAATTCTAAAAGTTTATTTTCAAGAGTACCTTCAGAATTTCAATGAATATGACTGTCACATAAACAATTCAGTCAGTATATGTTCATGATTAGATACAGAACTTCAATGAGTAAGCAGCATAATGAGGCATGTCTACAACTTACTGCCTACAACAGTCTTACCCCTTGTTGTAAAGGTCGAAGGTCCGGGATGACCCCATCTTGACCTATGGCCTGTAGTATCTTTGAGGTGCCCGCAAAGCACCCCAGAGCTGACGACAACAGCAGTTCAAACATGCCCACGAGCCACACCCACTGCACTAGTGACATCTGGTGATCAACGATCACAACATTTCAACAGCAGCTCCCTGATAATGGGCCTCTGTAAACCACTGAATGAGATAGAACAAGGCGGAACCGATGTAAAAACCCTCTAGCATTTGATGTGCGCATGAGACTGATACTTCTTGCATGGTTAAATATTAATGTAATACAACCTGTTTGGCAATATGAAAGCATAATATCTAGATTAAGGTATATTCATGTGATGGAACATCGTCGAAGGACAGCAAAACTTTGCTAGTAATTGCCAAAACCGCCAGTAGGTGTCAATCGTTCCATTGACGTTCCGTCTCATAAAAGTGTTACTTAATATGGATATTACGCCTTCAGATTGTCGGACATGTTCACTAAGCATGAAGGATGTGTCTGATGCGAAGCACACACCAAATGATAGAGATTTGACATCGGTTCCACCTTGTTCTGCCTCGTTTTGCATTTTACAAAGGCCCCCAATAACTGCACTAGTGTCATTTGGTGATCAAAGATCACATAATTTCAACAGCGCTTTCGACCGAGCAAACCTAGCACCTTACCCCTTGTCCCAGCACCTTCATGATGGGGATGACGTTCTCGTTGGCAATGGACTGGAGGATCCGAGGAGATCCATACAGACCACCCATACTGCTCGACACGGACGAGATGTAGAGGCCCGCAAGGAACAAAACCCCCACCAGGGATACCTGGAACACACGGGAGTAACACCCTAAACCCCTAGCAGTCTACCAGGTATGTCACACACGAGGAGGAGTTTCATATACTCAATGTCAAATGTTAATGCAATACTCACCCCAAACAATGTTCTACCAAAACGAACATAAAATAAACAAAAAAGTCCCAAATTCTTCTGATAATAATATGTATTCTACCTAAAACTGTTCTACCTGTTCTAAGTCTACCTTAAAATCAAACAAAAACACCAACTTAACGTAATGTTGGAATTATGTTTATGTTTAATTTTAATAATAATTTCATTTAATTATGCAAATCAAAGCTTCACATTATGCTAGATTTCATGAAGGGGTAGTACATGTTAAGAATGTTACAAAAAATGTTTCCTGTTTTTAGTAGATTAACAGCAAATTATTTAAAACTTTGTTATATCATGTAAAAATGCCTTTATAAACAAACACGATTGCACCACTGCCATCACTGGCATTCCTAAATTCATGGGTGTCATGTATGCAGACATGGGTCAATCAGCCATATTCCAGGATGGTTATTGCTGATTTGTCTGTCGATAAATTGCGTTTTGGTGTCACAGACACGCAAGGAGCAGTTTTCCGACAAAATGTAACCAATTTCAAAGTTAGATCTTAGTATTACAGTACGACTTGATCATTTAATTAGCGATAATAGGCATGGCTGATGAAAAATGCAAGGAAAGGTAAACATAACTGCCCAACTATTCTTTTAGTAGTAAATTCCTAATTGTGATGTCTAACTGCACTGCCAGTTTACTGTAAACATAGAGCTCCTGTCATTAACCACTTGTTGACAAACGACACAATACCGCAATGTCACGTAAGTATGCAACGTTCGAACATGGGACACACAACAATACATTGCAAATAGTGTGTTAAAAGATAGTGCAATCAATGCTGTGTTTGACAAAACACCTAGCCAAATGGATACTCTACAAGACACAGATATGACTCAGGTTTAACTTTACGTTGAAGTCCTTCACAAACAGGAATCAGCATATGACATGATCGACACAGGTACCCAGCTTTCATATAGTGTGGCATATTAAAATGTTCATTAAAGCAAATGCAACTAGTGTTGGATGAACAACTACTTATGTAGCCGAGGACTGACCTTCTCAGCAATCATGTAGTCATCCTGAAGGGCGGCCCGGGTACAAGTGGAGCCCAACACCAGGGCAAACAGCAGGTACAGGTGTGTGCTACAAGACAAGGGACAGGGGTAAGTTCCAAAGGTAAGTTCTTATATATATAACGTAGTATCCAGTCCTCAGGACTGCTCAAAGCGCATCACACTTTACACCCTGGCAGACCTGTTCAATCAGACACCATCTCAACTTCTGTGGGAAGCCAGGCTGCAATTAATGCACAAAGACTATTTGTACATACATATCCACCCCTGTCTATAGCTCATTCTTACAGCTGAGTGAACTGGATCAATGTAGAGTGAATGAACTTACCCACACTTCAAAATGGCTGCACAGAATTCAAACTCAGAATCTCTCAATTGAGAGTTTGGTGCTCTAGCCACTGTGCCATTGCACTCCACAACAATAGGTCAGTTTGAGGGGTCACCATATGTCATGAAACAACAGGACAGTTCAGGGGTCACCATATATCATGAAACAACAGGACAGTTTGGGGGTCACCATATATAATAAAACAACAGGACAGTTTGGGGGTCACCATATATCATGAAACAACAGGACAGTTTGGGGGTCACCATATATCATGAAACAACAGGACAGTTTGGGGGTCACTATGTGTAAAGAAACAACAGGACAGTTTGGGGGTCACCATATGTCATGAAACAACAGGACAGTTAGGGGGTCACCATATATCATGAAACAACAGGACAGTTTGGGGGTCACTACGTGTAATGAAACAACAGGACAGTTCGGGGGTCACCATATGTCATGAAACAAAAGGACAGTTTGGGTGTCACCATATATCATGAAACAACAGGACAGTTTGGGGGTCACTATGTGTAATGAAACAACAGGACAGATAGGGGGTCACCATATATCATGAAACAACAGGACAATTTGGGGGTCACTAAGTGTAATGAAACAACAGGACAGTTCGGGGGTCACCATATGTCATGAAACAACAGGACAGTTATGGGGGGCACCATATGTCATGAAACAACAGGACAGTTAGGGGGTTACCATATGTCATGAAACAACAGGACAGTTAGGGATCACCATATATCATGAAACAACAGGACAGTTCGGGGGTCACCATAATGTCATGAAACAACAGGACAGTTTGGGGGACACCATGTCATGAAAAAAACAGGACAGTTTGGGGGTCACAACTGTAATGAAACAACTGTTGTCACTATATGTAAAAAAACACAAGACCATTTGGGGTCACTATATTTGACACAAATAATAGATCAAATGCACAGTAATAATAATAACAAGATAACTTCTATTGTGCCTAAATCCTTGGAAACCAGCTCAGAGGTGCCTCAAAACAAAAGGATTGGTGAATCTCAAAATCCATAAGCAGTATTCCAGTTGTCAACAGATGGGTCAAGGCGCTAGGGAGCTACAGTGGATAAGCGAGGTTGTAAAGATAAGTTTTTAAATGACGACGGAATTTTGTAATATTTCAATTGATCTAACACTAAGAGGGACAGACAGACAGACAGACAGACAGATTTATTTGTTTTGACCATAAATGTACATAAACAAATAAATATGTCTGTCTGTCTGTCTGTCTGTCCCTCTTAGTGTTAGATCAGTTGAAATATTACAAAATTAAAAAAATGATCTAACACTAAGAGGGAGCATATTCCAAAGAGAAAAATCCCTAGTTCCAATGTTAGTGTTGACTCTAGGAACAAAAAGTAGGTCAGAACTAGATGATTGAAGTTGGATAGGTTTTCTTACAGGAGTAAGCAATGAATGCAAATAAGATGGTTGCTTACTGGACAGTGTCTGGTATGTAATGGTACAGATCTTAAATATTATACGATATCGTACAGGAAGCCAATGCAAAGACTTCAAAAGTGGAACAGCGCGAGAACAACGAGGAGATCTAGTAACTACTCTTGCTAGACGAATTTCGACACGCTGAAGTTTTGTGATATCCTTGCTAGCGATATTATAAAGGAGGGAATTGCAATAGTTAAGTCTGCTGCTAACAAGTGCTGTTGCAATAGTTTTAGCAACAAAAAATGACATATACCGGCGAATACGGCGAAGATCACGAATATGATCAAAACAGCAGCAACATGTTTGAGATGTGTTGTCAGAAATTGAAGTTACCATCAAAGATCACTCCTAGATTCCGCACCGAGTTTGCTGGTGTGATATACTGATTCAAATACATACCTGGTAGTAGTAAAGTAAACTTTCAGTAACTAAATAAATAGTCAAGAATGCCAACAGAAAGTAATGTGGCTTACTCCAGGCATGAATATATAAAGGCTGATAGTGACAAAACAAGTGTTTTCCGCTGTTCTTGAAATGTCATTAATGTTACCGCCACATAAACACATTTGCACCACGTTCATAGGATTTCAAATCTTCTAATGTTTTGACATCTGTCTGTGTCTTGTTGAAAGAAAAGGGTCTGTTTTATAAAGTTGCCCTGTTACCTGACACAGACGGCTGAAAGGGTTCCAAAGGGAATGCTGACTGATGGCTTCTTGAGGTCCCCACTCATGTTGATGCCGGCAAACACCCCCGTTGCCGTGGGGAAGAACACCCCAAAGACAGTGAAGAATGACTGTCCTTCCATATAGCTCGGTCCAGAGTTGTTTGCAAATGTCTTACTGCTATAGCCAACGAACCCATTCGCTGAAACAACAAATGTCTTACTGATATAGCCAACAAACCCCTTCTCTAAAACAACAAATGTCTTACAACAAATGTCTTACTGTTATAGCCAACGAACCCATTCGCTAAAACAACAATTGTCTTACTGATATAGCCAACAAACCCCTTCTCTAAAACAACAAATGTCTTACTGCTATAGCCAACAAACCCCTTCTCTAAAACAACAAATGTCTTACTGCTATAGCCAACAAACCCCTTCTCTAAAACAACAAATGTCTTACTGTTATAGCCAACAAACCCATTCGCTGAAACAACAAATGTCTTACTGCTATAGCCAACAAACCCCTTCTCTAAAACAATAAATGTCTTACTGCTATAGCCAACAAACCCCTTCTCTAAAACAACAAATGTCTTACTGCTATAGCCAACAAACCCCTTCTCTAAAACAACAAATGTCTTACTGTTATAGCCAACAAACCCCTTCTCTAAAACAACAAATGTCTTACTGTTATAGCCAACAAACCCCTTCTCTAAAACAACAAATGTCTTACTGCTATAGCCAACAAACCCCTTCTCTAAAACAACAAATGTCTTACTGCTATAGCCAACAAACCCCTTCTCTAAAACAACAAATGTCTTACTGTTATAGCCAACAAACCCCTTCTCTAAAACAACAAATGTCTTACTGTTATAGCCAACAAACCCCTTCTCTAAAACAACAAATGTCTTACTGTTATAGCCAACAAACCCCTTCTCTAAAGCAACAAATGTCTTACTGTTATAGCCAACAAGCCCCTTCTCTAAAACAACAAATGTCTTACTGCTATAGCCAACAAACCCCTTCTCTAAAACAACAAATGTCTTACTGTTATAGCCAACAAGCCCCTTCTCTAAAACAACAAATGTCTTACTGCTATAGCCAACAAACCCTTTCTCTAAAACAACAAATGTCTTACTGCTATAGCCAACAAACCCCTTCTCTAAAACAACAAATGTCTTACTGCTATAGCCAACAAACCCCTTCTCTAAAACAACAAATGTCTTACTGCTATAGCCAACAAACCCCTTCTCTAAAACAACAAATGTCTTACTGTTATAGCTAACAAACCCCTTCTCTAAAACAACAAATGTCTTACTGTTATAGCCAACAAACCCCTTCTCTAAAACAACAAATGTCTTACTGTTATAGCCAACAAACCCCTTCTCTAAAACAACAAATGTCTTACTGTTATAGCCAACAAACCCCTTCTCTAAAACAACAAATGTCTTACTGTTATAGCCAACAAACCCTTTCTCTAAAACAACAAATGTCTTACTGTTATAGCCAACAAACCCCTTCTCTAAAACAACAAATGTCTTACTGCTATAGCCAACAAACCCCTTCTCTAAAACAACAAATGTCTTACTGTTATAGCCAACAAACCCCTTCTCTAAAACAACAAATGTCTTACTGCTATAGCCAACAAACCCCTTCTCTGGAACAACAAACGTCTTACTGCTATAGCCAATAAACCCCTTCTCTGGAACAACCAACGTCTTACTGCTATAGCCAACAAACCCCTTCTCTGAAACAACAAACGTCTTACTGCTATAGCCAACAAACCCCTTCTCTGAAACAACAAACGTCTTACTGCTATAGCCAACAAACCCCTTCTCTGAAAATACAAATACACAGTACATCAGCTACAAATGTTTTCTAATTGTCCCATTCCTCACGACAGGTTTCTGAAGATTACAGACCGTGTGTTGCACGGAGTGTTTCATATTACATGCATTTGATTTCATGTTCAGGAGAAAATAAACTGTGCATTTGGATTATGATGAAAGAGTGATTTACTAGATGAGAATATACATGTTGAAGTTTTATTTCATTCAATAGACTGAGAACAATATGGCTATGTTCGTAAGTGTGGATCTACATGAATAAACAAAAAGGTCAAATCCATTTGTACATATTAAAATAAAATATGTATTAAAAATTACTTAATCAAATGCATAACTACCAACAATCATGTATGAAATATTAATGAAAATAATCATTCAAAAGTGTTTAAAATGTAGTAAAGAAATAGATGAAATACAAATACTTGGGATTCTGTCAATACAATAGCATTCAAATAAAAGTAGAGCGTATAGACTGAGATATTAGATAGTTGGCGGAGTGCCGTCATGTATAAGTAGACGCTGTCTCACTTATGTCCGTGTGGATGAAGGACCCAACGAGGAAGTCCAGCATTGCCACAAACAGGATCATCAGAAGCACAAGTTGCAGTCGGATCACCCACTTTACTCCTGCCACATTGATGCCTGAAACACAGAGTTCAGTCAGGTTATATACAATCACCCACTTTACTCCTGCCACATTAATGCCTGAAACACAGAGTTCAGTCAGGTTATATACAATCACCCACTTTACTCCTGCCACATTGATGCCTGAAACACAGAGTTCAGTCAGGTTATATACAATCACCCACTTTACTCCTGGTACATTGATACCTGAAACATGGAGGGTTCAGTCAGGTTATATACAATCTCCCACTATACTCCTGGTACATTGATACCTGAAACACAGAGTTCATTCAGGTTATATACAATCTCCCACTTTACTCCTGGTACATTGATGCCTGAAACATGGAGGGTTCAGTCAGGTTATATACATTCTCCCACTATACTCCTGCCACATTGATGCCTGAAACACGGAGGATTCGGTCATGTTATATACAATTTCCCAATATACTCCTGGTATACTGCTACCTGAAACACAGAGTTCAGTCAGGTTATATACAATCTCCCACTATACTCCTGCCACATTGATGCCGGAAACACGGAGGATTCACTCAGGTTATGTACAATCTCCCACTATACTCCTGGTACATTGATACCTGAAACACAAAGTTCAGTCAGGTTATATACAATCTCCCACTATACTCCTGGTACATTGATACCTGAAACACAAAGTTCAGTCAGGTTATATACAATCTCCCACTATACTCCTGGTACATTGACATCTGAAACACAGAGTTCAGTCCAGTTATATAAAATCTCCCACTATACTCCTCGTACATTGATACCTGAAACACAGAGTTCATTCAGGTTATATACAATCTCCCACTATACTCCTGGTACGTTGATACCTGAAACACAGAGTTCAGTCCGGTTATATACAATCTCCCACTATACTCCTGGTACATTGATACCTGAAACACAGAGTTCAGTCAGGTTATATACAATCTCCCACCATACTACTAGTATACTGATACTTGAAACACAGAGTTCAGTCAGTTTATATACAATCTCCCACTATACTCCTTGTACATTGCCATCTGAAACACAGAGTTCAGTCAGGTTATATACAATCTCCCACTATACTCCTGGTACATTGATGCCTGAAACACAGAGTTCAGTCCGGTTATATACAATCTCCCACTATACTCCTGGTACATTGATACCTAAATCACAGAGTTCATTCAGGTTATATACAATCTCCCACTATACTCCTGGTACATTGATACCTGAAACACAGAGTTCAGTCAGGTTATATACAATCTCCCACTATACTCCTGGTACATTGATGCCTGAAACACAGAGTTCAGTCAGGTTATATACAATCTCCCACTATACTCCTGGTACATTGATGCCTGAAACACAGAGTTCAGTCCGGTTATATACAATCTCCCACTATACTCCTGGCACATTGATACCTAAAACACAGAGTTCAGTCAGGTTATATACAATCTCCCACTATACTCCTGGTACATTGATACCTGAAACACAGAGTTCAGTCAGGTTATATACAATCTCCCACTATACTCCTGGTACATTGATACCTGAAACACAGAGTTCAGTCAGGTTATATACAATCTCCCACTATACTCCTGGTACATTGATACCTGAAACACAGAGTTCAGTCAGGTTATATACAATCTCCCACTATACTCCTGGTATATTGATAGCTGAAACACAGAGTTCAGTCAGGTTATATACAATCTCCCACTATACTCCTGGTACATTGATACCTGAAACACAGAGTTCATTCAGGTTATATACAATCTCCCACTATACTCCTGGTACATTGATGCCTGAAACATGGAGGGTTCAATCAGTTTATATACATTCTCTCACTATACTCCTGCCACATTGATGCCTGAAACATGGAGGATTCAGTCGTTTTATACAATTTCCCAATATACTCCTGGTATAATGATACCTGAAACACAGAGTTCAGTCAGGTTATATACAATCTCCCACTATACTCCTGCCACATTGATGCCTGAAACATGGAGGATTCAGTCAGGTTATGTACAATATCCCACTATACTCCTGGTACATTGATATCTGAAACATGGAGGGTTCAGTCAGGTTATATACATTCTCCCACTATACTCCTGCCACATTGATGCCTGAAACACGGAGGATTCGGTCATGTTATATACAATTTGACAATATATTCCTGGTATATTGATACCTGAAACACAAAGTTCAGTCAGGTTATATACAATCTCCCACTATACTCCTGGTACATTGACATCTGAAACATAGAGTTCAGTCCAGTTATATAAAATCTCCCACTATACTCCTCGTACATTGATACCTGAAACACAGGGTTCATTCAGGTTATATACAATCTCCCACTATACTCCTGGTATATTGATAGCTGAAACACAGAGTTCAGTCAGGTTATATACAATCTCCCACTATACTCCTAGTACACTGATACCTGAAACAAATAGTTCAGTCAGGTTATATACAATCTCCCACTATACTTCTGGTACATTGATACCTGAAACACAGAGTTCAGTCAGGTTATATACAATCTCCCACTATACTCCTGGTACACTGATACCTGAAACACAGAGTTCAGTCAGGTTATATACAATCTCCCACTATACTCCTGGTACATTGATACCTAAAACACAGAGTTCAGTCCAGTTATATACAATCTCCCACTATACTTCTGGTACATTGATACCTGAAACACAGAGTTCAGTCAGGTTATATACAATCTCCCACTATACTCCTGGTACACTGATACCTGAAACACAGAGTTCAGTCAGGTTATATACAATCTCCCACTATACTCCTAGTACACTGATACCTGAAACACATAGTTCAGTCAGGTTATATACAATCTCCCACTATACTTCTGGTACATTGATACCTGAAACACAGAGTTCAGTCAGGTTATATACAATCTCCCACTATACTCCTGGTACACTGATACCTGAAACACAGAGTTCAGTCAGGTTATATACAATCTCCCACTATACTCCTGGTACACTGATACCTGAAACACAGAGTTCAGTCAGGTTATATACAATTTCCCACTATACTCCTGGTACATTGATACCTGAAACACAGAGTTCATTCAGGTTATATACAATATCCCCAGGTTATGAATGATGGAAGTAATCGAACATTTGTGTGTCAGTATATAACACATAAATGTGTAACACTTTCTTTGGGATAATAACGTTTACAGTAATCTGATGTAAAATCTGTATTGAGGTTTACTAACTGTGCTAACAGATAAATCTTGTCGTGTTTCTCATTCCATGCTATATGTTGTGTTAGCTGACATTGCAGTCCATGTTATTGTATGTCAGTGGCACTCATTGTTATTATTGGGCCACCCTCTAGTGACCATTGACCAGACTCTGACCAATTGCTTTACAGTGTCTGCCATCTTGTTTTGTGGAAGTGACCACACGTGTATTTTCAGTGTTCTGCCAATTAAATATTTCTAGAATTACACAAATGTTTGATGGTGATATTCACTGGCCTACAAGTACACAACAGTTGGTGGCAGCAGGTGGGATTGTTTTCAACTACCTACAAACTGTGTCGACATGCTTCAGTGAGTACATGCCTGAACTGGCTCCGAACTGCAGACAATAGCCTACTGTCTGAGTGTCTGTTTACTGACTGTTATTCAAGCATGGAAGGCCAGTTTGCCCAGTTCGACCCAGATAGAGAGCGATGGTTGTCCTACTTGATGCGTGCAGAGTTCTACTTCGACTCAAACAACATCACAACAGACCCAAAGAAAAAGGCTGCTCTGTGTTCATCCATGTCACCAGAAACAAAAGAAGTGCAAATGACAGAAGCTTCCTACGAAGAAGTGAAAGCGGTGCTTAAACTGCATTTCAAGGAAAAGCGTAACTTTCTTGCTGCGCGTCTCGACTTCTTCCGCACGTTTCAGCAGGAAGGTCAATCCATCACTGATTTCCTGGCCGAACTGCGCACTAAAGCCAAAGAGTGTGACTTCGAAGAGCAGTGCTGTGTAAAGTGCCAGGACAATGCACTACAAAATAGGCTTGTCATGGGCTGTAGGCACACTTTTATACAGCAGGCAATACTGAAAGAAACAGACGCTTCACTGACGAACATACTACAGTGTGCTAAAATGGCAGAACTACTTAGCAAAGAGCTGAACAAAATGCACAAACAAACAACAGGCCACCCACAGCAGGACGTGCACACTGTTCATCAAAGTCACCCATCTTGCCAGAAGCAACACTTCTGAGTTAAACAGCGACCTGATCACGGGGAAAAGGGCCGGGCTAATGGTCAATCTAAAAGGAGAGGCCAGCAAGCCTGCTCTCCATGTGGTTCGACTGCTCATCACCACAGAGACTGTCCATTCATCGACACCGTCTGCTACGGGTGCGATCGTAAGGGACACATGCAGGCTGTGTGCAGGTCTTCTGGAAGCCCGTCAGAAAAGGAAAAATGGCTCAACACACGGTTGAAAAAAGTAGTACAGAGACAATCACAGATGAGGTGTTCTCCACTTCCACAAGCGTCGATAAACCGCAGATTTTACTGCAAATCTCAAACGTCGACCTACACTTCGAAGTGGATACTGGGGCTGTTGTGTCGCTCGTTGGCCCGGACATCTGGAAGCGCATCGGATCGCCACATTTGACATCGTCAAAGATCCGACTTTTCGGTTATGGCAAGCAACCAATTCCAGTCAAAGGACAATGCAATGTCACTGTGTCCTGCAATGGGGCCAGTCGGTCTTTGCCACTGATCGTCTTCGAAAAGGCAGGCACGTTACTTTTCGCGCTTGACTGGATCAAAGCATTCCAAGTTGATGTGAATGCCTTGCTCTACAGCAGTACTGCTACAGCATTGCCGTCCACCACTGACTGCAATGTAATCGAAAAGTGTGATCGCGACCTACAGAGGGTCCTAGACCAGTACCCAGCTGTCTTCGCGCCCGGATTGGGGCTCTGCACTAAGGTGAAAGCACGGCTTCTACTGAAAGAAGATGCCATCCCCAAGTTCTACAAACCGAGACCAGTATCATTCAGTTGCATGGATGCCGTTGACAAAGAGCTACATCGTCTCGAGCATTTGGGTATCATAACTCGTGTTGATCAAAGTGAATGGGCGACGCCCATTGTCGTCGTGCAGAAGCCGAACGGAAAAGTGTGCATCTGCGGAGACTATAAAGTGACTGTAAATCCACAGCTGCACGTAGATCAGCACCCCATTCCGAGGGTAGAGGAACTGTTCGCCAAGCTGTAAGGAGGACAGCACTTTTCAAAGCTTGACATGTCCGAAACATATCTACAAGTAGAGCTAGACGACGCCACTGAGCAACTACTTGTCATAAACACGCACAAAGGACTGTTCTGGTACAATTGATTGTCGTTTGGACCAGCACCAGCGCCGGCCATTTTCCAGAAGTTAGTCAACAATCTGGTCTGGGGCATTCCATATGTGACTGCCTATCTGGACGATGTGATCGTCACAGGACGGACGAAGGAAGAACACCTGCAAAACCTCAAGCAGGTCCTCTCTGCGTTGAACGAGTATGGAATGAAACTGCGACTCAACAGGTGTGAGTTCTTCCGACAGCAGGTCACATACCTAGGACATGTGATTTCAGCAGATGGTCTCAAGCCGTCTGAGGAATGCGTCAACGCCATCGTCAAGTTTCCGACGCCAGAGAACGTTAAACAGCTGGAAAGCTTCATCGGCAAGCTGAACTATTACGGAAAGTTCTTGCCACCATTCTCTACCATCTGCGCCCCTCTAAACCGACTGCGCAGACAGGACGTCAAATGGGCCTGGTCCGCTGAGTGCGACCAGGCGTTCAACCGACTGAAGGAGATGCTGGCCCAGAAAACGCGCTTGGTCCACTACGATCCAACTAGGCCGATATCTCTGGCCGCCGACGCATCACCTTATGGCATCGGGACTGTTATTTCTCAGTGTGCACTGGATGGCACTGAGGAACCGATCGCCTTCGCCTCCAAAACGCTGATGTCGGCAGAGAAGAATTACAGCCAGGTGGAGAAGGAGGCACTGTGCGTCAATCATCTACGGTGTGAGGAAATTCCATCAGTACCTGACTGGTCGCCACTTTCAGCTCACCACAGATCACAAACCTCTGCTGACCATCTTCAGTCTAGAGAAGAGTTTACCAGCGACTGCAGCTGATGGGCACTGATAATGATGGGCTACGATTACCACATCGTCTACAGACAGTCTGCTGATCATGCCAACGCAGATGTTCTGTCTCGCCTGCCCATTGGTCCCGATCCGAGCTTCGACAAAGAGGAGAGCATAGCCAAAATCGACAATGAAGTGAACTTGCTCGACATGCAGGTCATTCTCAATTTGCCGCTCTCTGCGAAAACCGTCGCCGACTACACCAGAAAGGACCCGATTCTGGCAAAGGTGCTAGATTTCGATGCAAATGGGTGGCCATCCATGTGGATAAGGACAAATTTCGTACTTACCTGAATGCCCAGACGGAGATCACATCGAAGGATGGTGTCCTTCTACGCGACTTCCGAGTCATCATTCCGACTGCACTTCGCGCTAGGGTCCTCAACATGCTGCACTTGACGCACATTGGAATAGTGCGCATGAAGTCGCTCGCACGCATGCATGTGTGGTGGCTTAATATCGAGGTCGACATCGCTGCCCACTGCAAGGACTGCACAGCTTGTGCCGAAACAGGCCCAAATCAACCTGAAAAACTGTCTGCATGACCCGTTCCGGACTGCCCATGGCAGCGCATTCATACTGATTTTGCCGGTCTGTTCCTAGATGACATGTGGTTGGTCGTGATGGATGCCCACTCGAAATGGCCACACGTTCTTAAATTAAACAAGTATCCAACATCTGAGACTACTACATCCGCGCTCGATGACTTGTTTGCTATCTGGGGCCTGCCTGAGACAATTGTATCCGACAGTGGCCCGCAGTTCGCTTCAAAGACGTTTGCTGACTGGTGCAATGCACACTCGATCGCACATCTGACTTCTGTGCCATTTCACCCACCATCGAACGGTGAAGCTGAACGGCTAGTTGGCATTTTCAAACAGGCCATGAAACGAGCTGTCAGAGGGGAGAGGAAGTCGAAACATCTGGCATTGCAAGAATTCCTACAGCAATACTGTGTCACTCCAAATTGCACGACTGGTCGTACTCCAGCTGAACTGATGCTCGGACACCAGCTGCGGTCTTCTCTCTCCGTTCTACAACCACCTGTGCACAAAGCGAAAACACAGAAGAAATCAACATTGCCAGCCAAGCCGAAATTCTCAATCGGTGCATACGTCCATTACAGAGATTTCACAAAAAATCGTCCAAAATGGGTGGCTGGAAAAGTGACTGGTCATGTCGGAAAGAAAATTTTCATTGTCCAAGGACCTGATGGATTGCTGCCGACATGAAGATCAGCTGAAGTCACGTTCTGTTCCAACAACGAACCGCCAACGCAATCTGAAGCATTCTGCTGCACTCGTGACTGAACGTCCTACAAAGACGGATCAGCAGCAATACGACAACGGTGTTCCCGACTTGCCTGTTCCCGAAATTGATGAACACCTGCCTGACGAAGCTATGAACGATGAACCACCTGTCCCTGTTGATCAGCTCATGGCATCTCGTCGTTCGACCCGTGTTAATTTTTTTATTCCGCTGAAGAGGCTCATTGAGGAATGAGCAACAAACATCTTGTTTTGTGGAAGTGACCACATGTTTTATTTCAGTTATTCTGCCAATTAAATGTTTCTTGAATTATGCAAATGTTTGATGGTGATATTCACTGACATACAAGTACACAACACATCTGAGAAATCTTCATCAGGACATTAATACAATAATATAATTATGTAATAATTTGGAATATAATATGAATATTGTACTTAAAGGGACATAGTCTGTTTGTCTACGTGGAATTAGCAGGCATTGTAATTTGTAAGAGGAAGCCTGTTGTGTGAAACATGGGGAAGTTGAACATCAAAGGGTTCAGCAGTTAATTCGGCCCGACTTGGCCGTACTGCCAATGAAGCTTGTTTTGAAACTGGATGTTTTGTTTAGTATTTCAAAATATTCCCGAGGTCGTACCTTCAAAATGCGACTGTTGTTACGGGCTTACTAAACACAGTTTGGCAGGCAATATACCTTCAACATAGATAGCGTAGTCTTAAGAATGATATTAAGTAATTAATGAAAAATTAGGAACAGACTGCCTCCTCCGTGTGTGTGCGTGCAT
The DNA here is from genome assembly GCA_020002185.1 of Paraescarpia echinospica. Lineage (NCBI taxonomy): Eukaryota > Metazoa > Annelida > Polychaeta > Sabellida > Siboglinidae > Paraescarpia > Paraescarpia echinospica. The sequence goes on from CM034533.1 coordinate 27,215,489, forward strand.
GCGTGCGTGCGTCTATGTGTGTGTTTGTGTGCAAGAGTGCGTGCATATGTGAGTGGGTAAGAGATTTATCGTGTGTTAGTGTGTGTGTGTGTGTGCGCGTGCATGTGTGTGCATGCATTTGTGCATTCGTGTAGGATTTATCCAATTTCTGGTACTACACAGCATCTAAACAACCTGGAGAAACTGGTGGTGGATAGAGAGACAATACAAACCTAGAAGGAGGAGAACAATCCCAGCTCCGATGCCACGAGCCATCCACACACTGTCTTGCTGGAGGAGTGATGACAGGGACTCACCAAACCCCACCACATAGAGGGAACAGGCCACCGCCTAGAACAAACACAACCACATAGAGGGAACAGGCCACCGCCTAGAACAAACACAACCACATAGAGGGAACAGGCCACCGCCTACAACAAACACCCAACCACATAGAGGGAACAGGCCACCGCCTAGAACAAACACAACCACATAGAGGGAACAGGCCACTGCTTAGAACAAACACAACCACATAGAGGGAACAGGCCACCGTCTAGAACAAACACAACCACATAGAGGGAACAGGCCACCGCCTAGAACAAACACAACCACATAGAGGGAACAGGCCACCGCCTAGAACAAACACACAATCACATAGAGGGAACAGGCCCCGTCTAGAACAAACACAACCACATAGAGGGAACAGGCCACCGCCTAGAACAAACACAACCACATAGAGGGAACAGGCCACCGCCTAGAACAAACACAACCACATAGAGGGAACAGGCCCCCGTCTAGAACAAACACACAACCACATAGAGGGAACAGGCCCCCGTCTAGAACAAACACAACCACATAGAGGGAACAGGCCACCGCCTAGAACAAACACACAACCACATAGAGGGAACAGGCCCCCGTCTAGAACAAACACAACCACATAGAGGGAACAGGCCCCCATCTAGAACAAACACAACCACACAGAGGGAACAGGCCACCGCCTAGAACAAACACACAACCACATAGAGGGAACAGGCCACCGCCTGAAACAAACACAACCACAAAAAAGCAGCCTACAAGGAAATCCATGGGATATATATTAATATGATAATAGTGTGTACCTGGTTTTACAATGTTTGTCTTAACATTTGGGCAGGTACTTTTATTATAGAGCAGATCCAAATATCACCGGGTCCATATTTCATCCACGTAATTTCCGTGGATAGTGCGATGTCCACAAAAATTACACAATGTATGCATACAAATTACAAATCCAAGAGTACAAATGTGACTTACCACAGCCAAAGTGTACTCATTTGAAACAATTGTGAAATAGAATGAAAAAGTAATGAAAAACCAATGCCCATAGCAACTAAACATTCAGCATTTTATTAGTTTTGTATTATTTGTCGATGAAAATAACCAGACATTGAAAGATGAGATTACAAAGTGTGCATTTCTGCCAAAATCACAACACTGATGGGACATGACTTAGTCAGCTATTTTTGGCTCATGTGCAGAATGGGCCTGTGCAACTTAATACCTGGTTCACTGTGGGGGGGGGACACAAATACTGTATTTAGAGTGGACATGTGACCAGGGTTAGCCAGAGACCCATCTGCCTGTGTTCAAGACTGGCAGCTGACTGACCAAGACAGGTAATTACAACTGATAAGTCCAGAGAAATTTAGTGGGGGCCAGCTGGCCACTAGATTAACTAATAGTTCCAAATCTTTGGGCCCATATAAATGACTATCTTTGGCACAACTGATAATGAAACAAATCGAATGGATCAGCAGTAATTACATAAATAGCTAAAATGACACTGGTTTGACATTGAAAAAACTCAACTGCCTATAATTGACATTTCTGGCTTCCACACAAGCCGTTCGCGTGCTAAAAGGCACACTTTTTATCAATTCAAGACTGGCAAGAAATTATTTCTGGCTAAAGGCCTGAGAGTGACTCACCTGACCGAAACAGTAGAGGATGCCTATAGCAGCCCCCACTCTCGCTCCCAGGACGTGGGAGACGAGGAAGTAGACGCCCCCACTCTCCATGTGACAGCGTTCACACACCCCGATGGCACTCATGGCGGCCACCAGGGCCACACTGATGGTCAGCAGGATGATGACCACCGACAGACCAATCCCAGCATTGCCCTAGATACAGATCAGTTGCAGTTTGCATTAGACACAATCAGACCAGTCCCAGGATTGCAAACCACATACCCACTGTCACACACCAACCAACTACAACAACAAACCACATACCCACTGTCATACACCAACTCACTACAACAACAAACCACATACCCACTGTCATACACCAACCAACTATAACAACAAACCACATACCCACTGTCACACACCAACCAACTACAACAACAAACCACATATCCACTGTCACACACCAACCAACCACAACAACAAGCCACATACCCACTGTCACACACCAACCAACTACAACAACAAACCACATACCCACTGTCACACACCAACCAACTACAACAACAAACCACATACCCACTGTCACACACCAACCAACTACAACAACAAACCACATACCCACTGTCACACACCAACCAACTACAACAACAAACCACATACCCACTGTCACACACCAACCAACTACAACAACAAACCACATACCCACTGTCACACACCAACCAACTACAACAACAAACCACATACCCACTGTCACACACCAACGAACTACAACAACAAACCACATACCCACTGTCACACACCAACCAACTACAACAACAAACCACATACCCACTGTCACACACCAACGAACTACAACAACAAACCACATACCCACTGACACACCAACCAAATACAACAACAAACCACATACCCACTGTCACACACCAACCAACCACAACAACAAGCCACATACCCACTGTCACACACCAACCAACTACAACAACAAACCACATATCCACTGACACACACCAACCAAATACAACAACAAACCACATACCCACTGTCACACACCAACCAACTACAACAACAAACCACATACCCACTGTCACACACCAACCAACTACAACAACAAACCACATACCCACTGTCACACACCAACCAATTACAACAACAAGCCACATACCCACTGTCACACACCAACCAACTACAACAACAAACCACATACCCACTGTCGCACACCAACCAACTACAACAACAAACCACATATCCACTGACACACACCAACCAACTACAACAACAAACCACATACCCACTGTCACACACCAACCAACTACAACAACAAACCACATACCCACTGTCACACACCAACCAACCACAACAACAAGCCACATACCCACTGTCACACACCAACCAACTACAACAACAAACCACATACCCACTGTCGCACACCAACCAACTACAACAACAAACCACATATCCACTGACACACACCAACCAACTACAACAACAATCTACATACCCACTGTCACACACCAACCAACTACAACAGCAAACCACATACCCACTGTCACACATCAACCAACTACAACAACAAACCACATACCCACTGTCACACACCAACCAACTACAACAACAGACAGAGACAAGCATTTTGTATAATGCACTGGAGAATAGAGATTCTAATTATGAAAATGTACAATAATACTCTATGTATAAAGCTCATAAAATTAACTACCGTCATATATTCAGAAGTTATTTGTTAATCGAGACAATAAGCACTGCACACGAAGAGAAAATAAGTTTTCCCGAACCCATGCATCAACCAATAGGAGGTGTATCTGTATCTGTATTTTGACTGGCAAAATGTCCTATGGACACATCACGCCAGTGCGCATGGTGGCTCTTATGGAATAATTGTTTACATGTTGGGCTAGACTAATCTGGAATTAATTCAGTGATGTAGTTGATACAATGCTTGGAGGTAGAGAATTCCACTGTTTTATTGTGACTGGGAAAAAGCTGTTTCCAAATGTTTGTCGAGTGCCTGATTTGTACTAACTGTTTATTATGTTTACGTGAGCATCTGGTGTTGCGTTTGATGTATTGATTTAGTGGGATATCTATGAGGTTATGTTCCATTTTATATAATATGCTGTCTTTGGGTTTTTCTTCTTGATTAGAGGGTGTCCCACTGGAGATCTTTAAGGAGTTGTGTTACCGTTCCTGGCTCTCTAGAATAGTTGTTCTTACAAAATCTGGCGGCTTGTCTCTGGGTTCTTTCTATGAGTTTGATATTTCTTAGGCAATGTGGATCCCATGATGCTGACACATATTCAAGTATAGGGTGGACAAGGGTTGTGTAGGCTATGGACTTGATTTGGGTTGGGCATTTATTTAAATTTCTTCTAATAATTCCCAATGTCTGTTGTGCTTTTTTGTGACTGAGTTGCTTTGTATTGTCCAATTTAATGTATTTGATATATGTATGCCAAGATAACAGTGTGATTCAACAGATTTAAGTTGTTGTCCGCAGAAGGTGTAGAGATTTGGTGTCGGTTTTCTTGAGGCTATTGTCATTGTATAACATTTAGTGGGGTTGAATTTCATAAGCCACGTGTGTTGCCATTTCTCAAGTTAGAGCAGATCGTTTTGGAGGACAGATGTGTCTTGGTCAGTTTTAATCGGTGAATATAACAGGCAGTCGTCTGCAAAAAGGCGAACAGTTGAGGAAAGATTGTCTGGCAGGTCATTTATGTAAAGTAGGAAAAGTAGGGGACCCAGTACTGTGCCCTGTGGTACCCCAGAAATGACTTGAGTTGATGTTGACTTGGATCCATTTATAACAACCTGTTGAGTTCTTCCTGTAAGGAAGCTATTTATCCATGATGATGTTGGGCCTGTGATGCCGTAGTGTTTGAGTTTGTGGATTAGTCTTTTATGTGGAACTTTATCGAATGCTTTGGTGAAGTCAATGATGGCCATGTCTACAGATTTTTTGTCATCAAGTGATTTCCTTATGTCATGGATTGTTTGAATTAATTGTGTTTCAGTTGATCTTTTGGCATGGAAGCCATGTTGGTGGTCAGTTAGAATGTGGTGCTGTTCAAGGTGTTTCATAATGTGACTATGTATGATGTGTTCAAGAAGTTAAGGATATTGGTCTGTAGTTAGATATTTCCGCTCTACTTCCTTTCTTAATTTTTGTTGTTAATTTGGCTTCTTTCCAGGTATTGGGGACTTGTCCAGAGTCAACAGATGATTGGAAAATGTCATGTATTACTGGTGCTAGATGAGAGGCATATCTGTTTAAGAACCATGGTGGAATGCCATCTGGTCCTTGCGATTTAGAAATGTTAATTTTGGAAAGTTGATCAAGTACTCCTTTAAGTAAAATTGTTAGTTTGGGGATTTCTCCATGTGGACTTCTCGCCATATCTGGTAGGGTGGAATTTCCTTCGTGTGTAAAGACACTTTGGAACTGATTGTTTAAGGCTTCTGCTTTATGTTTGTCGTCGCTAATGATGTTACCCGCAATGTTAAGGTCCCCAATACCCTGGTTATCCTGTCTGAGTTTAGAAATGAAGCTCCAAAATGATTTAGGTTTCTCTGTTATTGTTGTTGTCAGGAATTGACTTATGTAGGATAGTCTAGCAGAACGAAGGTGTTTATGCATGTTTCTCCTGATGTCACAGAATTATTTCCAGTCTTCTGGATTTCTAGTTCTTTTTGCTTTGTTATTTAGCTGTTTCTTTCTTTTGCACATTTTCTTTAAATCTTTATTGAACCAGGGAAGATTGTGTCTTGAAGTATTAAGACGGTGTGGTACATACTGGTTCATAATGTTGATGATTTTCGTGGAAACAAGATTCCACTTGTCATTGACTGTCATGTTTTGGTTTTGAGAGAAGTATTCATGTGTAAAGTTTTCAAGAGATTTCTGGATGTTAATGTTGTTGGCTTTATTTCTAATGAAGACTTTACATTTCGGACGATGTTTGCGTTTGGACGAGATGTTTACATCAATGATGACTGTGCTATGGTCTGCTATTCCGTCTACTACATTTATCTTCTTTATTAACCCAGGTCTATTGGTGAAGACAAGATCTAAAATATTGTTGGCATTTCCCTGTCTGTGCGTGGGTTCCTTGACATGTTGGATCAGTCCATGTTCCTCTGTAAGAGAGATAATTTATTGGCAGCAGTTGTAGTGTATCCATTGTTAGGTGTGACTTGGTGAATTTCCCAATTGATGTTAGGGAGGTTGAAATCGCCAGTAATGATGACATTATGTGTGTTGATCTTGTTACCTAATTTAAAAAGGGCTAGGTCTAGTTCTTCGATTTGAGTTCCATGAGAGTCATTTGGGGCACGATAGAGGGTACACATGATTATTGGTTTCATTCCTGTTATCTGGGTTTCAGTCCAAATGCTCTCACTGTTAGTGTCTAGGTCTGGTAGGTGGCTTGTGATGAGGTCATCTTTTGATATTTGAAATACCCCCCCTCCAGTAGTGTCTGTTTCTCTGTCCTTTCTAAAGACGTTAAAGTTGCTTGGGAATATTTCTCCATTTTTTATTGAGGGATCTAACCATGATTCAGTGCCACAGATGATGTCTGGGTTGTGTAGATTGTTTAGTGCTTCGATGTCTGAGGCTTTCTTTTTAAAGCTTTGGCAGTTTATGAGGATGCATCTGAAGTTTGGTCTCTTTTTCGGTCTATATGCTTTCTTGCTATTAGTTGTATTGTTGTTGGTGGTTTCGTTTAGGTTATGACTGTTACTGTCCAGAGGATAAAAGGGATTTGCCGTTGGGATTTCTGTATCTCTGAAGAAAGAATTTGTGAAGTTGAAGTTGTTGCATTTGCGAACATGAGGAATTTATTAATCGTTTGTATTCATTGTCATCTATTGCACAGCATTGTGAGTGGATCCAGTTTAGGCAGTGGTCGCACTGAATTGCTTTATGGTCATTTAGGACATCCCCGTGGCAAATGCCACAGGGTGCTGAGCAATTTGAACAGAGCCATGGTACATTTAGGTTTCTGTAAGTGTTGTTAAATTCTTGTCTGGATATCCTGGCGCATTTGATGTATGTTGATTTATTACAATCATTACAAGTTAGGATGAGTGCATTAGACTTTAGTGATTTCTTATATCAGTGACATTTAGAGGGGCCTGGATTTAGTTGAACATCTCCTGATAGCATGATGCATAGAAGTATGGAGAATTTTGTTGTTGTCCTGGGTTTGTATGGTAGATGAGTGATCAGTAATCCAGTGGAGGTGCTGGATTTGAGACATTTCAATTGGGCTATGGTTTTCCATATGGGACTGTAAATGTAGTAGGACGTGACAGAATGGATGTCTTGTCTAGCTTTGGCATTGACATAGGTCTCGTTTGTGTTGGTCTGGAAACTCTCAAACTTTTTGAAATTGGGATCATTTAAAAACCTAAAAGTGATCTGCAGACATAAAATCATGAACAGGGTACATCTAAAAGTGCATCTTGTAGGGGTACGTCGTATGGAGCCTGCCATGTCACCAACTCGAGTGGTAGTGGTTAAGAATTGATAAAACAGTCAAGTTGTTATTAAGAAACACACCCACACTTAAATACACCCACACTTAAAACGTGTACCCAGATAATGTTAAAAAATAAAAGATAAATAATTATAAAATATCTGTCCGTGTAAAAGGTTTAGTGACTAGTTGTTGTTGTTGCTGTTTTTCGACAGCCTACAATCCGGATTTGTAATAGTATGATACGTAAGCTTTATGTGAAAGTATATATTGACATGTGTGTATGTTGAAGCTCACACTGGTTCATGAGTCAAACTGAAAACCCAACTAACACGACACTTCCCTGTGTGCAGTCTGACTATGGACTGGTCTATGCACTCACTTATTGGTATACAGTTTATTGTGTTTACTGTTTATTTCAGCTTGATTTCTGATAGTATAAAAACAGAACTAGTAATGATAATAACATAGGTTTTACTTTGTCACTGGGAGAATGCACCGATTTATGAGTTGATTTGGGGGTGGTTTGGGTTTCGCGCGCTTTATACCTGTTGTTTACTAGTTCGTCATCTTGTTTTGTAGATTTTAGGCTGGTTGTTAAGGAAGCTAATTTGTTAAAAACTTTGTTTAGATATGTCAGATTGCAACTACAACTGTGGGATTGTATTCCGATGTAGTTATACGAGTGCCTCATTCATTTATGAACGAAACAAAACGTTTGGAAATCGTAAATAATATAGGTAAATATCGGAGCGATAAAACGGATTCGACTACACCTGACGCATGCGCAAGATCGACTTGGTGTATGTCTTTAATTGTCTATGGATCTAAACTGTGGAATTTGTTTAATGTAAGGATTTACCAATATTAATTTTTATCATTGTTTCAAAGCAAACTATTGCAAACACTTATTAGAAAGTTGCTGTGGGTAGATATAACACCATTACAGTTTCTTTATAATGTACTAAAGCATAAACTTGCATCGCTACAAATGTGTACCATTAAATAAATTAATATTAAGCAAATACCTGCTACAGTTGTTGACAGACGAGTAACATTTCATTATAAGTAGTTTTACTTCAATGTTACTCCCTTCAAAAGTTTCATCAATATGTCTTTTATATGTAACACGTACCTGTAATGTGTTTGACTGATTTCAATTGTTTGAATAAATGCTTTTGACTTTGACTTTAAATGCACTTAAGGAATTTATTCTGAGCAAGAATGAAATAAATCAACGACACCATTAATGACACAATGAAACAGATACAATTGGTACACACATGTACATTCTACTGTCACTAACTACACAATGACATTACACAGTGACGCAATGACGCAATGACACAGTGTACTGACCACCATCCAGCCAGTCCTGAGGAAGATGACGACACCAAAGATGTTGATCATGCAGGACGTGAAGACGCCGTCCCACGTGCCGAAGAGTACCGGCGACGACACAAAAAAGTTGCTCTTCCACCATGGCTGACTGTGGGCCGACTACAACATACACGTCATACGACATGTGTCAACATACATGGCATACGACGTGTGTCAACATACACGGCATACGACGTGTGTCAACATACATGGCATATGTAACATGTTTGTGTCATATGCTGTCTCTCAACATACACGTCACATGTCATATGCTGTCTTTCAACATACACGTCACATGTCATATGCTGTCTCTCAACATACATGTCACACATCATATACCATCTGTAAACATACATTGCACATGTCATATCCGTCTATCAATTTACACGGCACACATCATCTAATGTCTATCAACGTACAGGTCACACGTCATATATTGTGTTTCAATGTACAAGTCAAATGTTGTCTCAACATAAACATCACACATCATATGATGTCTATCAACAAAAAACATACGCGTCACATGTCATATGCTATCTCTTAAAATACATGTCATGTGTCATATATATTGTTTCTCAATGTACACATCAAATGTTGCCCCTCAACATACATGTGTCACTTCAAATGCCATCTGTCAACATACACGGTACACGTCATACACTGTCTCTCAACATACACATCGTGTGTCATATATTGTTTCTCAATGTACACGTGAAACGTTGTTCTCTGCCAACATACATATCACATGTCATATGCCATCTCTCAACATATGCTACATGCCTCATATACCATCTCTCAACAAACACATCGTAGATCATGCATCGTCTCTCAAACTAAACATCACACTTTGTGTCTAGGTTGTATTGCAGGTACAGATCTTAAAATAGTAAACACAACTGCACTGGACACTACTAACAGAAATGACCTGCCATAGAACAACCAAGTGACCGTGGGAAGCAGGGAGTCTACCCACCTGGTCTTCCCGAAACAGCTCATTCTTCTCCGTGGAGCTGTGCTGGTCAAACACCTCATCTGGGTCTCCCTGGAGCTGCTCCGAGTTTTGCTGTTGCTCCGAGCTCAGGCCAAAGCGCATCCAGTCCGGCTTCTTCTTCTCCGATTCTCCACCCACTAGGGCTGCTTGCTCAGCATCACCCCTTTCCATGGCACAGGTCAAAGGTCACACTTGTGGCGAGGTCATCAGAGGTCACATTCGTGGTGAGGTCATCAAAGGTCACATTCGTGGTGAAGTCATCAGAGGTCACATACGGGGAGATGTCATCAACTGTACAGAATAAAATAAATGATTATCATCATGTGTGAAATATATATAACATACAAGTCAATGCATGAAAGATGGGATATGTTCATACGGTAATGACCAATCCCTATCGACCCTATGGGATACTAACCTGGACACTAAAGATGACGCTCACAGCAGTCAGGACATGACACTAGCAGCAGTCAGGAGATGACACTAACATTAGTCAGGAGATGACACAGCAGTCAAGAGATGACACTTACAGCAGTCAGGAGATGACACTTACTTCAGTCAGTAGATTACGCTACCATCAGTCAGTCAGTCAGTCAGTCAGTCAGGAGATGGCACTTACATCAGTCAGATTATGACACTTACAGCAGTCAGGAGATGACACTTACGACAGTCATGACAATCCTCTTCTCTCTCTGCCGACTTTATTGTTGGTGTCACCAAATTGTCGCACACACCAGGACGATGACTTGACACATGGACAAGTGCATGTGTGACCCAATCAGTAACACCTCTGCCAGCATCTTGTGTACATGCAGTCAGCCTCTATCACAACCACAGTGATTCTAATTGATTGTATGTGAACCAGTGGCTGCATCTGAAAGAACTCGTCGACACGTGGCAGTCTACCTCAGTCCCTGTCTTCATCCATTCAGCCTCATCAACATCATCATCTTGACATTTAACGCTAACATCCATGTGGTGTCACATCAGCCCGTATCAGCATATATGCTAATGCATACATCCTCTCATGCCATTAGCTGTCTTTACAGCTGTGGCTTCAAAAGATATTCCACCAGATTTTCCGTGCACATTTCTCACCTGATGTTTGGGGTTCACTGGACACTGGACACACTGGACCCTCAAACTAGGGGTGGTCAGTGGTCCTGCTGGCTCTCACCACACTGGACAGGTGATCTGGACAATGGTCAAGCCAGGAGTGGTAGATCTACATCCATTTTATTACTACCCTGAGTAGCACATCTATAGTCCTTCCACGAAGTGCTTGTCATAGATGTTTATCGGCGCAGTGATGGCCCAGTGCTACTGATGATAATGGAAGCAATGTATTGTCACGGCTACCAAAAAGTGTCACAAACTGCTTGGCCTGATAAATACAGTTGCACTACGTAACATATACATTTATAACTGAACCGATTCTTTTGACAAAACATGTCTTCAAATATGCATAACACACCTACTGGCTATATAGTATATGTATGATAACGTGTTTCACTGGGCATAAACATTACATCTGAATCTGATATGGACATTTTAGCTAGAGGCAAACGTTTCATATTGCAATTGTCCATACATTGTCATGGTGAAATCAAGATAAAACAGGATGTATGTAGATGAATTGTTTTCCCTCTGGTAGAGTTAAGATAACATTCATTCTGATTAACGTGAACGTTGTAAAAAAATGACACAGTTACAGGCATACAACAATTTTAATGGTTTAGCATTAGCTAACATGACCCAAAATTCCTATCCATTTCAGTGCATACCATGGGAAGTATTAATGAGAGAATAAATAAAATAATTAGTTAATTACAAGTTTACCTTTCTTTTTGTTTGGCAGAAAATTAGCACCGTACATGACCGACAAGTTGTGTATTTTATTAATATAAAAAGGACTGACACAAATAGCATGAGGGTCTGACAGTGGCCAATGAAATGAATTAGTGATTATTACAGATGTAAGTGTCATGCAGTTCTACAGATATAACTCCTTAATGTAGCACACCTCACATAACAGAAAAAAAGGAACTAACTGTCCATGAACCTCAGAGGGGCAGGATACAAGTAGATAAAAGGGTTGGACTCACGATAAGCCAAAGGGATTCCTTGTCCACCTGCCATCTAGAGTTAATTCTCTGGGTGGCAATCTTGTTAAATCTTGTGTTTGTATGTGTGTGTTTGTGTGTGCATTCATGTGTGTGTGTGTGTGTGTGTGTGTGTGTGTGTGTGTGTGTGTGTGTGTGTGTGTGTGTGTGCGTGCGTGCATGCGTGCGTGTGTATGCTTGTATGTGTTGCTCCTAAAACTAAACTGGATCATCCATTTTCTCCATAGATGCACACAAAAACTGAACATACACCCCGTCAACTTAAAAGAATCTGAAACACTACCTTCCACAAAAAAGCATTTTGAATTTGAATTTCCTCTCTAACTTCTTGTCCAGGACTTTTATACAACTAGTCCTGATACCATGCTTAACAATTCTGTTTTATTACACATTCTAGTACAGTTTCCCCGAGATTTTAGAAGCTACAGATGTTCAATGTTTACTATAATACAGCAATACACATAACTAGTCATGGCCTAATATTTTCCTGTGCAGTCCATCTCCTGGTCGTTGATGATCAATACTCTGCAGAAGCTACAGCTGCATATATCGAGACATCTCTACAGTCATTTGGTGAAGAACACCAGAAAAATCAATATCTGACAACCTGTGATTCCGTGCCACACATTGCAAACGGAAACAACCCATCTACATAATTCATGCGTCGCTGGCATTCACAACCTGCACAATTGCATATCGTACTCTTGACAGGGCTTCTGAAAAATGGTGTAGTCAAGTAAACACCCATGTTAGTGCGCGAACACCTCCTTATATGACATTTAAAACGGGGTGTCAGCTGGTCTCAGTGGAGATTTATTTATGTCAATTAAATGTGTGCAGTTTGTTTCAAGAGTGTCTGACCGTTTTGAGGTAATCTTTCAAAAATATTTGGTACAGAATTGTATTGAAGTGATTGGTTAGGCGAACCATGGACATCAGCAACATTCATTAAGGACAATGTTCAGCATTATTTCAGTAGTCGATCTTTTTCATATGGACATGTTATGCTACATGATATACTGTATTCGTTCAAGCGTACAAGCTCTACTTAGCATACACTCTCCATTTGAGCAGCATCGGACACAATGAATGCAGTCTCCAATACCAGACACGACTGTTGAATCCGTCGTTGTCATTTAATTTCTACCAACGTATTTCTACAAATTATCAGCAGGGGTAGAACTTCAGCATTTATTTTACTGGACAGCAGGACTAGTAAAGACAAAAGTTTACTAGTCCGCCAAAAGGTTTACTAGTCCTGAAAATATCAAAACAACACAAATTTAAATTGCAACAAATGCGTCAGACGGTCCATGGTGGCCGTTTTCAGCACTTGAATGGCTGGTCAGTCGGTGGGCAGTTGCAGTGTTTTTCCAGCTTGCGTTTTTCTGCTGGTTTTGCAACCCCAGTCAAGTAATGATACATCGTGCATAAACGTAGACTAATAAAGCAATGTAGATGTAAACCGTATTCGAAAACCGTGCATTTGAAAATGACCACCAATTGCACTCATTAGCCCTACCCCTCTACCAGATACGCTAAACCAAACAAAACTGTCATTTCAGAATTCGATGTCACACAACAGCCAATCAACAGCACTGTTTCACTTTTCACTGTCGCCTCATTACGTAAAGAATTAGTTTGTCAATGGTACGGATGGTGGCATCATGCAACATGCTGATTTTTACTAGACAGCCGGACTAGTTGGTAGGCAGATTTACTAGTCCGCCATAATCTTTACTAGTGTACGGACTAGCGGACTAGTGGGTAGTTCTACCCCTGATCAGACTATACAGTATTCTGGTATATATGTGAGACGCAGTCATGTCCGCTGAGATGGCAGTATGCAAAATGTGACATATTTCCGCTAACACACGTTTAGCGTAAGGTTTATACCAAGTATAGATATGTACAATATTGAAAGGAGATGCCACCAGATATATCTGGAAAAATAAAATAATAACTTGCCTAAATTTGTTTTTACCTGCGACTTTTGGATTACAGTAAAAACTGTAGGGCGTGCTATAATCTGATCATCTTACATGTTGTGTTGTGCTGTCCTAACTGTCCACAACATTTATAACAGACTTGACAGAATGAGATGATGCTTAATAGTCGAACGCTGCTGCTCAAACAAGAACATAACCAGAGTGGTATTAACTGATTTAGTAAATGTAACAGACCAAGATAGTGTGCCACATACTGTATCTAGACTGCACGTTGACAACTGTCTAGATGACTCATTACTTATGTTCGTTTTTTTCTTTTGTGTGGGTGTGCATGTGTTGACATTTATGTGGATAAATGATTACCTTCATTTAGGTTGGTAAAATCATGGAAGTGACTGTGGTCCTGTATGATACATTTTATCAAGATAAATCACTCAATGTTCAAAATGTCGCTAGGAATCAAGTGTAACAGTTATACAATACCCATCCTATAGAAGAGATAACATGAAAAACAACCATGTCCTTAGGGATCATCTCAGAATGTCGAAGTCCAATATCAGACTAAATTACTTTTGTTTGGGGGAAGCGGGCTGCGGGTCACAGGCAGTTTTGTCTCACATCGGACACCGCTTCGGACTGTTAAAGGAACAAGCAACCCAAATATTAAAAATCCTCAAACCACAGAAGAATGTATACAGGATCATATCTCATCATTTTTATTAAATTCTTAAATCATTTAATAACGATTTAGGCAAAATTACTTTGAGGTATTGAGCCTGTATAGAGGTTGACATTTTGGGCATTTCGCAACTGCGAGTACATAACATCACACTTCCACTACCGCCACCACCTCGGGCGGTCAATATAATTAAAAACTCTCCAGCCACCAGAGGTGTCAACCCTGACTATCTGTTACCAGTGATATTTTGATTAGATATCCTTGAGATAAGCAGAAAATCCTTACAGATTTAGCGCAAAAACACACCTAAAACAGTACAAAACAAGTAAAGTGGGTGTGCACAAGATACACAGGTTTTATCACACAGGCCTACAACAAGCATATAATGTAACATAGGCTCGTCATATTCGTGCGTAATCGTCATTTTTTTTCAATCGTACTCTATGAAGTTGTTCAACATACCAAATTCTCGTACTCGATCATAATCGTAATCCGTATTATAAGTGTCTGCATGATGTATATTGATCCTGCCCCTTGTGGATGTCCCAACTGCAGTCCCTTCCTGAAAATCTAAGTTGTTTGTTTGCATATATTCTGATATTGTGCTTGACCTAACATTAACTCATTACATGCTAGAAAATGGTAGCAATGTACAGACAGTGGGTTTACACTGTTATTGAAAGTGTGAAAAATCAGTCGATTATAAAACCCTAGCTTCGAAAATACTTGCTCTAATGAAACAATGAATGATGAAGCAGCTTGATAACGTGCATGGTCTTCATCCGTTTGCTCTTAAAGACTTTGCGATCGCACTGTCTGGGCATAGTCGTGGCAACAGTTTGGTAAAATGGTCGGCGACGGCTGTTGGGAGGTTGTGCTCTGCCACAAAATATGCTAACATCACCTCAGATTTTGTGGTAGAATCAGGAATGACCGCCCTCACCTTGACAAAAAAAGAAGTCAACGGTGTGTGTTGTAGTACTGATTTCAGTTGCCTGGATATGCTCGCAGACATCATGTATGCCAGACGCCGTAACCTTTATGTCGCACAAACAGACTGAGCACCAGGCATGATGCTCGCCAAGCTTCGAATTGGTGACTATGTCGTCGAATAGCTGGACCTATTCCGGCTTGAATACAGCCACATAACTTTTCCGCTTCTTTGCTTGTGCACCCATAATTTTCTAGCGCTGTGAGTGGATTGTATGTGGTCAAATTCCAAGAAATGAGACGTAGACGAGGCGCCTTACAGCGTTTCAAAATATGCCACCAGGGGCACCACCACCAAAACAAGTAATTGTCAAGCAAATGCCACAGCACCCAAGGACACTGCGGGGAACGAGATGCGATGTGAGTGAAATTACCATAATAGATATGTTGGTGATGGATAGTGTAGCGACAACTTGGCAGAAATTTGGGGTCCATGGCCGACTGCCCTATATCCGAATCCGCTTTGTAAATTAACGAGGCACGTTATAACGAGGGTTGAAAAATTTTTAAATAGTACAATTACAGAAATCCGTGAGCATCGTCTCTCACAGCCGTGAGCCTGTGTAAATCGCAAAAATCCGTGAGACTTCACACCTCTGCCAGCCACTGAGGTGCAAAAAGCACACAGGTTCACAGGATGTTTATAATATATGCAAGTGATAAATTTACCATGAAAGTACTTGACGAAGTTGATCGAACTGATGTAGCACGTGGGTGTTGATGGTTCATGTGGGAACCGGAATACTCTGATTGACTGATTCCGAACTACCTGCAGAGCTTTCGCCATATACGGCTACGGAAGTTGAAGATATAGCCTATCCGTCTCAGACTCAGAATGATGAAGAAAACTAGTACAGTTGTGACCAGTGCCCAAGCAAAATGAAAGATAAAAAATGCTGCTGGGATTACCCAGACGATCGACTACATCTGGATGGCAGATGTCTTGTAGACAGGGAAATTTTTTTTCAAGTTTGTCTCCAGCCTGCAGTACTGATGCTTGCTTTCGCACAGTTTATGGTGCACAGGTGGCAATGGGGCAGCAGAATGGCAAGTCAACTGAGTAATACATTGGTATCATCATAATGATCGTATATATATCAATGTTTACAAACTTTCGACAGAGGGGAGAGTGCGGGGGCTGAGGCTAGATGATCGAAAGTAATTTCGTCTGATATCAACATTCTGAGATGATCCCTTAGTTCAACATTATGTGCCTACATACATAGGCCTACAGTCAGGGGTCAGTCATAGGGTTTCATAAAGAATTTGTACTGGGCAGACGAAGACTGCGTAAATTTGAACAGTTGTTCACAATCCTATGGCTATGGGCAGTATGAGTATGGCCTAGACTATGACTATGTATGTTGTCTATGATTGTAATATGAAGCTAGGTATGTACACCAACCGCTGTGTGCGTGTGCGGGCGTATGCGAGTGTATTTTGAATGTTGGCTTGTGTCGTGAGAACTTGTATTGTAATTGATGCACGATTTAGTTATTTACAATCACACCCATTCATGATTCATTGATTCACGATACGCTAACGCAATTTTACATCCGAAAACTCAACACGACAATAATGGTACCCCGGAAATAGGGTAGGAAATACTACCTGCTAACAATTACAGTAGCAATTTTCATAAATGTTCACGTACCTTAGGCTTAGTCTTAGACTCACTGACTTAGTCTTAGTCCTTACTTAGACCGTCCATCACTCCATGTCATGGTATGGTCTGGTATATCGATAGAATACCGGTAACACTATACGTGTACAATTGAAACGCTCAGACCGCGGTGTATCACTTACAGACTACAGGATGCATGGACAAAAGTCGTTTCGTCTCCAGGTTCTGACCACAGTTTCTCGGACTCGGTTGTTAATTATTGGCTCGCAAGCATAGTTTATTTCGAATTATCGCCCACAACTGACCAATCACGAAATCGAGCACATGTTGACGTCATACACGGCTTGAGCCTTGACGTCTGGCGACAACAACAACAACAATGTCAACATTTCCTCATTAGACACACTTCCTCCTACGAGACCCGACAGGCGGCAGCACTTTCTGTTGTCTACGTCTGTTCAATACTCCACCAGGTGACGCCACTATTGTGTCTCCAGCGTGTGTCAGAATGTGTTGCATATATTGGTAGACTGCACTTCCTTGAGCATACATGTCAACTCTCTGTCATTCGTACGGAGTCTACGTTGTTCTGACATTGCCGGTAAATCTCCGTCCCGTGGACAGAAATCTCCCTTATTTGATGATCAACGAACACACAAATTGTGACGACTTTATTTCAGTTGAATTTCAGTTTTTGTAACACGATATTATAATTACTTCCATGAGCTCTGCACATGTCATTAGTCAACATAGAAAGAATGAACTGGATATTGCATGTCTTGAGAGTGAATGAGGATGTAAAGCACAGCCACGTGAAGCCAGAAGAAAAGTTGGTCGCTGAAAGACAAGACCAAGTTGACGACCTTACTGTCCTTATATGTACCGAACCACCTTAATTGCTTTGTTCCACGCCCGCCGTTAACAATAGACAGCGCCGCATTTAGGGCTGCCGGGGTCCATAGGGAGTAATTGGCCGGGTGTCGTAACGTAACGTCCTTCCTATCCCTTTTGTAATATGGACTTCACAGCAAAATACGACTTTAACCCATTTAGAACATCAATCTGCACCATACTGAAGCACTCGATATACGTCTAAACCTTTTCGACCCATAAAAATGACACAAAAGCGTTTTATGGAAGCCCCCATAACAATTATTATATTGTAGGAAGCCTAGCCCTAAACCTGCCATGGCCCGGCAATGGACGTCCATTATATTTTTATCATTTGATCATTCCGCCCCTTCAAAGGCCTCCTCTCTTGCCCCTTGGACTCTTGATTCACACTTTTCTCTCTCGGTATACGGCACACATGTACACATAAACCATCGCAATTGTCTGTGCTTGATCGTAAAGTATCATAGCTGTTCACCATGCCCAGTACTCGCTATACACTACGGCATCTTAAGTGATACCGTTGGCTATAAACATGCATTTGGTTGGCATTTCATCTATCACGGCATCCTAGTAAAGACGCTCATCCGATCGAAGACCATTTCCATACATATGCCGAGTTCTCTTGTACCGCTGTACATATGGTTGTATGTTCGTTGGATTTCTTGACATTTTATCTGTCCTGTGATGCAATGTACAACACCATTGCTCTTGCATAATACACAGTGAGTATTCTTCCACGAGTCTGAGTTTGTAGACTGCCTTCCCATAGATCACTAGATGAGGGATTGTCATAGCTTGATATCGTCTGTAGGCACTATAAATACAATAGCTCCCTTGCCAAACATGGATACATAATCGCTAGGCGGCGCTGACTCGACTTCCGGGTAGTTCAAACAAAGACTATATAGAAGGAATACCTATATCACATAACTTAATTTTTATTACTGTCCGCCATTTTGGAATCACGCACCCCAGCGCTCATAGCGGACGTTGTGTCACGAGTCATGGTGTCTGTTGGTAAGAGCGGTCACGGCGGCATAATAAAAGGCAGGAAATGCAAGTTTTGGTAACTTTAATTTGTTGTCTCATGTCACACCTTATTTGCACCAGGCATTTTTTCTGATTTTATTTTGCAATATTTCTAGATGTTTAACATCTGGATTGTATATATATAGACCATACAATAACATGTAATAACAGTATACGTTTTAATACATTTACAAAATTGCGAAATGATTGGATAATAATTATATTTGCAATATCTGCATCAAATCTGTTTGATTTAGGAGTATAAACATTATCAGCAAAAGACTAGTATTAAAAAGAGATATATATTTGTATTATACAGACCAACGACCATACCTACGCAAGTGTTGTGACAGCCGATATGATCACTCCTGAGCCGAACTTTAACCCAGCAGGTGTTCAAAGCATAGCCCAGGTAATAGATAGCATATTGATGTCATTCTATTTTAGTATAGTTGTCCTTGTAATCTACAGCCCTTTCCAAAAGCGGGAGGGGCTGTATTCATTTATTGTATTATTAATGATCATACTGTATTGAAAATATACTTTTTTTTAAAGTATTGTGCATTTAGAAAAGTAAATATATTCAAAATGTATGTTTTGACTCACAATAATATGTTTGTTATAGGATATTAAACAAGATATGGAGAAACAATCTGTTCTAACATCTGCAACTTAAGGACACTGGCTGGGAATGTGGGGTGTTATTAAATGGCAGAGACCACAGTGCTGTACTGAGCATATATGCTAAACATAGATTTGGTCTACCATATATACATGTACATGTATAAAATTGGTGTGGCTCCAATTACCAGTAAATATATATGAATATGGTTGTATCATTTCATAAAGTAATGGATTTGTAGCTCGAGGTAATGAACCTGGAACACTCTATCACCATGCCAGCTGATCTTCTACTGACCCAAGATGGGGTAGTAGAAGCAGCTGTTGCTTTGGGCATGAAGCCAGCCACTGTTGCTTTCTTTGAAGGACAGCTAAGAAACTGCAACAGGGAAAATAAAGGTTCATTGCACATATATTGCAAAATATTTATGTTCACGTGGTTCTAAATTATTCTGATTATTAGTGTTATTATATCATATATACAATGGTCTACATTGAAAAATATATGTTTAGGATTTGATCATAGACCTATGTTTTGATTAAATATATATGATAAACGAGGCGTATGCATTCCCAGGCAACTAGTTATTCTACCTTGTGTTTTATGCGGCTGTCAGATCTTGTTTTACTGATTTATTTCCGCACCTAACGATGATTTTTTTTTTTCTTTAATTTATTTTAGGACACAGATGGGAAACATGAAGCATGAATAAATGATCTGGTTGAATGACTGAGACATGAATGATTAATATGATTTATTTTTTAATATGTTTATCTGATATATTGTCTCAGTAATATTTGTGTACTACTTAAGCCATATATATATAGAACACATTATAACTGTGTATTATGCAATCCCAAACTTCAATAACAATTAATCTATAAAAAATGTGTGTTATACCCATGATAGGCATTAATTTTGTTAGTAGTTCCCATCAGGCATGCCACCATGATTGTGACTGATTGTATATGGATGTTTGTGGAAGATCTGCAACATTTTATATCTGTGATATTATATTGTACGTGTAAGTACCTAAATTGCGTATGTTGATGGTAGTTGAATTTGGTGATCTGTTCTCAAACATACCTAGTGTAGATGAACTTAAAGAATAAACGTATAATCAACTCATAAACCTGTATTTATATTTTGAATGGGTAAACGAGCAGTGATTTGCAATGGATTATTGCAGTCATATTAACATTGCAAAATTAAATCCACGATGAATAGTTATTAGATACATGTTAAAAATACAACAGTGAAACTGCAAAATTGAATCACTGATTAATATTTTCTGATTTTCAAACCACAAAATAAAATTCCTGCAAAAAGTAAGTTTATAGTATGAAATGGAACAACCTAATAAGTATTTAGCTGTAACTTGGGTAGGTGGGTGGATAGTTATAATCCTAACCAAATCAGAAGTAATGATGTCCCGGACTATAAAGAGCAGTTGTCTTATACACCAAAAGTGGTATTCATTTTTATCTTGAATAATTTGCTAGTATATGATTTCGGGGCTTGCAGTTAGGTTGACACACATATTAGCCAACTAATTAATCAAGCATTTTTTTTTTTTAATGTGGGGGACGAGGACATTACACAAGCTGAGTGCTGTGCCTAAAAAAATTATGAAATACGGCCGCTACGGGCGCTAGTGGTTCAAAATGCAAAATGGCGACGATGAAGTGACATATCTCTCTATATACGATCTCTGGTTCAAGCAGCGGCCGTGTACTTTTGCCCAGTCGAAACTGTACACAATAGCTGCTGCTTTTGGTCAGAAATTTGAGGTATCTTAGTATTGAAATTATATAGAATGTTGACAGGAAATAAGCAAGAAAACATGTATTTCGACAACTTCCATTGATGGTGTGTAAATTATGAGATATTATGTAAGAAACAGGGCTGAAATAATTAGCCGCGAGCCAGCGCTATCAGTGGCTTGTCAGCATACCAGCGAGTATAAGTCAGTTACGCTGTCACTCGGGGTTCCTAGTTACCGCCCGGGATTTCGTCAGCAAGAGAATGTCCATTTGTAAAATATGAACCGAGCAGTGTTATGTAGAAGTTCGTTTGTGTGCTAGTGTATGAACAAATCACATACATATCACTGTCCCGAGCACACACTGATCCCCTTATTTAGAATTCAGACATGGCGTCAAATACATTGTATTTAAATATAAATACTGAATATATAACATAAGATGATACACATCACCAGTGTGATCCTATAATGGTCTGTAATTTTAATATTTATTAATCACCCAACCGGTAGTTTATTAATACACATGTCAATATTTGATGATTCTACTCAGCTAGGGGTATTGGGACGTTGGGTTGACCGTTGTAATATCATTCTGGATTGTACCACACATATGAGTCAACTCCACCTATCCATGAGTCAGACATCAGGAATTACTTTGTCTTCCATAAACATACAGTCTCTGGTAAGCTGTTGAATTTCAAACGACAGCTGAAGAAGGCCAGAAAACTGGCTGCTGAGCGTTATATATCTAACATCGAGACAGGCGAGGGGACATCTGCCTTGACATACTTACGTGCCACGAGCCGAGCCAGTATGGCATTGACATCATACACTGTGTCCGTATGTGTGGTGAATGAGACTGGAATGATACATAGTGGGGAATGTTCGTATAAAGCAGGTCAACCAGGGTATGTTTGCATAATACGCCCATGTCACTCCACTTCTTAAGAAGTCATCTCTGCCTAAACAAAAGCTAAACAGTTATAGACCTATTTCTAATCTCAGCTTCATTTCCAAAATAACAGAAAAGGTTGTAGCAAGTCGTCTAAGGTCTCACATTAGCACAAATGTCTTAACTAATGTGTCACAATCAGCATATAGGCAGTTTCATTCAACCGAGCCTGCCCTCTTAAAGGTTCATAATGATATTAACTTGAACATTAATAATGGTAAATAGGCGAGCGGCAAATCTCCAAAAAGTGTTTTATTTTAGGAGTTTAAATGGCTTCCCCTACACACACCCAACTGTTATATCATTGGAAAGCCCTACATCTCCCCGTCACGATTAGGTCTTTCGTAGAGTTGCGAAATGGTGCAGTAAGCGTGAATCCAACGTCAAACAAGGTTACTATCAAACGATCAATTTTAGAAATTGGGCGCGTCCGAAAACTTCTTAATATTACAATGGCTATCTAGCTACTTTATTTAACTAGAAAATGGCCAAGCCATATATTGTTGGAAAGCGTATTGTCGCACCTTCAAGACATTGTGCGCCGTGATGCTGTATCCTGGAATGATAAGAGTGACGACAAGGTCAAACAAGATCACCCATCAAATGACGAATATTCGAAAGTTTACAATGCCGCGAACACCATAAAGTTACACTGACTGTGTTTCTACTTCACCAATGCGGACAAGTCATATACTGTAAGAAAGGACAATTTTTCCCCGTTAAAGTGCTGTTTGACATGGCGCTGTGAGGTGAAGCAAATTGTGTGGAGCGCAGTTCAAACAGGGTCACCGTCAATTGATGAATGTTAGAAATTGCGCAATTCCGCAAACGTTACACAATTTCATTGGTTGCGTATATCTGCGTCACCTACATACTCATGGCCAAGTCATACGCCACTGGAAAGCATCATTTCTCGCCGTGAAAAGGAGGTATAAAGTCGAACCATCGAGTGACACAGTACGCGTGTAGTGAAGGTCAAACAAAGTCCCCATCAACTTCTTAATATTCAAAATTACGCCATTCCATAAACAGTATACAATTACAATGTTTGTCTATCTATTTGCCAATGTACACAAGGCAACATCATATACCATTGGAAATCGTATTGTACCCCCGTCAAAATGAGGTATTACATGGGACTGTTTAACAGAGCTACAATTATGTGAAGCGGACGTTGAACGGTCAACATCCATGTGGTTACCATTTATGTTTTATAACACCTTAAAAATCGAGCAATTTTCTGTTCTTTTTGTGTCTGCCAAAATATTAAATCATCACAAAGGATTGCACATTGGTGAGTCAATTTGCTGAGGCTATTAGAAACATTCTACCCACCTTTACTTTCTATTCACTGTCATCGTCGTCATCGTCACGTAGAACGTCTTGGTCGCCAGTCGAACGTGGGTTTCCACATTTTTTATTCATATCACATGTGCACAGCTCTGTGCAACACAAACTGTTCTGACTGCATGAACAATTGATTGTGCAGCAACTTCTACTTGAGTAGGAACAGATGAGTCCTTCCAGGAGCTCTGACGCCATTGGACCTTTGAAGAAGACAGGTACAAGTTTGCCATTCTTTCTCACCCATTCATGCTGCAGTGGGGACCCAGTATCTGGCTTGGCCACATGTGAAGACATCCAAGACTTCGTTTGCCACTGTGCCCGCCTTGCATGTTCCTCGAAACTTCCTTCACATGGGGGAAGCTTCGCCAACTACCTGTCCTTTCCTTTTGATACGTCTTAGCCGCAAACGGTTGAGTTTGATGTGTGCACTCTTCCCTGTGTCCCTTAGGTTGTACAACGCTGCTGTGAATGCTGGCGCTGCGATAGTGCATCCTCTTTATCGCTGTTTCCTACGTCGGCAAGATTCATGAAGTGGCCTGCCCCCTTCTGCATAACAACGTTGAAAACAGTTTTTTCCCAATTCCAAACAGGGAGGAAACTGAGTCACACCCTGTTAATGAATGCATGGCGGGAAGTATGTTGCAGAACTGCGGACCGAGTTCAGTACAAATCGAATGCACAGGTACAATACAGCGCTTGTCTGTGGTGCTGGTGGTGGTTCCAGTTTCAATCCACATGTTGATTATATTCGCCATTTTGGGAAAGTAGTATGCAACAAGCACTAAGACATCTGTGTATGGTGACTTAATTGTTACGATTCCTAGAACACCACGTGCTCCGAAGTCTGAATCAGCAAAACCAGCATGCAGAAGCATCCTGGTGTCAGCTTCGTTTTGTTTACTGGCAAAGTGTCTGTCTTCTTCTACACCTCGACTACTGGTGGATTTCACTACCTCACCATCTGCGAAGCCTCCAACAACCAGGAGTGTACACGTTGTGTGTGCTTCCAGCCACTGGGGTGATGCCTGACAGACCATATATTCACAAAGAAAGTTCTCTAGTGATTGCTTGTTGAGTGGAACATTGAGGAACCTTTTCCATGGACGTACTGGGCGCCCACCAATCACCTGGTACTACTTGCACGCAGATGTTGATCCTGTGCGGCGGTCCTTTTCAGCAGTTTTCACATAGTTATCGTCATCATATCTATTAAACGCTTCCACAACTGTGTCAGCTGTCTGAAATCCTGTCAGAAGTTGAATGAATTGAAATGGTCCCTCGCCATCATTTAAATGACGGCCATGGCATCCCTAATATACACTGTGGTTGCAGTGGTGCTTTGTGGTAGTTCAGATACTCTGTCGCCTTGAGCTTCTAGTTGATGGCCCAGTTCCGCTTCGTTAGTTTTCCGCATTGTACCATCAGCATGAAAAATGGCCATCGACACTGGCCCTATCGGGTAGCCGAGAACGGTGGCCATAGAAACATTATCTCTGCACCTCGCCAACGACAGGGCTTTGCGGAACACAATCTCTGGACTAATAGCTGCTGTTACAACGCCTCCCTTGCCACACTTCAACTTGGTCTTTTTCGCCATGTCAACAAATGTTATCAGGCCTTACTTGCTGATGGGGCTGTAGAAGCTGCAAGTTTCACCTGATTCAAGTGCGCCATGCACAAATCTCTCCAGCTTCTCCCCTCCAGTACCTACGATGTTGAGGAGCGAATTTTGCACACCCAGTGTTGCATGCAGCCCCGTAGATAAGTTGGTGATTGCATCTGGGTGAAATTCAGGCTCGAACGGATTGGTCACGTTGTTAACAGCATGCTTCGTCAGAGCTCACATGCTCGTCATCCCTCTTCAGTGTAGATCCCAGTACTTCTTTGTGATCCTTGTCTTCAGTATTTGTGGACAAACCACTCCCTTCTCGCATTGCTTTAGCATATTCACTCATGAGTGCCTCATCAATGTCCACCTGATGAGTGCTGGCTTCTTTCTAGTCAGTCCGACTATACCACTGCTTCCCTTTGCATCTCTGATGACTGTATTCTCTGAGCCCATGTCGTTCGAGATCCCATTGAAACTATATTTTGAATCAAACTGTACAATGCAGTGTCATAAGGACACTGTGTTGTAACTGTTGACGACGTTTCCTTTGCTTTAAGATTTGTTTTACTCAGGTAGGATGAAAGACATGATGAGTGGTACACGGCATCCTTAGCTATCAAGTCCTCCTCCGATATTGTGCGAATCATTTCTTCGTCTCCTCTTTGACGTGCAGCCTTCTTCAGGTTGGTTGCCAGTTCAAATGTTTAAATTTTATGCAACCTTTTGTCTTTCCCGTGTGACTTCTTCGAACATGCAATACAGACAGACCAATCTGTCGAACCAGTGCTCTTTCTCGTTGCCATACTAGGTATACGTGATACTGATTGTTGAGAATCCGTGTCATTTGGTGTTTCTGGTTTGTGTGGATCAGCTCGTATTTATTATGCTTCGTAGAATGTGCAATTTTGACAAACATATGGCGTATATATATATATATACATACATATATTGATATTCTAAAACATAAATAATTTTACTTTTCATCGTTTGACTTCAAAGCAAATATTAGAACAATTTGTCTTAACATTTCCAGAATAGCACAATTTCGAAAATTCATCATTTGGTAGTGACCTTGTTTGACATTCACTTCACACATAATACTCCATTTAATAGCTATACGTTATACCTCATTGTAACGGGAAGACAGTAAGCTTCCCAACGGTATATGAAATGGACATCAGTAAGTAGGTAACGTAGCTCCATAACCATTAAGATTTTGTAAAGCTTGTAGGATGGCGCAATTTCTAACTTTCATCAATTGACGGTGACCGTGTTTGAACGCTGCTCCACAGAAACTGCTTCATCTCACACCGCCATATCACACAGTATTTTGACGGGGAGAAAAATTGTCCTTTCATACTGTGTATAATATGCCAGTAGTCGTGAAATAGAAACACAGTCAATGTAACTTTATGATGTTCGCGGCATTGTAAACTTTCGAATATTCGTCATTTGATGGGTGACCTTGTTTGACCTTATTGTCACTCTTATCAATCCTGGATACATCATCATATCGTACACTGTCTTAACGGTGAGACAATACGGGTTCCAAAAATATATGACATGGCCATTTTCTATTTAAATAAAGTAACTAGATAGCCATTGTAATATTAAGAAGGTTTCGGAAGCGCCCAATTTATAAAATTGATCGTTTGATGGTGACCTTGTTTGACTTTGGATTCACGCTTACTGCACCATTTGGCTACTATACGACAGGCCTAGTTGTGACGGGAAGATTTAACAAGATTTAACAAGATTGCCATTCAGAGAATTAACTCTAGATGGCAGGTGGACAAGGAAGCCCTTTGGCTTATCGAGAGTCCAACCCTTTTATCTACATATATCCAGCCCTTCTGAGGTATGAGTCGATTTTATTTTTAAACATATTCACACTACTAGCACCAACACAATCATCAGATAATCTGTTCCATTCATTCACAGTCCTTTGTGAAAATGAGAACTTTCTCACGTCTAATCTACACTGCTCTTTTACTAATGTAACTTCATGTCCTCTAGTCTTTCTATCTTTCTTAACTGAAAAAAACATATTTCTATCAATATTTTCATAACCATTCAATATTTTAAACACTTCTATCTGATCTCCTCTCAATCTCCTGGTCTCTAGTGTTGTTAAACCACATTCTTTTAGGCGTTTTTCATAACTAAGATCCCTCAGTTTTGGTATCATTTTAGTAGCTCTCCTCTGTACTCTTTCTAGCATATCTATGTCCTTCTTGCGGTATGGCCTCCACGCTTGTATACAATATTCTAAATGAGGCCTAACTATTGTTTTGTACAGCGGTATTATTAGTTCTTTTCTTTATATGCTATATTTCGCCTAATCAATCCAAGGATTTGATTTCCTTTTGAAGCTGCAATTCCACACTGCTCTGAAACCTTCATGTCAGCACTAATTGTCAGCCCTAAGTCTTTTTCTTTTACAGTAGTACTTAGTACAGTTCCCCCCATTGTATATTCTACATATTCGTTCCCATGTCCTGTGTGGAGGCATTTACATTTCCCAAAATTGAACAACATTTGCCACTTTTCAGACCATTTGATCAACCTGTCAAGATCATCTTGTAAATGCTGTCTATCCCCATCACTTTTAATCCTTCTAAACACTTTTGTATCATCTGCAAATTTCAACACCTTGCTAGCTATATCATCGTCCAAATCGTTTATATATATTAAGAATAATATAGGTCCCAGTACTGATCCCTGTGGAACCCCACTCAAAACTGATTTCCAGTTTGAAGCCTCCCCATCAACAACTACCCGTTGTCTTCTGTCAATCAGCCATTTTTCTATCCAGTTAATTATACCATTTCCTATGCCATGGGCTTTTAGTTTAAGCAGTAATCTCTGATGTGGCACTTTGTCTAAAGCTTTTTGAAAATCTAAGTAGATGATATCTACTGGTGATCCATCATCTACCCACTTAGTGATATCTTCCAAAAAACATAACATATTTGTTAAGCATGACCTCGCTTTTAGAAACCCATGTTGAGATGGGTTTATCAAGTTATGTTTAACAAGAAAATCCACCATGTGATCTTTAATTAGTCTTTCTAATAATTTACAAATCACTGATGTTAAACTCATTGGTCTATAGTTATCTGACTTGTTTCTCGAACCTTTTTTAAATAACGGTATAATGTTTGCTTCTTTCCATTCTAAAGGAACCACTCCCTCTTCTAATGACAAGTTGAAAACTGTTGCAAGCGGTATGCTAATTTGTTCTACAATTTCCACTAGTAGTTTGGGTGGAATACCATCCACTCCAGGTGATTTATTTTCCTTCATAGCCCTAATTTTCTTAGCTACCATTTCTGGGGTTACAATTAACTGTCTTAAATAGTCTGATTCTGCCCCCTTGAACTTAGCCTCTGATACTGGCAGTCAACTAGTGTCTTCTCTGGTAAACACTGAACTAAAATACTCATTTAGGTCTTCAGCCATTAAGAATCCTTCTGATATTATATTTTCAGCACTATCTTCTAGAGGACCGACCTTATCCTGAACTTTCTGTTTGCTTCGAACATACGCATAAAAACTCTTGCTGTCATGTTTTATATTACAAGCTAATTTATGTTCATAGCTTCTCTTTGAATTTCTAATTTCAACTGTAGCTTGGTTTAGTGCTTCTTTATAAATGTTGTAGTCTTCGTCATTGCCAGTACGTCTATATGACTTCCACATCATTTGTTTATACTAAATTTTTCTAATGGCTTCTTTCGATAAATATTTCTTTCTGGTCCGTTTCCCTTGTTTCTTGAAGGGAACAAATTTATCTACGATGCACTCTATTTCATTCTTTAAGATATTCCAGCATTCTGTTGCTGTCTTATTCTTCAGTGTATTATTCCAGTCTATCTTTGCTAAATATTTCCTCATTTCCTTATATCTTCATTTGTGGAAATTTCTCCTGAACTGCTTTTTATTATTTCTTTCTGATTTTACTTTGATGGTAAAATGTATCTGGTTATGATCACTACTTCCCAGAGGCTCACATAATTTAACATTGTCAACTAGTTCATTCTGTGAGGACAAAACTAAGTCTAACACATTCTCTCCCCTGGTTGGTTCTAGCACATGTTGAGAAAGGAAACTATCTTGTACTAAAACTAAAAACTTGTGGTCCTCACTACCCATACTCTGTAGAGATTTCCATTTTATATGCCCATGGTTAAAATCCCCCATAATAACATAGTCCCGTTTGCTCACTTCCCTTATAGCGTTTTGTATCTTTTCATTCTCTTCTATGCTTATGTTTGGACTTCGATAAACTTATCCAACCGTTAACGTTGAGTTTCCTGTAACTATGTTACACCAAACAGCTTCTTCGCAATCTGCTTCTCTGTCTAATTTTATTTCATAAGCCTGGATAGATTCTTTAATATATAAAATAACTCCACCTCCCCTTCTTCCTATTCTATCTTTCCTAAACATTACATATCCTGTCAGTCCCAATTCGGCATCTGATATATCGGTGGTTGCCCATGATTCGGTTATACCTATTATGTGAGGGTCAATATCTTCTACCATAATGTTTAGTTCATTTCTTTTGTTTACTATACTCCTTGCATTTAAACAAACACATTTATACCCAGCTTCAGAACAGTTTTCCAGACTGTTCTTTGCTGAATTATTTTGCTGCCTTTATCTATGCCTCCAGTTTCAGGCTTCTCTGCGAGTCCCCCCTGCGAATTTAGTTTAAATAGATGCAACCTGTCCCACTGTCAACAGATCGCAGCAGATTCTCTGAGAATACTGCTGCCCCCTTTCCACTTAGATGGAGGCCATCTCTCATGTACATATCTTCTCTCCCAACAAAGTACCCCCATAAATCTATGAATCCCACGCCCTCTTCCTCACACATCTGCTCAACTAGTGCGTTGATCGCCATCCTCTTACAGTTTCTGTATCTTGTCCCCCTTCCTCCCATTACTGGCAAAATTCCTGAGAGAATAACCTGTTCCACTCTTGTCTTCTTTAGCTTCCTCACTAGATGTCTGTACTTCTGAACTATACCAGTTGTTCCCTCCTTGTCTGCATTGTTTGTCCCAACGTGTACTAGTATAGACCCTCCCTTGCCATGCCCCAATACCTTCTCTACCCTTTCGGTCACATGCAGGGCTTTCCAATGATATAACATTTGCGTGTGTGTATGGGGGGCCATTTAAATCGGTCTGTTAGGTGGTTCTACCGCTCGCCTAAAAGTGACTGCACTTACCTTACTAGATCTCTCTGCCACGTTTGACACGATTTATCACATCATTCTCATTGAACGCCTGTTAAAGTGGTACGGCACAGCTCTAAGCTGGTTTATTATTATATTTAACTGATAGATATCAAACTATAAAGATTGGGAACTGCTTTTCAGCTGCAATGCCGGCTTTATTTGGTGTTCCCCAGGGTTCTGTTCTTGGGTCTTTGCTTTTTACTCTTTACACCACGCCACTAAGCTCTGTTATACAAAGACATAACTTGGATCATCATCTTTATGCTGATGATACTCAGATCTACATTTCATTGGCTACCCCGGATACAAATCGCTCCCTTAACCAACTTATTGATTGCCTTCAAGATAACTTCCACTGGATGACTGACAGCAAGTTGAAATTAAATGCAAATAAAACTGAATTGATCATTATTGGTACTCCAATGCAGCGTAGTAAACTGGATGGTTTTTTTCCCAATGCGTATTTTGAATCAATATATCACGCCAGCAACCTCTGTGCGGAATCTAGGAGTGATCTTTGATAGTAACTTCAATTTCCGACAACACAGATCTAAACATGTCGCTGCTGTTTTTATCATATTCGTGATCTTCGCCGTATTCGCGGGTATATGTAATTTTCTGTTGCTAAGACTATTGCAACAGCGCTTGTTAGCAGCAGACTTGACTATTGCAATTCCATCCTTTATAATATCGCTAGCAAGGATATCACAGAACTTCAGCGTGTCAAAAATTGTCTAGCAAGAGTAGTTACAAGATCTCCTCGTTTTTCTCGCGCTGTACCACTTTTGAAGTCTTTGCATTGGCTTCCTGTACGATATCGTGTAATATTTAAGATCTGTACCATTACATACCAGGCACTGTCCTATAAGCAACCATCTTATTTGCATTCATTGCTTACTCCTGTTAGAAAACCTATCCAACTTCAATCATCTAGTTCTGACCTACTTTTTGTTCCTAGAGTCAACACTAACATTGGAACTAGGGCTTTTTCTGTTGCTGCACCAACTCTTTGGAATATGCTCCCTCTTGAAAATATTACAAAATTCCGTCGTCATTTAAAAACGTATCTTTACAACCTTGCTTATCCACCGTAGCTCCTTAGCGCCTTGACCCATCTATTGACAACTAAAAAATTACACATGGATTTTGTGATTGACCAATCCTTTTGTTTTGATGCGCCTCTGAGGGTGGTTTCCAAGGATTTAGGCGCAATAGAAGTTATCGTATTAATATTATTATAGTGGAGCGCTTCTTCTCACCTTGCTGAAGACTGTGCAAATGGAAACGTCCCATCTCGAATCACGTTGACCTAGAACCATCTACAATCCAGAGAAGGACCAGGATCAAAGTATAAAATCTCAGCCATATTCTGGAGTATATAATGCTGGACCAAACGTGAATCCCACTGCATTCGTGAATGGACTCATTGATGCCATGTCATCGTTCAACACAGAATGTGCCCTATATCAGGCTCTGAGATGCGAGCCTGGTGATGTATCAAGCTTCCTGTCGTTGTTTGACGTTAAGTACCAGTATGGTACTCATATCGACCTGTCGCATGACACTATACAGGCTGAGTTCTTTAGCTTCGTTGACAACCTAGCAGCCCCACAAGAAATCCTCACCAACCTGGAAGAATCCACCAGAGGGAAAGAAGTAAATCCAAACTGGGTGACGGCCCGGAAAGTACTAATCACTGTGTCAATGATGGGCGAGGTCATCAAACGCCAAAAACAAACAGAGTAGGACGTTTTGGTGAAACGCATCATGTATTCAACTGCAGTCATTGGTGTCAAGAGTCTGGCGTATGGGAACAAAATGGTGGCAAAAGAAATCTAAAATTATAGACTGTTAACGGAGACTCTCATTTTGCATGATTAAGCATGTTTTCATTGACCGATACTCATGTGTGTACCATGTGTGTATAATGATTTTGCGCGAGATGATGCGCGAGATAATAATCTTTTTTTATCGACACCACTCTTCCTATTGTTGTCTATAGTAGACAGTTCTGACCGGGAAGGACATTTACCTGATTGATGGCTGCCATTGGCTGAAGACACGTGTATACGTGGACTGATCTGGTATACTCACAAGGTTAGATAAAATAAAATATTATGATAACATATAATGTAAATGGTACGGCTGTTTGCAAGGGCAGGTTGGAGTCATAACATTGGCTAGAGTAGACTAATTTATGGTGCGGTGAATTCACACATATTTGAGCTCGCATGTCGCCAACCGGGTTTAGGACTGTAGAGGCCCCTGGGCAGTGGTTAACTGGTTATCATATCACTATAGTTTTTATTCGGTCCTGTGTACTACAGTATGAACGCCATAGCACGGCATAACCTATTTCATTTAAAACACACATCTATATAAAATAGCAGTTTTATTTCATATTTAATATATGTCTGCAGATGCAGAAGACACACAACAGAGACGCAAGGCGCCATAATCGATATGCATTATTGTGTCATATAGCGCTAGATCAAGATATGAGAGATACTCATGTTATGATTAAGCGAAACGTATTCTTAATGTTTCAATATTGAAAACGAACGGTTGCTAACTTGGTGATGATCAACGCTATATATATATATATATATATATATATATATATGTATATATACATATAGATAGATAGATAGATAGATAAATACGAAGTGCTACAGCGACTTAAAGAAATGCACCAGTAACTTCCCGATCAAGGATCAATTTATACAGGAAGTGTTATTTTCCTATGCCATCGTTTTCCTCATCTTTGAAATATTTTATAAAATCCAGCTCAGAATTATTGGTGCAGGTTGGATATTTGTTATCTTCGAGCACGCATCACCTAGCTTAGTCGCCCACTAGTTTGTCAGACGCTACCACGTAGAGGCACACGAACCTTTGGCCCATCGTTGACGTTTTGTGGATGCCCCCGGGCAAATGCCCTGTGTGCCATTCCCTATGTCCGGCACTGGGGAGATGATGTCTTTAATATATTGTGCCATTCTGCCAAAGGCCACCGGATTAATGTACAACAGAGTCGGGGTGTACTATGACAGACACTGACACTGTCTGCACGGTGGAACCCGATGGCAACAACATCATGTAGGTAATTAACACAGAACCGACGGAATTCTCGTTCATTATTGTTGCAGTTTAACGTTACATTGGCGTACATAAGCTAAGTCCAGCGTGTAACCGAGTTCCGATTTCTGTGATGTTACTCAACTGTGACGTGTGCTGCAACTGGATTGCGTTGGAGAGCGTCTCCGGGCGGACTACACACGACTAGTGTGAAAGGAGTTCGGCTGTGGAGAAATAAAACAGGGACGAGGAGAGATCGATGCGGGCGTGAACGGTTCGAAGACGACGACATGCCGTAATAATCGTGCACTTTTTATGATAGTCATCTTCAAGCTGTCGGGCGGTTTGTGCTATTTATTGTTGGAACGAAGCAGGCAGGTGGATTCGTGTTCACATAATGTGCAACGGCAAATGCCATAAAGTGATCGTAATGTTGCCCGCACTATGAAAAACGAGGTCACGTTGGTTTATATTATCACAGATATATCATTTTACAATGTTGTTGCCTTCTTAAATTGGTTCCTTCTCGGTCAGCTCTTGTTCACTGCGTTCTTCATCATTCAGTTCATATCCATTCAGCTCCTGTTTGTTCAGATCTTCTCTTTCATTCATCATTTGTTTATTTAAATATGTATTTAAAAATAAAAATAAAATAACAATATTGCTACTTTATAACTTACTATGTTAAACCTAAATTCTTCTAAATTGCCATAGAATATATAGAAATTCAAAGTTCTTTGCTTACGTACTTCATAAGCCATTACTTTCATAGCAAGCAATTGATTTTAATTTGCGTCTTAATATCGCCACTCAGCACAGGAAGGCCGAGAGACACAAGCCAACATAGCTATTGAGACACTGAAGTCACGTTTATTGTGTGATAAATACTCATAGACGCCGGAACCGGAGGGGGGCTTTTTGATGGACTCTGGAGATACGGTTATCCCTTCCCCCAATATTTTGGGATTGGTGCATTTTGGGGTGCAATTGGGGGGTTTGGGATAGCCTTAAGGTGGGGTAATTTCAAGGAAGGGGTGCAATTGGAGGTTTGTCGAAAGCCTGGAGGTGGGGTTTGTGTTAGTCTCAAGGGGGTGCAATTGAAAGTTGTTGGTGAGCTTCAAAATGTTTAACGTCACCGCGAAAAATATTCAACAGCACTCACACACACACACCTCCGTCATCCGACAGCGGAGTGGTGCTGAAGCTTCGGCTCAGCCAACCGAATATTAATTTCGTTCCGGCGCCAGTGATACTGTCTTCTTTTTTCACCTTTGCTCCCTTAGGGGTGAGCTCCACGACTCTGGGCGGCCCGTTCTGCCTGCTTTATAATTTCTCTCCATCTTTCTCGGTCTTCTGCGATTGTATTCCACTCTCAGCCGTGTTTAACTGCGCTTTCGAGATCTCGCTTTACACTATTTTTGCATCTTAGTAATGCCAAATAGCTTACGTAAATTTGAAAAGAACGCAAATTGGAAGGTTTATTTCATACATACATATTCTTATCCTATTGCTTGTAGACCCTATAATGTTCCAACCTATTGTAACCATCCTTATTTTCGTTTATTCATTCTCGTATTCATTGTGTTAATAATACACATAATTATGAGATCATTCAACATTGAGAGGTCGCATCATGGTTAAACAATTGAAGGAGCTGTGTGTGTACGTTCCGACGACAATGGAAGGCAATTTATTCCTAGTTTTTCATTTATTAAATAATGTAATGTTCTGAAGACTATACTACGTTGAAGATATACTGCCCGCCAAAGTGTGTTTAGTAAGAAGGTATGACCCTGGAGCGTTCAAATAGTAAACAAAACGTCCAGTTTCCAAAAAGCTTCATTGGCAATACGGCCGAGCCGGGGCTGAGTTAATTGCAATATCATTTAATGTTCAACGGTGTCCCATTTTCCTTCGTTCAACACAGCACACTTCATATTACAAATTACTACGTCCGCTAATTCCAGATAGAAGCGCTGTCTAGCTCCCTTTACTGTAGAAATGTCGTCCCAACATGCACAACGCGTCCATGAATGATAGGTAACGCACTCATGTATCATGATGGACAGTGTGACGCTTGTCGTGTATATTCCGAGGCGTGCCCGCGATAGCCCGGTGCATCAGGGTCAAGTATTCTCCGCTATATCGGTACCATGTCGGCTTAGAACCGCTTTGATGCTTTCGACATCGCCTCAACTCCTATCAGCTATCTGCCCAAGGTCGATAAACACGACAGAGCCCGTGCGACGGCATTTGCTCGTCTGACCAGCCGAGCCAGCTTGCTTTTTTGGTGTTGTCGCGTACGTAATCGCGTTGGACAACTCTCGTTTGAAATGTTTCATATGTAAATATTGCATTACGGGTTCCGCCTTGCGCGCGAAGGAGCTTGCACGAAGTAACAGCGGATTACGTGTTTTCCATGCTAACTGGACGAGAGAGGCAGCGACGTCTGGGCTGGGAGAACAGTAGTCCACATATACATGGTGTCGACACAGTACCAACGCTAACAAGCAGGCGTTTTACCAGGCGTATTATAATCGGTTTGCGCCGCGTGTGCTGTCTTCGTGCCTGTTCATCAGCCGCGCGCTGATAAGCGTTCACGAAGCTTAGTCCCGCGAACCATGTAGAAATCCGGCTTTACTTCGGCCGCTCTGGTTGGATATACGGCGATGACAACGGCATCGTGCGCCACACGAGCGATGCATTGTAACGAGGCAAAGCTCGGCGGGAAGTCGATGCGCCTAGCACCGGCTCAGTGTTCGTTCCCACATGAGAAAGTCTGACACATGATTCAACGCCATGCAGTAAAAAGAATTCTCAACCGGGCGTCATTTAATGAAACCAGCTGTTTTGGCGTCGACTAGCACGCGTGACGGAAGCTGGATGCGGCTTAGAGGTTGTGGGATCGTTGGCCCGTAGTGAGCGATAACTGAGGGACAACAATGGGGGAACCGTCGAGGAAGTGTTGTCTACTGTTCGCAGCGTTGGCGCTCATGACGGCCGGTGCAATGTTGTCCGTGTGCGCCTGGTTCTCCCCTCCTCTCACTGCCGGCATCCTCCGAGTGAGACAAGCCGGACCCGTCGTCCTTCTCGTCGGCACGCTATTGCTTGTCGTTTCCTGCTGCACGTCTGCGCGCGCGAACAGGAAACGGCTGTCCTCCTGCCGACGGTGTGTCGGCAGTGGGAGTGTCGGTTCAAGAACAAGTTCTGTGAGTACTGAGTGCGGTGTTCGTCACGGCATGCAAGGCGAGAGTCGCTGGTTGAACGCCCACAGCTCCTCGGAGTCGGGCGAGAGTGAGATAGAGTTGGCAGCGTA
Source organism: Paraescarpia echinospica (assembly GCA_020002185.1). Classification (NCBI taxonomy): domain Eukaryota; kingdom Metazoa; phylum Annelida; class Polychaeta; order Sabellida; family Siboglinidae; genus Paraescarpia; species Paraescarpia echinospica. Next base: position 27,252,502 of record CM034533.1, read on the forward strand.
CGGAGAGGAAGACATTGCAACAAGTAGCACGCACCATCGTCTGAATGGACGCATTAAGCACGGTCGCTCGAGGTCGTGCTATTCACGTATACCTGCGATGACGACAGACGTGCAGTGCACATGTAACCTTTCCGTCGACGAAATCAGGTCAGTGACGTCGACAGAGGCGGACACGCTGTCGTCAGGCTGCGGACCTGGCAGCGGAATTGACCGACAACTACCAGAAAGTCCAGTGCAAGCGTCAACTAGTGCTTGCACATCCGGGCACTGTACTGCTTCCAACGAAGACAACGCACACGAAGATGACATATGCGCCGAGACGCTGGTATCGATACAAAGCTATCCTGATTTCTGTTCGACTTTTGGATTAACAACAACGCTCGCACGAAGCGCTCACCCATGTAATATCAATGTTTCTAAACGCACGCGAGCGCCTGGTTTACACCCGGTGTCGCAACGAAATCTGAACGAATATACAAAGGAATTTCAACCACACTTACAGTTTCCACCTAATAATATCTATCGGTATCGCGACCCGAATATATATACACAACAGTGGCGCCACCTGACGAGGAGAAGTCGATCAGCGGACTCGTCCGACTTTTGGCCGACGTCGCACGTGATCGGGTCACGTGATATCCCGTCGGTTGTCATTGACCGGCCGGAAACGGAACAGTGTGGCTTCGTGCACAGGTCTCTACCTCGTGGGTGCAGTGAGGCGTGACGAAGGCCTTTTGTGGCGATGGTTATTCTAAGATATTTAGGGATTGTGTTTATACAAAGAAATACGTTGTATGACGTATTGCCAACTGGGTATTTATTTGTGCCAGTTTTGTACATGCGCTCCGACCATCAGTGTGTGTGTGTATGACACATGGCATGACACCAGTACTTTAAGATTGATTTACCCTTTGTGTATGCAGGTTTAGCAGCGTTAGGATGTCATTCGATTGTTCCGCAACGCACTCTGGTGATGACGCGTACACTATTGGGAATAAAGTAATTGAAACGTTTAAAAAGCAAGCCGGTTCAATATGTTCTTTAATTGAAACGGAAGACGATGCGATGTTGCGACGCGTCCAAAGGAACGTGCACAAACGAAGGAAGGTAAGTTCACGATGGAGCCTCGTCTCCCGTGTGCGGTATCATAACGGAAGTTTGCCGCGTATGTATTCAGAACCTAGACTACACTTACTTCGTTACTGTTCACTATTGTCATTCACACACATCGGTATCTACACAGTCCATTACAACTATGCTGCCGGTGTGTTACTTCACAGACATTCGCGTTTTAAGAAAACACGAAGCGAATATATCTGCGAAGACTGAATCATGTTCTTGGTACGGGGAGAATTAAAATGTCCACACGCACCTTCATATGTATATCCACTCACCAACCCACATGCACACGCACACGCCACGCACACGCGCGCGCGCAGACAAACACACACTCACATTATGAAAATTGAAAGCGTCTGTTTGAACGGTTTATATATATGTATATATATATATATACATATATAAATGTGTATATGTATATATATTTATACATATACATATAAAAATATTATGTATGTGTTGTTCTCCTCATCGTTCCCTGTCTTCAGGGGAGAGACTGGCTGGGATACGTCGACGTTTCCTTTTCTTTCTCTTCCTCCGCATTGCACTTGCACTACTTTCTCTACCACCCTTCTCCATTCTCATCCGCTTCCCGTCCGCTACCACCGCTGGATCGTCTGCATACAGTAGTTTCTGGAGAATATCTTTCGTACTGGTCTTTCTACTTATCAGTTCCATCACTGCGATAAACGGTAGTGAGCTCAGGGCACTCCCCGTCTCAAGCCAAAGTTCACTTTGAATGCGTATATATGTGTGTGTGTGTGTGTGTGTGTGTGTGTGTGTGTGTATATATATATATATATATATATATATATATATATATATATTACTTGACATCTGCGCTGAAACCCTTTCGGAAATATGCTGTCACTTTTTTATAAGTAGGCAACCTGACCGCAAAGCGCAGGCGGCCTGTCGTCGGACGCCATATTTTATTAGCGGGTGTTTTTATTAGGCTAGTACTGTGTTACAATTACAGTCTTGCAGGAGTCGATTACAAAAATGTATCCTGTAATCGTTGACTAGTTGCAATTTATAGCTAGCCAAAGGAACGATGTATTCGGTTTTCTTGCAGATTCATGCATGTTATTTTTTTCGGGGACAGTATTTGTTATTCATACAGAGAATCAATACAATTTTAAAATATGTTGGGAAAGGCAAGACAAGACTTCAAACGAGATTTTTAAACTAGACCTACTACGGATTACCGGTTACAGTCATACAGACACTATGCGTAATATTGTTGGTTTAATAGTAGGCCGCCTACCATGGAAACCAATTTCTCAATTCGTGTGTGCGCGCTCGTGCGTACGTGCGTGCAAGCGTATGTGTGTTTTAAGGCCTTACATTGGTATTTTTTGCACGATAAACCAGACCAGACCACACCAGGCTCCCTCCGACTGCAGTGTATCCACCACCACCACACCGACCGACACAGATTGCCCTATACTCGAAGCCAGCGTGACGTCGAAATCACATAAATTTGAAACCTTTCGAATACGTCAGACTGGCGTCGACTATTTCCGACGTAGTCGAAGGTTTTCAAGTTTACGTGATTATGACGTCACGCTGGCGTCAAGCATACTGCATTCGGTGTAGTGGATACATTGCAGTCGGTGGGGGGTCTGGTGTGATCTGGTCTGGTCGGGCGAAAAAGTGTCAGTATATCCCGGCCTTAAGACGTAAACAGCATCTTCAGTCGAGCCATAACATATTGACGCAACAATTGGGCAACGTTGTAAATTTAATTTATTTAGTAAATATATCATTGGTCACCTCAATACATGCGCCAGTATAATGGCAAATAATGTAATAAAACAACAGCTACTTTAATATCAAAAGGTAAGGCATACATAATCAACGATCATACAACACGTAATTGCTTTCAGCGATTCATTGTGTGACTTAGACCAATACCCCGGTGCAATGTGCAATATAATATATATGTGCACGGATACCTCGGAAGATATTCGATGTGTTCTAGTATTCATGATATACTACCCACACGATCTGTCAGCTGCGCCATTGTATCATGTGGCCCAGACATTCGCAAGAGTGATTCAGAAATAATCCTAAAACACGCACCTTGCCGCAAATGTCGTTACACCGGACAAGTAGACTACAAGTAGAAGACTTGATTAACCCCCATCCCCATGTATCTCCTTCGACAATGTCGTACGTTTGTCATCTAAACCACGCTGAAAACACTTTGAAACTTTATAATCCATATAGGCACTGGTTTCACAATTATGACAAATAACAACAACACCAAACCCACCTAAACATTTCTTACCATATGTGACCCGCCACGGTGAACGGTAAAAAAGGTAAGTTCTTATATAGCGCAGTATCCAGTCATAAGGACGGCTCAAAGCGCTTTACACTTTACTCCCTGGCAGACCCGTTCAATCGAACACCATCTCGACTTCACTGGGAAGCATTCAGCCACGCTGCAATGAATGCGCGAAGACTATTCGTACACAAATATCCACCTCCACTGTCTACAGCCGGGTACTCATTCATACAGCTTAGTGAACTGAAGCAATGTAGAGTAAACGAACTTGCCCAAGGTTCGACACCGCCGCACAGGATTCGGACCCGGGTCCTCTCAGTCGAGATTCCGAAGCTCTTACCACTGCGCTGCTGCGCTACTACTGAACCGGGTAGTAAGACGCACGGGCCTATTCTAAACATCAGCCAAAAATATGTGTCCAGGTCACGTCACATCACGTTTGTGACTTTGGCAGAAATGCATACCTAATAATCTCATCTTTCAATGTCTAGCTTATTTTCCTTGTCTTCAGATAATCCACAACTAACTAACTGCATGCACTTACAAAAACACACATCAACAATCAATATACGATATCAGTCAAAATTACACTGTTTCTCGAGTTGTTGCTTTTTAAAATGTTGCTTCAATTTTAGCAATAAATCAAACAAACTAATGAAGGTATTTCAACAAGTTAGGCATCATTTAAAATACCATGATCTGTGGGATTCAAAACGGTGCAAAACTCCAATTTACAATGTTTTGTGACTTAATGCCACTTTGGGCTGGTCAAATATACGTTTTTTAATAACGGAGCACAAGTGATTTCTTTGAATGCAAATTATAATGAGCTTTACGCAACCTGCATGAAAGAAGACCCGACATTTCTTCAGGTCTCAATTAATTATCCAAACTCCTTCAACATCAGTAAAAAAAACTATGAGATTTATTTTAATTGCACATTAAAGCACACTTTCGTCAAATCGATAAATCCCTGAAATATTCGCCGATGCCCTTAGTTCATCGACTCCTCGTCAGCAGCCAAGTAGAGATAACGTTGGCTATCCTGAAGTGGTCTTATAAATTGTGAAATATGTCTTTCTGCTACAGTGGCATAGCGTTGCTTTAATTCCTGGCGCACACTATGTTTGTCGTCAGGTTGACTTGGCAGCTGAACCGGGGTAAATGCTCCTAAAGATCCAGTTTGCGCAACGTGACGGGAGTGGTCCAGCACGTGATACGCGACAGAAGTGGTCCAGCATGTATTACGTGACGGAAGTGGTCCAGCATGTATTACGTGACGGAAGTGGTCTGGCTTGTGTTACGTGACGGAAGTGGTCCAGCATGTATTACGTGACGGAAGTGGTCCAGCATGTATTACGTGACGGAAGTGGTCTGGCTTGTGTTACGTGACGGAAGTGGTTTGGCTTGTGTTACGTGACGGAAGTGGTAAAGCTTGTGTTACGTGACGGAAGGTATCCATCTTGTGTTACGTGACGGAAGTGATCCAGGGCAGGAAGTCGGCGACATTCGTATAAACGGACGGAATGTGTTTGCCGAAGCAGGCGACGAGTGACCAGCTGGAGATGGCGACCACTGTCCAGCGCCCGTCCCTCTGGCAGATCATCGGCGAGCCGCTGTCTCCCTGCAACCACGGCACGATGATCACACACGTCTTGTTGAGTGAGCAATTGTTACTTCGTTAGACCATACACGTGATCATACCGTAAATAGAGGTACGACCCCATACGTTATAGGGAGCCATGCAGTCAGTTCGTCTACCCGGAATTAGCGGGCGTAGTAATTTCTAACTGGAAGTCTGCTGTGTTGACCGTGGGAATGTGAGCATCGTTGAACATCAAAGGGTACAGAAGTTAACTCAGCCCGACTCAGCCGTATTACCAATAAAGCTTGTTTTAAAATTAGATGTGTTGTTTACTATTTGAACACGTACCCATGGTCGTGCCTTCAAATTGCAACAGTTGTTACGGGCTCTCTAAACACAATTTGGCGGGTAATATACATTCAACATAGTTAGTAATGTCTTGAGAACATTATATTAATTAATAAATGATAAACTAGAAACAGACAGTCGCCTTTTAATACTGGGTTGCACGAAAGAGATCGTAGACCCTACGGAGATACTGGAGTTATGAGATGGGTCAAACGAATAAATCGGTTTGTTTAGTTAATGATTGCCCCTCTGTGTTTCAGCGTGACATCGGTGGTGTCATCAAATAATCGCTTTACGACGATGTCAATCTGCCCGCCCTTCCGTCCTTCTGCCTGTAGCAAGCCCTTCCGTCCTTCTGTCTGTAGCCCGCCCGCCCGCCCGTCTCTACCTGTCTATGTCGTACCTTGCAGATCTTGCCGTGGTTCTCCATAAAGAGACACGTGGAGGGCGTCTTGGTGGCCCAGCTCGCGAACGTATCGTAGTGCGTGACAACACAGTCGGCGATGGACGTCATCCGGGGTACCTTCAGCTCCTGCATCGGTCCACCCACGTCGCCTGACAAGACAGCTACATCGTTAATGCTTTGGGTCCTGCTATCTCAACACGCTTCACTCATACAGCCAAGGTTACCACAAATAGTTCCTTACCAATGTTGTTGATTACGATGTGTTTACCAGGACGTTTACCAACACTGACGCCACCCACGTCTGACATTTGTGAGTAAATCCGTTTAGTACTACAGATAGACATACCACAATAATTACATGAACATTCTCGGCAGCGAAGGGCATTGCTGAATTGATAACAGTATCTATACTGTATGTAAACTTTTTGCAACAATTTAGTTGACGACTTTTTTGATGATAAAAATACTTCGTTGTGCAGCTAGACGTTGTGACACAGTTGTATGTAAATGCTAATTTGGTGGTTTACTTGTCAAGATAATTATAGGCCTACACCTTGTCAAAGGTGTTGAAACGTCTTCGTTTCACTATCATTGCGGGCTCGACGCACGATTAAGCACTACTCGACTTGCTGTGCGCGTCACAATAACTTGTCCGGTGTTAGTGTGGAGCACAGCGCCTACACGCTTGGACTCTCAAGCGAGAGAACCCGGGTTTGAACCATCTGCTGCCGAGTCGAAACTTGGGCAAGTTCGTTCGCTTTACGTTGCTCCAGTCGGCTCAGCTGTATGACTGAGTACCTGGCTATAGGCAGTTGTGGATATTTCTGAACGAATAGTCATCGTACATTAATTGCAGCGTGGCCGAATGCTTCCCGGAGAAGTCGAGATGGTATTCGATTAAACAGATCTGCCAGGGAGTTATGTGTAAAGCGCTTTGAGCCGTTCGTAGGACTGGACATAGTGCTATGTTAGAACTGTTTTACTTTTTTGACCTGTCATTGCACATACCGTTGTATGTTGTGCGGCCCCAGCCGATGACCGTGCAGTCGGTGTAGGGACTGTCCGTGTCTTTGTCGGCGAGCGGCAGCGAGTTGTTGGTCGCCGCCGGCAGGCACACCGGCTGGGTGAAGTCGTCAAAAGGCACGTCTGACTCGAGTTCTATCAGACCGATGTCATCGACGAGTCTGCAATGGGAGACACGTGGGTGTAGCTAGACGGACATGCGGAACCAATGTCGTATGTTTTAGAGAGGAGAGGGAGGGGAAAGGAGGCAGAGAGGGGAGGGAGAAAGAGAAGGGGAGAGAAAAAGAGAGGGGGGGAGAAAGAGCGGGGAGGGAGAAAGAGAAGAGAGAGAAAGAAAAGGGGAGAGAGAAAGAGAGGGGGAAGTAGAGAGGGAGAGGGTGCGAGAGAAAGAGGGAGAGAGGGGGGTGGAGGAAGGTAGGAAGGCAGGAGGTAGAAAGCGGGAGAGGGAGAGAAAGGGGGAGAGAGAAAGAGAAGGAAGAAGGGAGGGAGGGAGGACAGAGAGAGAGCGGGGTGGTGGAGGAGAGAGAGGCAGGGGTAGGGAGGGAGAGTGGAAAGGAGGAAGGGTGGGAGGGACGGGGGAGGTACGGAGGGAGGGAGGGAGGCAGGGAAGGAGGGAGGGCAAGAGATAGGGAGGGAGGGATGGAGGTAGGGAGGGAGAGCGAGAGAGATGGAGAGAAGGGGTAGAGTTGGGATAGGGAGAGGTTGAGTGTGAGTGAGAGAGAGAGAGAGAGAGAGAGAGAGAGAGAGAGAGAGAGAGAGAGAGAGAGAGAGAGAGAGAGAGAGAGAGAGAGAGAGAGAGAGAGAGAGGAGAGGAGAGGAGAGAGAGAGAGAGAGAGAGAGAGGGGGGGAGGGAGAAGGGGCGTGTTAATGAGCGATTTGTTTTTATTTCAAGCAACATGCAGTTTACTCAATGTTACTAATCAAGACAAATGTAATTATTTAAAACTACATAGTATCATCTGCAAAAAAAATAATAATATCCGTCATATAATTTTTCCGAAACAATTGTTAGATCTATTGATATAACGATCGTTATGCAAACTGATTGATATGCCACAATACTCACCGGAATGGATTCTCGATATGTTCAAAGTCGTCGTGTTGCACAATCCGTCTGATACGGAAGTCTCGTGCCTTCTCCTGTGCATGCGCATTCAGGTCAAATATGCCTACTGTCACTATATCGTATAATGACGTCGACCTAGAAAATTCAGAATCGTATCGGTAGAATACCAGGAACCTTAAGTCGTACCATATTAGGGCACAGGCCGAAAATTATATTTTATTTCGCTTTACGATTGTTTTCTAATCTCCAAGAATTCAAACATTGATCCTCAGCACATTTGTTATTGCCAGTTGACTAGTATTCCGTCTTTTTAATAACCGTCTTCATTTGAAGTATGTGGTTTCCATATGACTATAGTGTTTACCCGAATTGCAATATATGGAAATGGCATGCTATATCTTTGCAGTAAGTAACCAGCAAAGGCGTATTTCTCGGCGGTAACCAGATCCCGTCTATCGCAGGATTTTCAGTGGACGAATCAACATTCAGCTGGCATAGACCCCAGATAGAATGAACCTACGGCGTTTACTGTGTCACCCAAAGAAGACAACAAACCGAATCGACAACTTGTACTCATTATTTACAAAATGGCTGCCCAGGATCCGAACCCAGGGACGGGACAAACACACACCGTTCAGCCATCGCGCCATTACAGGTTCAGTTAGTGTACTGTCCGTGTAGTCTATGCTACCCGACACCGCGTGACCAAGTGGAAGTGCCAGACGTACTTTTGTAGGCAGTGGGCGGCAGTGAGCACCCAACGACTCGAGATAAGTACTCCCCCGCACCGATGTTCTCCATCTGGTCTTTTCAGCGACACCTGGCGGAAAGTAAAGTAAAGGTAAGATCTTATATACTGCAGTATCCAGTCCGTAGGGAAGCGTTTTAAACGTGTACCTTTTATGAGACACACAACTGATATGTAGTTTGTAATTTTATTACATACTAATGTAGTTTTTATACAGTTCGTTTCGTGACTGATTTTTGTTTGCAGTAATAATGTTGTAAGTTACTATATATACATATGGTTTATGTACCCCTTCAAAACGGGTGTATATGTGTTTCGTTTGGCTTAAAACATTTGTTGTCGTGCAAAACATGGAAGATAATATCGCTACTGTCTGACACACAGCGATAACCGCGCGACGCTCGTAAAAACTCGCATAGTTTAATACCATGTTCATAAATAAACAGTTTGGTTGGCATCCAACAAGGAGCATGTTTCATCTCGCAAAAGTCGACTTATTACAGTTAGTTGGGCCAACTAGTTATGCACAATTTCTTGTAATTGGTCGATTTAATATTGCAGACAGAAATGGCGAATCGGGGAGCAATTTATGCTACCAAGAATAATACGTTAATTATATGCTACAGTACATATAAATGATATCAACAAGAGGACGTTGACGTTCTCTCGATCCATCAAAACGTGTTATGTTATTCCTATACTCCGCCGTCTAGGGCGGCAGATCGTGGTCTTCGCATCTACGTTCACTCAACTGTACCACAGGCTTCAGAGCGTGGTGACACGACGTCAACGACACCGAGTGAATTGTGGCCGAGAAATGTAATGGCGACACGAGTATACGTATTAGTTAGGATGGCCGTGTGTAGATATTGTATGGATATAAAATATCGATACGTGCATTTTGTTCTCAATTAAGGAAGGTGTAAGGGTTAGCCGACACGAAGTAACACAAGCGAAGAGAGATTAGACAACAGAAAGCATGTACATTTTAACTATGAAGACACGCATGAATGAACCTACGTATATGTTGATTGTGTACGTACGGCGTTGATCTCTAAAAGAATTAGGATTCGTTCAAACCAGCAAATCTACCGACACTTCGAGACGGGCATGATTATGAAATTGATTAGTGTTATATCACGTATTATTAATTATATATAATTAATTAACGAAGCAGTTCTTCTGAGAATCACAAAATCACTGCAGAACAATGCAAATGTATGTGCCTGTCTATATGGAGTAGTCGCTATGCTTCCCGGAGAAGTCGGGATTGTGTTCGTTTGAACACATCTTCTCGGGATTGAAGTGTTAAACGCTCCGAGCAGTCCTAAGACATGGATACCGCGCTACAGTATTATATAAGAATTTACCTTTTGTGTAAACAAAGCAATATTTTTACATTTACGAATCCGACGCGTTCTTATAAGCCTATTACAAATATTTATACACAGCTAGCTAATCATAATAGCGGAGTTTGCCTTAATTTCCCAGTTGGATACAAATATTCTGGCAAGAGGTAAAGAACACTTTTCACTTTCTGGTATGGTTTTTCTATCAAGATTTTGACTAAAATTGTGACTTTAATTTTACAGCTCAGTTGTTATAAAAGACATTAACACTAGTTTAAGATATGTTAGACTGCGAGTCTTTGTAGGTTTGTTTTGGCTGATCTTGGATGCATGAGCAACGTAACGCACCATCCACGGCCACTTTCCTCGCACGGACTCCGTGCCGCCCAGCAGTGTTGGCCCCGCGACTTTGGTGACATGGGGCAGGCCGCACACGTCCACTACAACATGGCGAGAAAACAAGATGGCCGACAAGTCATCGCGGCGTGCACAACTATACCATACTTTAGTCTCGTATAAAAATTGTACTTCACCATATGACGTAATCAGTCTTATTGAGAAATACTTAAATGTATTTATTCCAACTTGATATTTAAAATACGGATGTTTAAGAAGAAATCCATTATTGGTTGAATTGCTAACCGAAAGCTAGCATTCGTTGAAGGTGCGTATATGTTAGAATAAGTGAAACGTGTGAGGAGAAAAGGCGTAATATAGCAAGGATGGGTGACCATTAGTTGTCGTTAGTGACTAGAGAACAACAGCAAAGTAAAAGACTCACTCACCTCTGGTTTTGGCGACTCTCTCTGTAACAAGAGATATTGCAAATTGTTACTTTGATCGGCATGACAAAACTGAGGTTTCGTGTGGTTTTAACAAAGCACGTCACCGAATGGCGGCCATTCACGACTTTACTTAATACTGACCTCCGTTAACTCGGCAAAGTTATGCCACCAGTCTCGTTTGACCGCTTTGTATTAGCCATAGGCGTGTCTAGGGGGACCTGGTGGCACGTGTTCCCCGTCGACCTTTAGAATTTGGCATGCCCCGGACCTTTTTTGTATGGGCCCCCGTCATAATGCCCCCCCTTCACCCTTTAGAATGTGCCCCGTGATTGAAGTTACGGCGGCACCGCGACGAAAACTTGTTCAACAGCAGTTAGAGTTATGATTATAAAGTGTTTAAAGTGGAATTAAATTATACAATATCTACTGTTTGTAATATTATTGCTGATACGAATGTCGCGTTTATGTAAGAAAGCGCACCTACCCCGACACGTGAAGTCGACTTGGATTGTGTCGGTGCTTCCCGTCCGATCTGGCACCGTCCAGGGGGCGTTGCCGACTTCCGGGCTCGCCACGTCACCCCACACCCACATGGCTGCCGTGATGCCCCCTAACGACGGCCCGATCATCCAGAGTCCGGCAGTCTGATGATGGAAGAGAAAGAGGGAGCGGTCCGTGTGTCGATACACCGGCCGGCCGTTCACTGTCCCGTGCTGCAGTCGGTAGCTCCCCACCACCGCCTCGGGCACTCGATGTCCGGGCGACACGACAAACATCGCACACGTCGCTGAAGACGATAAAGAAGAGTTCTTATATAGCGCAGTATCCAGTCTTCATGACTGCTCGAAGCACTTTATACTTTACACCCTGACAGACCTGTTCAATCTAACCCCATCTCGACTTCTCCGGGAAACATTCAGTCATGCTGCAATTAATGTGCGAAGACTATTCTTTCACAAATATTCATCACCGTCTATAGTCAGGGACTCATTCATACAGCTGAATGAACTGAAGCAACATATAGTGAACGATATTGCCGTATATAGGTTCGAAAAGGACAGCGGAAGCACAGGATTCGAACCACGGTTCTCTCGATTGAAAGTCCAATGTTCTCGTCACTATGTTACTGGCTTCACCCGCGGTGGCAGGTTAGCAGCGACAACATCAACACAAAACGGTAAGAATGATCGGAGAATATAAAAATGACTAGCTTACATCAAGCGATCAAGCAACACACAAAGGACATCGGTTATTACCATTCCACACTGGCGTCGGAACGAAATTAATTTTGAGGGGGTTGAGCCGGAGCTTCAGCACTCCGCTGTCGGTCGGACTTGACTTCGGAAGACGGGGGAGGGGGGCTTGCTGTTGAAGATTGTTCGCGATGACATTCAACATTTTTGCATGAAAACAAAGGGGGGATATGTGTTGAAGATTTTCACGGGACAAATACGAAATTGTATTATGCAATTATGCAAATGCAACGTGGAAGTTACAACTTGAATAGGGCTCACAGATCCCACACAATGTCGGGGGGAGGCTAAGCACCCCACTCTCAACATTGGGAGGCTGAGCCCCAAAGCCCCCCGGTTCTGACGTCTATGTATTTTTGATCATACATTCGTTAACAGTGACGCCCTCTTGAGAGTTGTGCACCATTCAACAGGAAGAGAAGCATCTTTGCGCACGCGTGTGTGTATATCTCTGATAACCTATTTTTTGTTTTTTAAATGTATCGTCAGTTAGAAGATCAGAGGCCAATGGTCCAATTACGCAAACGAATAGGAAAGAGGCGCATGAACCTTGGCCCCTGGGAGGAGATACTTCCAGACTGTCCCCAAAGGTAAATAGCAACACATCATACGTATGCATGTGTACATGCACATATTTTATGTACACACATTCAGAAACACAGATATAAAGAGAGATACACACGTACATAATATCAGATATGCATACACACGCGCGCGCACGCACGCACGCACGCACGCACGCACACACGCACATGCGCATACAGTATCGGATATGCACACATATACAGACAAGCACATAAATTATGTATCGGATATGCACACATATACAGACAAGCACATAAATTATGTGCACACACATTCAAACATGAACGCACGGAACGCACGAACGCGAAATAACGAATTTTGGTCAGTCTTACTGGCACACTCGACCGTCAGACCGGCGTCCTTCACCCAGGCTTGTTTCTGTTGTGACCACGAGCGCCACGTGGCGGCAATCTCATACGGCATACGTGCGGCGTCACGCGACAGCGTATAGCCGCCGCCATTGCCATCTTTGGGTCCGACGAACCAGAACTGGTGTTCGGCGGCTACGACGAAGTAGAGGTAGAGCGGCTGGCACTCGTGTCGGTACACAGGCCGGCCGTTGTTCTCGGTCGACTGTAACATATATTCCCCCATGCGGCCCGCCTGCTCCGTGGAGCCGTGCACCAGCACACGCCGACAGTCTACAACGATACAGATGGTTATTAATAATAATAATAATAATTACGTTCCATAGCGCCAATATCCTCAGGAATCTGAGCGCAAAGCGCAACATACAAGAATCATTAGGCCAAATCATGAACACGGAGGCACGAGAGTCATCATTAGAGCAATGGACCGCCGTAGTTTTATGGCGGGAATGCGATTCAAAACAAATAAGTCTTGAGACTTTTACGAAAGGTGGCTATAGTTTGAGATGATTTTGAAGTGATAGAGAGTTGATTTATTGCAACAGCTACAGAGAAAGCATGTTTGACAGTGGTAAGCTTAGTTTTAGGTACAAACAGATGATCTGAGGTTCACGGGGATATCTGAAGAATACAGGAGACTAACCAAATAAGGTGGTTGTGTAGGATTACTTATATCTCTATGTCAATTATTATAAAGTTAACAAGATATGCCCAGAAAACACGTATGAAATGAAGGGTTGTGCTCGTCTGTCCAGGGGCCAGTTTCATGAAGGGGCTAAGAACGTTCTTAACGCTAAGATTATTGTCTTTGTAAATGACGCTGTGTTTTAATAATCGAACATAGGAGTTTATACTAAAAACGTGACGCTATGTAAGTGCGTAACTTTAAGAACGCTTCATGAAACAGGCCCCAGGATTCCAATACGCACATAACAAACGTAACTTCCGGCTTATTATATATCTGTGCTGCGTAACACATTTACTCTGATCGTCGTTATACAGACCGTGTTAACTGACACAAGGAGTCATGCCCTCATTAGACTAATCTTGTATTGCAGTAATCTTGTACAATTTGGAAGAGGTATGCTTCTTTAACGAGAGAGAGAGGGAGGAAGGGAGGGAGGGAGGGAGGGAGGGAAAGAGGGAGGGAGGTATTGGGAGAGTGAGTGAGTGAGTGAGTGAGTGAGTGAGTGAGTGAGTGAGTGAGTGAGTGAGTGAGTGAGTGAGTGAGTGAGTGAGTGAGTGAGTGAGTGAGTGAGTGAGTGAGTGAGTGAGTGAGTGAGTGAGTGAGTGAGTGAGTGAGTTAGTGAGTGAGAGGGATAGAGGGGAATAGGGGAGAGAGGGAAAGAGACAAAAAGACATACAGACAGACAGAGGGAGAGAGAAGGAAGTAAGGAAGGAGAGAGAGGGGGGAATGAGAGGGAAATAAGGAGAGAGTGGATTGAAAAGGGGAGAATGGGAGAGAGACGTGGAGAGAGAGAGAGAGAGAGAGAGAGAGAGAGAGAGAGAGAAGAGAGAGAGAGAGAGACAGACAGACAGACATACGGTCAGACAGACGGTCAGACGATCAGACAGAGGACAGAGACAGAGAGAGTCAGGGAGAGAGAGAGAGAGGGGGGGGGAGATATATATATGGTGTTGAGTACTCACACGATGTAGCGGTGACATGTCTGTGATGTGACAGCGTGAGACCCAGGACGAGAAGGACCGAGGCCAGTGCGCGGCCGTCGGGGGACGCCATCGACGCGGGCGTGCTCTCACTCTCTCTCCTCACCTCGCTCAGTTAAACGAAGGGGTGTCGTCACGATATTGTCGCCATGGTTAAGAAAGACGCTGTCAATTTTGACACAATGTTGCGTCAAGTCGTGATTCTGGTCAGAAACAAAGTCAACATTGTCAGAAACTCTCCAAACATACAGTAACAATGAAACCACCCTTTGCAATGAATACAGGCCAGGCTAATATCTTGTATGTTTCCTGGATACGCTTTTTATGACACGTACACATGCACACATCCACTGAGATACACACGCACGCACGCTCGCACGCACGCAAGCACGCACGCACCCTCGCACTCACCCCACCCCATACACACACGCACGCAAGCACGCGCGCAAACGCACAAACGCACACGCACACACGCACACACGCACACACGCGCACACGCAAACACGCACACACGCACACATGCACAGAGTGTTGTTCTCGAACATTAATTCATGTACATCGTTGTAGTCATTTAAATGAAACAAAACTATCATCAATCATACATTCAAGAAATACAGTTAGCCACTCTATACGTGTTCTGATTCTGTAATCTATGTGCCGCCATGTGGTTATGCGCCTATACCATTACCGAAGAAAAAAACCGTCGTCAGCTATGCTATGTACTAAACGTTTGACGACTGCACCAAATCAATCGTTCAATGTCAATGAAACAGGTCAGTGAACATCTTCCTAAAGCATGCTAATGTAATAGACTTGAAAGCCTTTGTAGCACTATTAACAGCGTTATCGTTTTGTAAGGTACCGTTGTACTAGATGAAAAAACCGAATCAGTATAAATTGATGTTGCTATATAACAGTCATTGTGTGATCTCGTTCTGTAATCATACAATCTGACGTGTAGTTGGGATTAGTTGCAATACGCCCTATCAATTGTAGGTTTATAACAGCGATAAAGCGAGCAGTGCTTCGTTGCTGTCGTAAGACTGTTTAAGTACAGACATAAAGTATGTCATAACCTTGGACTCTCTTAGGAACATACGTAGACGTAACGATCAATACACAAACCTCGTGATCGATACACTGACCTTTCTGTCGGAAAACTGACAGTAAAACTGTGTTTTTAATTATCCAGATCCAAGGATAGCCAACCACGAGACATTGTAACATTTAACCCGGAACAATAGTATATAATAAAAAGGTAAGTTCTTATACAGCGCAGTATCCAGTCCTCAGGACTGTTCAAAGCGTTTTGTGTCAAAAGCCATTGTTATGTGACGTTGGGCTACTTATCTAATGAGAGTTGCACTTTGCTAAGTGTTTTCTATGAAATTCCTAGAACACATAGTTTAGAGCCGCTTGAATGTTAAACGATGCCATATACTTGGACGCACTTGACAGCTTAATGGTGTCACATGTATAAATCTGTACACGTGAAACCATAAACCTCTGTGTTGCTCAGCCAAATATTTTATGAAGTATAAGTCATCGTCTATAACACCAAAAGAGGAGATGAGAACCTTTGCACACTAGCTGAAGAAAAACGAAGCCGCAGGAAAACAGCCAGTCCGAAACCAGAGCAGAGAGTGCTTTCAAGTGCAGCAGATACCACAGGACTGTCACTCACGAATAGACCCCTACAGCCACAACAGACGCTGCTCTACCAACTGATCTTCGACATCAGAGCGCAGATCCATGGTCTCACGAGACTGCAGATCCATGGTCTCACGAGACTGCAGGATGCCTACTACAGTGATATCGTTTAATGTAATGACAGTCCGGCTACATTACACAACCATGTAGGCCATGCGAGATGTCTGAGCGTCTTGGGGTAAGACCACATTAGATTTTACATAGGCAGCCATTACAACGTTTCCTTCATTTCCTGCAAAGTTTGTATAACAATCTCCTTGAAAATTTCACATCATATTCAACCTCCATTGTCACAAATGCTGTGGAAAATTCGTGAAATTTTCATACCTCATTTTTCAGAAAAATTCACCCAAACCTGATACTCCTAAATTTTGTCACAATCTGATGAAAGATTTTGAAATATTGGTGCTTTCTGCAAAATAGCCACTATGCGAATACGCAAGCGACTAGCGTATGTTTATTGCTACCTCGTGAAAGATCTAATGCAGTAGTACATTCAGTATTCACTGAATCAACATGTCCCATGTCAAAGTGCTCGAAAAAATTCACACATCTCACCAATACGGTATTTTCAAGGGCACTCTTTAACTCGGTAATGACGGACGAATCCCTAATGTGGTCTTACCCCGCTTGGGTGCTTCGGATGCTTGGACACAGTAAATTGGTGACAAGCTAAGAAAGGTTGAATGCCATTGCACTGGAGTGCGCATATATATGTCACTGTCCGGGAGGTAAAGCCCTCGTTAGTTTGAAATAATGCGAGTTGTCTGCTGTACCGCACGCCCCGTGTGTGTCCGCGTGTCGCGACGCCTGGTCGAAATGCCTGGTTTCGTGGTCTATTTATTTTGCTCACCAGAAACAAGTCTGCGAGAGTTGCATTGTATGACGATATTGACATCAATACTGTCTGCTTACATCGGTACATAACATATTCAGCGAGGCATTTACACTGTGATTGTGACCGCCGCTAGTGACGGCATACAAGATCGCCTTATTTATGGTCCAGTGCCGGATTTATGGCAGGGCAAACGGGACAGTTGTCCAGTGACCCCTGCAATATACATTCCTATGGGGGCCTCCACAACATGTTTCGGGGTAATTTCTTTGGGACCGAAACGTTTTTAGACGTAACTTGAATGCTTCACTATGATGAAACGTGGGGTTCTAAATGGACAAAAGTCGTATCTTGTTGTGAAGTCCCGATAACAGAAGGTACGGAGGAGTGAGAAAGATTATGGAGCGATACCCGGTCAATCACTGCCCAGAGACTGCACAATCGTAAATCCGGCGCTGTTATCGTCAGCGCGAGTTGTATTATATCTCAGCGTGACCCTGCAAAGACGCCGTCGAACGCACTAAAAGATCACAGATATACAACTTTCGAATGTATGTTATAGCCCGGAGCGTGACTGTGGACGAACACGTTAATATCGGAATATGTTATGGTCGTGGCTTAATATGGTTCAGGCATACAAACACGCTTAGTACGTCCCTATGTGGACCTATTACATTTGAGCTTACCGCGTTAGTGCTGGTTGATGCGCACGACCAGTGCACGTTAACTAGAACTAAACGAAGCTTTGAGACATGCTTAGCGCCATCACCAGTACGACCATGGCAGTCTTGTTTGTTGTGGAACACAATGGCTGGGAAGTTAGACCCATATATATTACATGGTCTCGTTGCTTTCTTCTACTTCGATCAGATGGTATCTGTGAGTGTGGGTGACGTATGGGTGACTCTTTACCGAGTCACAACAGGGACAATCTGTCTATCGGAGGACAACAGAGCTGAATATTCATTGTTAGTCGGCTGATTGTCTTCGACTTAATTACTGTCTTTGTTGCTCGTGGGGGTGAGACGGTGAAAGGGATTTCACCACAAATTTCGAACGTCGGTTGTCGGCTGATCTGTTCGCCTGCCTATGCGTTCCCTTCTTCGTTGTTCTTGTCGTACATCCGTTGGCAGTAGCCGTATTTACATCAACTATGCTTAACAACGCAAGTTGCTTCAGCGTCCGCATCTGGATACTTTTTCCCTATATGATCATGCGATATAATACGTTGAACCAGCAATAATTATTAACCAATTAAAAAAAAAAAATATTGTTTGTGGGGGCATTTATAACGTGTCCAGGTAAAGGACAAGGATAAGGATCTTTTTATTGTCCCAACAGCATTTAAACACATACAAAATATGTAAATATATGCTCGCACACACACACACACACACACATATATATATATATATACTAACATATGTAACAATATCGAAATACGAAAAATAAAATACAACTGAAGATATGTAGTCAGCAAAATATACATTTTACAAAAAAACGAAAAAAACAACAACAAAAGAAATAGCTGTGGGATGGGAGACTCCTACTAAGATCAGAACTGATCGCTATCGTAGGAGCCACCAAAACAATATCCATAAATATTCTTAATGTATCTAATCCTAAGTTTGTTATAACAAGAAGATGATTATGTCAAGCATTTTAAAAGTTCAAATAGTCTTTCTCTTACATAATGTAAAGTGACTATATGATACGTTACCCGTACATGTGAGGACGTAACGTTACCATGGCGAGGTGACAACTGCATACATCATAAGTACAGGTGGAGACGTAACGCCACTATGACAGAGTGACAACTTGATACGTTGTACGTACAGGTGGGGACGTAATGTTATCATGGCGGGGTGAAAACGTGTCGACCGCGCCCTGCCGTATCAACAAAATATCTAAAATAGAAAAGCGTGACGTAACCACGCTAAGCCACGCGTCGAAAGGCACAACATCTGAGCTATTAATACTTCGTCATTGACACGACCAGGCATTGTCGACTTCCTTGAGAACAGAACTGACAATTAGCAGCACCCACTAGCACACGCGTTGTGCGCTTGCTAATATTATGTATGCCCGTTCTGACCAAGTCATCCGGCATCGTTTGTTCAAAGTGACTAATTCATATAGTAGTAAGGGTAATACCCCAGGAGCCCCCGTGTGTGTGTGTGTGTGTGTGTGTGTGTGTGTGTGTGTGTGTGTGTGCGTGCATGCGTGCGTGTGCGTGCATGGGTATGTGTGTGTGCACGTGTGTGGTGTGTGTCCGTGCATGCGTGCATGGGCTCGCGTTTATGTACATTCGCGTGTGTGTGCGTGTGTTGACGCGCATGTGTGGGGGCGTCCACCAATCAATTTCCCCACTGTTTGTATTTTTCTCCGACACATGAAAAACATTTCGGTATATGTAAATAAATACTCATATTTAACTACTTATATGTCTTTTAATACAGAGGCCAATTGTTCAATCTAACACAGTCATTCCTTTGATCACGTTCAATCTAGCACAGTCGGCATTCCTTTGATGACTTACAAGTCCTAACTCAGTCTATGTCTACGTTCCTACATCCACTGTGTTTCCTCCTTTAATCTGTATTCGGGCCACGTCAACTTAGAATGCAATCGTAAATTTGCATTCTCAACTACCAATAAAGCAAATATTCATTAGTTGTTTCCTCATACAACTACATGAGCAGACAGCGGTGCCTATTTTGTGTTCGTCGAACATGTCTGACGAAAGAATATGCTAAGATTCGGTTCCACGAATGTAGAACAAACTGGAGACGGGGTCGTTTTCAATGACACGCACACTCTGAGTAAAGACCCAATCTTCCATGACGGCCAAGGTCGTTGGCTTGCAATTATGTAAATGTGTTTCTTATCTTAGCGCCTTTGAATTTGTTTTATAAACGAGCCTTTTTCCTACCGCATGTCTTTTTATGAACTGTGTGTTAATTTGTTGTAAATTACCATTTTCAATGAGTCATTTATTCGTGTTTGTTATATTTTCTGACGTAATGGGTTACCCGAGTGAAGTTTAAATTAAATAAGACAACACCGGTATATGAACTCTGTCTGGATATTTACAGTTCACACCCTTCCTTACCCGCACCCTTCCCTACCCACTCCCTTCCCTACACACACCCTTCCCAACCCACACCCTTCCCTACCCACTCATTTCCCTACACACACCCTTCCATACCCATATCCTTCCCTACCCGTACCCTTCCGTACCCATGCCCTTCCATACCCACACCCTTCCAAACCCACACCCTTCCATACCCACACCCTTCCCTACCCACTCCCTTCCCTACACACACCCTTCCATATCCATATCCTTCCCTACCTGTACCCTTCCCTACCCATGCCCTTCCATACCCACACCCTTCCAAACCCACACCCTTCCCTACCCACACCCTTCCTTCCCACACTCTTCCCAACTCACACCCTTCCCAACCCACACCCTTCCCAACCTACAACCTTCCCAACCTACACCCTTCCCAACCTACACCCTTTCCTACCCACACCCTTCCCTACCCACACCCTTCCCAACCCACGCCCTTCCCATCCCACACCATTCCCAACCCACACCTTTCCCAACCCACACCCTTCCCAACCCACACCCTTCCCAACCAACACCCTTCCCAACCCACACCCTTCCCTACCAACACCTTTCACCACCGCAGATACAGTAGTACAATATACAGTTGACCTAACTTATAAACATACTAGAGTTATCGTTGTATCCGTGGAGGGGGCTTATAACGTTTAAACCCCGTCGGCTAGTTGCAAATATGAACAACTTTCTTTAGCGGTGTGTAACCGGATGTGCACTTCGATGACCTCACACCGTCTTGAAGGATATCCAAGGAGTTCAAGGCGTAAGTAAGTAAGTAATTCATTTATTTCCAACATTTAACATTACACGTCACAAGTAAACAAATACAATGTTGAATGTGGAAAGGGGTGAACAGAAGTACAATACTTATCAGTGGTTCACCCCCAACCATTTTAGTTGCTTGCGATGTAAATACAATATGTTTTTTTTAGAGTAAAGATTTACCAATCAAAAATTAGTGTACACGGTGCCTACAACATAATAAGTTTATATTAAATTTTGGTTTTTGACATTCTTATAGGTCTTCATTTCTCCACATAGTACCACGATTACAATAGTGCTGTATATCTGTCAATTATGAATGATTTGTACTTTTTTTAAACATACAAATATGCTGACACTTTCTTAAATCTTCAGGTAAACTATTCCACTGTTTGACTCCAATATTAGGCACACACATAGCCTCTCTGTCTTGTTACATACCAACATTCGTTATTCGAGTGAAAACAGCTTAGAATGTTTTTCGGAAGTAAATGATATTTCACCTTGTACATTGTGATAGCCGTTTTATACTCAATATAATCAAAAAACTTCATAACTTTAAGATCGACAAACAAGTTGTGTGGTCTTGAGCTTTTGCTCCATATATAATACGAATCACTCTTTTTTGCAAAATAAATATCGGCCATAAGTTGGAACGATACGTGTTGCCCCAAATCTCAGAGCAGTAGTCAATATACGGTATAAAAATTGAAAAGTATAACAAGGATAATGACTTGACATGCTATGATGTCACGTTTTCTCGGTTAAAGTGTCCGTCACGACGTTAAGAGTTTCCGCCCGGTTGACGCTTCCACCCCGGTCATGATGCACCGTGTGAGTGTGTAAGTTGGGTGCATCAATTCAAAAGGGTTGAGGGTGACAACGTTCCCCTGTGACATACATCGGCTTCAGCGAGGGAGTGGTTATAACGGATCCACGGTTCGTCTGATCCACACGACACAGAGAGAGTCCGAACGTGCGTCATCACCTCCGGATGATTAGTGATCCGTATCGACTATTGCTACGAATATATCTAGAACTAGTATGTGCCATATTTTGTGACAGTCCAAGTTTCCCACAGGGTATAGACATATGCATAACAAAAGGTATAATAGATGGAATTTCGTCGCATCCTCCGGTCAAACGTAACAGTGCGAACAGGGACATTCCGTCGCGGTCCGCTCCACAAACGGTAGGAAACGATCATTTATGTAAATACTTGGCCGACCTGACAAACGGCACAAAGAACCGGGGCTAAAGCAGAAGTGCATGCAACTCAGAGGTGTAGCCAGTCGATATAAAATGCTACCATTAATGGCATTTAAATCATCAACGTGACTTCCTGTTAGGCGCTGATATAATCTTAGCATTGTGTTAAATGTTCGACGCCTATTAATGTTTGTAAATGTTGGTCGTTTGTTCGTGTCTAGTACTCTGTGATGGTGTCTTGTTCCGCCGCAGCCTATGCAACAAATATCTACCGGACAACACCTGAAGTGACGTGTACGTGTAATCCATTAGCCATGACACCCTCCACAGTTCGACCGAGAGTCCGTCTTGCAGACAGGTTGACTGAATGGACGACAATGCTGACATGGAACATACGTTACAGCGTGAGATAACGCTGCCGACCAGTGATGTATTCAGTCCGGTGCAGATAGCGTGACTCGGCGAACGCTAAGTAGTCGCTTTCCCGCTTAGGACTATTACTACCGTGCGTAGGCATGCATGCCCGTTAAGGGCCAACGGACCTAGTGATATCTACACTGCCTGACCTCAACGAACTCCGCGTTCTCGCGATATTCACAGCAATGGGTATACGTGCGAAAAGGACGTTGGCGCAATTTAGATATAATATACAGCTGTATTTACAAACACAAATTTTGTCGTTACTGTCTTTTCGATTTTATATCCCACCCATCGCTCATAGGTGGCAATAGGAGCAATCAGTTTATTGTTAGTCACAATGTGTCATCCGTCATGATATACGCGTCACATGGTGATCATATGGCTCGTATAACATACATCTATGATACGGCCGTATGTACGTGATCGCGATGTTGACAAAGAAAGATATTATACTGATTGATGTTTATACCAGTACAGAACAAGACGCTCTCGTGGCCTGATTCTGCAGTAGCGTGCGTAGGCCTAATACTGTGGTGTGATGTACCCAGCATGTTACACGCATCTTTGTAGGCCACTATTTGTAGACACATACCGCCATAGAATGGATAGGGCAGTGTTATTATTAGCTCAACACGAGACCCCGACAGATCCAGCAGGCGACTTGCTACTGTTATAAAAGTGCTCAATGAAGCGTGACGATAGTACGCCGTTCCTCGTTTGGCGTTTAGTGGCGTGGCAGTGGCACTGACGACGGGTGCAAACACGCGCCGTTGGTCCTCCATACACTTGCATCAGTACTCACCCAGAAGTCTTATCTTGTCAGCAACAAGGGTGTGGCTAACTAACATGTTCGCTGTAGGCTATTCCTCATCTCAAATGTCACCGCTGTAGCAATATTCTGACGAGTACTTACCGACTCGTCGGCGATCCCCTGTCGTCGGCGATCCCCTGTAGTCGGTGGGTAAGTCCTATCAACACATGGATTAGTGTGTAACTCGGCTCTGTTGACGAGGACGAAGAGAACGACAGAGCTGTCGACGCGACACGCGATACCACGCCCGGTTCTTGCTGTCACCACGCGACGACACGCACGAGGCAAAGCTGGCGAAAATCTGTCACGCGTCGCTGGTTAGGGGTCAGCGACAATAAGTTGACACATGGTGCGCCGTGAGACAGTCCCTTTGCTCGTGGAAGACACGCCCACGCTGCATATACCCACGGTACCAGGAATGTTATCACGGCCGCACTAAACCACAGGTCACCATATACGTGTACTGATTATACAGAATGACAATAGACGTCTGCAGTTTCAAAATAAAAATGTATGCTGTGTGTGTGTGTGCGTACGTGCGTGCGTGTGTATGTGCGTGCGTGTGTGTGTGCGTGTATGTGTGCGTGTATATGTGTGCGTGTGTATGTGTATGTGTGTCTGATTGTGCGGGTGTGTGTGCGTACTTGCGTGCGTGCGTGCGTGCGTACGTGCGTGCATGCCTGAACATGGACATATGCCGTGTTCCAGTGAGCTCGTATCTACCGTGTACGTTCGGGTTCACGACTCCTGCATGATTCAATTTACCCGTTGTAAAATCGGGCTCCCTTTTAACTTTCGACATCACCACTGGCCAGTTGGACCATGTGGTAAACGGACATAACTCCACACCACCAAAACCCCACTTGGACATAATCCCACTCCAGACACATATAATGATGTCAACCTCACAGAACAATTGTTTCCATTTTATTTAGAAATGTCAACAATTCAAAAATTAAAATATTCTACAAAATATTTCAAGAATTCAAGAATTCTACAACGTATTTACGTAAACAACACACGTCCGATTCCACTGAAAATAAATGTCAACAATTAAAAAAATAAACTGAACATACTTATTGTAATAACATCCAACTAGCAACTGTCATGGCTTCCCTGTGATTGGGAGTCAACAACTTAAAGTGTAATCAAACCATCACATCACATGAATAATCTGTGGAATCTGAAGTACATATTATTATTTTGTAACAAAACTATTTTATATTCTGCTGAATAATTATTGCTGGAATGTGGTTCTGTCCAACCTCAGTGAGTTGTGTTCTGTACGAGTGGGGCATTGTCCAGTGGGGTTGTGTCCAACCTCAGTGAGTTGTGTTCTGTACGAGTGGGGCATTGTCCAGTGGAGTTGTGTCCAACCTCAGTGAGTTGTGTTCTGTACGAGTGGGGCATTGTCCAGTGGGGTTGTGTCCAACCTCAGTGAGTTGTGTTCTGTACGAGTGGGGCATTGTCCAGTGGGGTTGTGTCCAACCTTTGTGAGTTGTGTTCTGTACGAGTGGGGCATTGTCCAGTGGGGTTGTGTCCAACCTCAGTGAGTTGTGTTCTGTACGAGTGGGGCATTGTCCAGTGGGGTTGTGTCCAACCTTAGTGAGTTGTGTTCTGTACGAGTGGGGCATTGTCCAGTGGGGTTGTGTCCAACCTCAGTGAGTTGTGTTCTGTACGAGTGGGGCATTGTCCAGTGGGGTTGTGTCCAACCTCAGTGAGTTGTGTTCTGTACGAGTGGGGCATTGTCCTGTGGGGTTGTGTCCAACCTCAGTGAGTTGTGTTCTGTACGAGTGGGGCATTGTCCAGTGGGGTTGTGTCCAACCTCAGTGAGTTGTGTTCTGTACGAGTGGGGCATTGTCCAGTGGGGTTGTGTCCAACCCTCAGTGAGTTGTGTTCTGTACGAGGGGCATTGTCCAGTGGGTTCTGTCCAACCTCAGTGAGTTGTGTTCTGTACGAGTGGGGCATTGTCCAGTGGGTTGTGTCCAACCTCAGTGAGTTGTGTTCTGTACGAGTGGGGCATTGTCCAGTGGGGTTGTGTCCAACCTTGTGAGTTGTCTGTACGAGTGGGGCATTGTCCAGTGGGGGCAGTGAGTTGTGTCCGAGTGGGGGTTGGGGTGTCCAACCTCAGCGAGTTGTGTTCTGTACGAGTGGGGCATTGTCCAGTGGGGTTGTGTCCAACCTCAGTGAGTTGTGTTCTGTACGAGTGGGGCATTGTCCAGTGGGGTTGTGTCCAACCTCAGTGAGTTGTGTTCTGTACGAGTGGGGCATTGTCCAGTGGGGTTCTGTCCAACCTCAGTGAGTTGTGTTCTGTACGAGTGGGGCATTGTCCAGTGGGGTTATGTCCAACCTCAGTGAGTTGTGTTTTGTACGAGTGGGGCATTGTCCAGTGGGGTTGTGTCCAACCTCAGTGAGTTGTGTTCTGTACGAGTGGGGCATTGTCCAGTGGGGTTGTGTCCAACCTCAGTGAGTTGTGTTCTGTACGAGTGGGGCATTGTCCAGTGGGGTTGTGTCCAACCTCAGTGAGTTGTGTTCTGTACGAGTGGGGCATTGTCCAGTGGGGTTGTGTCCAACCTCAGTGAGTTGTGTTCTGTACGAGTGGGGCATTGTCCAGTGGGGTTGTGTCCAACCTCAGTGAGTTGTGTTCTGTACGAGTGGGGCATTGTCCAGTGGAGTTGTGTCCAACCTCAGTGAGTTGTGTTCTGTACGAGTGGGGCAATGTCCAGTGGGGTTGTGTCCAACCTCAGTGAGTTGTGTTCTGTACGAGTGGGGCATTGTCAAGTGCGGTTGTGTCCAACCTCAGTGAGTTGTGTTCTGTACGAGTGGGGCATTGTCCAGTGGGGTTGTGTCCAACCTCAGCGAGTTGTGTTCTGTACGAGTGGGGCATTGTCCAGAGGGGTTGTGTCCAACCTCAGCGAGTTGTGTTCTGTACGAGTGGGGCATTGTCCAGTGGGGTTGTGTCCAACCTCAGTGAGTTGTGTTCTGTACGAGTGGGGCATTGTCCAGTGGGGTTGTGTCCAACCTCAGTGAGTTGTGTTATGTACGGGTGGGGCAGTGGGGTTTGTCCAACCTCAGTGAGTTGTGTTCTGTACGAGTGGGGCATTGTCCAGTGGGGTTCTGTCCAACCTCAGTGAGTTGTGTTCTGTACGAGTGGGGCATTGTCCAGTGGGGTTCTGTCCAACCTCAGTGAGTTGTGTTCTGTACGAGTGGGGCATTGTCCAGTGGGGTTGTGTCCAACCTCAGTGAGTTGTGTTCTGTACGAGTTGGGCATTGTCCAGTGGGGTTCTGTCCAACCTCAGTGAGTTGTGTTCTGTACGAGTTGGGCATTGTCCAGTGGGGTTCTGTCCAACCTCAGTGAGTTGTGTTCTGTACGAGTGGGGCATTGTCCAGTGGGGTTCTGTCCAACCTCAGTGAGTTGTGTTCTGTACGAGTGGGGCATTGTCCAGTGGGGTTCTGTCCAACCTCAGTGAGTTGTGTTCTGTACGAGTGGGGCATTGTCCAGTGGGGTTGTGTCCAACCTCAGTGAGTTGTGTTCTGTACGAGTGGGGCATTGTCCAGTGGGGTTGTGTCCAACCTCAGTGAGTTGTGTTCTGTACGAGTGGGGCATTGTCCAGTGGGGTTGTGTCCAACCTCAGTGAGTTGTGTTCTGTACGAGTGGGGCATTGTCCAGTGGGGTTGTGTCCAACCTTAGTGAGTTGTGTTCTGTACGAGTGGGGCATTGTCCAGTGGGGTTCTGTCCAACCTCAGTGAGTTGTGTTCTGTACGAGTGGGGCATTGTCCAGTGGGGTTCTGTCCAACCTCAGTGAGTTGTGTTCTGTACGAGTGGGGCATTGTCCAGTGGGGTTCTGTCCAACCTCAGTGAGTTGTGTTCTGTACGAGTGGGGCATTGTCCAGTGGGGTTGTGTCCAACCTCAGTGAGTTGTGTTCTGTACGAGTGGGGCATTGTCCAGTGGGGTTGTGTCCAACCTCAGTGAGTTGTGTTCTGTACGAGTGGGGCATTGTCCAGTGGGGTTGTGTCCAACCTCAGTGAGTTGTGTTCTGTACGAGTGGGGCATTGTCCAGTGGGGTTGTGTCCAACCTCAGTGAGTTGTGTTCTGTACGAGTGGGGCATTGTCCAGTGGGGTTGTGTCCAACCAACCATTGTCCAGTGGGGTGAGTGAGTTGTGTTCTGTACGAGTGGGTCATTGTCCAGTGGGGTTGTGTCCAACCTCAGTGAGTTGTGTTCTGTACGAGTGGGGCATTGTCCAGTGGCGTTCTGTCCAACCTCAGTGAGTTGTGTTCTGTACGAGTGGGGCATTGTCCAGTGGGGTTCTGTCCAACCTCAGTGAGTTGTTTCTGTACGAGTGGGGCATTGTCCAGTGGGGTTCTGTCCAACCTCAGTGAGTTGTGTTCTGTACGAGTGGGGCATTGTCCAGTGGGGTTCTGTCCAACCTCAGTGAGTTGTTTCTGTACGAGTGGGGCATTGTCCAGTGGGGTTGTGTCCAATCTCAGTGAGTTGTTTCTGTACGAGTGGGGCATTGTCCAGTGGGGTTGTGTCCAACCTCAGTGAGTTGTGTTCTGTACGAGTGGGGCATTGTCCAGTGGGGTTGTGTCCGAGTGTGATTACGTCCTGGATCCGTGGCCATGGACGCATTATTTACGGTAAACACGAGCGCATTGGAATGCAGCAGCTAATGCGTGAATCTATAAGTACGGAAATGACACCTAACGTATATCACACCTCACAATGTGTATTCTACAGTTACACCTTGCGTATTTTCTTTTACACGAAATACCTAATTATAATGCCAAAGACAGAATGCATCATGTATCACCTGCGACTATATAACTAGAGGTGATACGTTTTTTATATTTTATCCTACACTAACCGGTGTCCTAGGCGTGCTACCAGAGCGATGCACAGCTGTCGACATACAAGCTTATACGATATTTCTTCAGCGTAATTAGTATACCCCATATCTAACACTATGAGTCATTGCGTTTACGATAGACATGATTTGTACGTTCATATAATTGTAAAATTAACATTGTCTATTATAATAATAATTAGTGTTGTTGTTATTATTAGTTTATGCTCAAGCCATTCATTTCGCGACATACACCACCGACCCCCACAGTTCAACGGGCCTTCACTCATCTGTTTATTAGATCGCGTAACAAGTGAATTCTTGCGAGACTACGCACGAGAATAACGCTTCAACGCCAGTCGGTGTGTACTGTCTTGGGGGCAAATGGCGCGGAATTGGGGTTTTGTGCATGTCATGTCCCCACAGTGAGCGACGGGGCCTAGGCTGCACTGTCTTGTTGGATAAGGATGGAGAACCCACTGCTCATCCGCAACACAAGAACCAGCCAAGTGAAACATGCAGTATTATGCCGTGAGCAGAGACACTTTACCGCACGCGATCAACGGTATGTATATACTTAGTGTACGTCGTGGTTGTCATAAGTGTGAAGACATTGAAGTTCACGTAGATAGCCATTGCCACGATGCAACGTTCCCATTATAACTTATAATAAACAGACCGGAGAACGGACAGAAGTAAGCAAACTTGTGCGGTTTATTCTTTTCTACAGTTACAAACAGTTATATTAATAATTAATCGAGTCACATTAGTTTTATGTTATATGTGTCACACTAATTAGTATGTAGAATGTCAGTCAGCTGTATATAATATCACCCTGTGGAAGTGCCTACGTAATGTAATGATGACGTAATCCGGATATCACTGGTGTTTTTGACTGTTTTGCTTTCTCATCGAAAGTAGTACTTTAAACGTGTGCAAAACAGCAGCTTTTCTACAGTTTGATTCACAGAATTCTCTTAGGGGGCAATTGCCTTTAATGGATGTCTGAAAGGCATAATCAAGACACGCAAGCAAGACACCTCTCTTATTGTAATAACAATTGTATTGGTATAATTCTATGTACATAATTACACGGAGCGCATCTGTATATGCACACACGCACACACGCACACGCACGCACACACGCACACACACTCACACACACACACACACACACACACACATACACGTAAATATATATATATATTCTGATCAAGTGCAGTAATGGTACATATAGGTATAAACACAAATTAATATAAACAACTGTACAGTGACAATGACGCAGTTATCGCGTGTAAAAGTAAGTTGTGATAAACGGCGGAGTAATATACTCGATATTATTGACAGTGGAGCATTTCTAATCAACATATATCAAAAAGTAACCGAATGTATCTTGTGTCGAGATACCGCAACGTTTCAGACACAATATATCTGAAACGACGGGAACGTTGTTTACATCAATGCTTTGTATTGCTTTAAAATAACTAAAAACAAGGCAGCAGCTAAATTCATTTTCCTTGTGTACACAAAGTATAGCATTGTATGTAACATTTGGCAACGTGAAAAAATACAGAAAAATGCATTAATAGTTTAAATCAGATTTTAAACCTTGATAGTTAATGAGTTAGGCGATCACGTGGTATTGTGACGTCAGAGGCGCGAATGTCGCGCAGCATGCCAGCACTTTCAATACATTCACAATGTTTACAATGATGGATGTTGAGTCGAAGCGAGCGTCAGAATGAGTTATTATGTGGTATTCCGGTGTAATAGGTCCTACAAACACTAGTCATAATAAAGGAGCAAGCATTTAGTTTACGGTTGCATACAAATCCAACTTTGTTGAACAACTGAAGCGAGAGAACCTCCAATCAATCTGACAACGTCAACAAGACAAGCCGACCGCAAAAACCTTCGCCGCTTCAGCTCATTTTGAGAAAAATGGTTTCGATTACGACCATGCAATGAAACTAATCTACATCAGTAAATATACAGACACACACGAAAGTATTGTATACAACTACAGAACGTAACGTTATACGATATAATAACATTGTATGAAGGAAAAACTGTACAATTTACCTAACCACTGTTATAAACAGTGCGTCATATTGTAAAAATGGCTGTTGGCTTTGCAACACTGTGAAATGTTAAAGAAAATCGTGGTAAGAGTAAATCTCATATATATGTTATCATAATAAATAATGGGTTGTGCATCTCCCCCCCCCCCTGACCCACCCTCCCTCTATCCCTTCCTGCCTTCCTCCCTATCTCCTTCACTCCATCTCCCTCCCTCTGACCCACCCTCCCTCTATCCCTCCCTGCCTTCCTCCCTATCTCCTTCACTCCCTCTCCCTCCCTCTGACCCACCCTCCCTCTATCCCTCCCTGCTTTCCTCCCTCTCTCCCTCGCTCCCTGTCTCCCTCCCTCCTCCCCTCCCTCACTCATTCCATCATTATCTTGCTCTCTCTCCCTCGCGTTTATCTTCCGTAGTTCGTGGTTAGCGTGACTGCATTGCAAGCTTTACTCATGATGGATCGAGATAGTCTTTGGATCGTTCATCTGTTCTCAATGCCGTTACTGACAAAATGGTGCTTTCAACGCAACTCTACATCTGCCGGAAGATCAGTCATCTCCGCTTGCGACAGACGAGTAGAGGGCTGGGGGAGACAAGAAGTACATGCACAATAAAGAGAAACTTCCTTTCTTGTATTTTGGATACTAGACGAGCGGTAAAAGCACCGGTATCACTTGGCAAGGTAGTTCTACGTCTCGCCTCTTCAAACAAATCAAGTAATGCATTACATTTTCAAAATGTTCAAAAGAATCATTGCGATTCAATCGTGTTTCCGATGTGGAGTTGAGTGCAGTATCACAACGGAAGTGACGTCAACACAAACCGCCAGCTTCCACTAAACAACGCACAACAAATCGACCCGTTTACAAACAGTTTTGAATGCACCAAAAGGTCTATTGTTATAACTTTGGTGCCCACCAATAGCATGCGCCTGCAAAATTCGGCTGTGCACGGGGTGTGTGGTCTGCATGAGGGCACGTGAACAACACGCGCGCCCAGTAGAGTCCAGTTGCTCTGGCCTGACGACATTCTCCCCAGCGGCTTCCGTTATTAACCTCCTGCAACCAGCCAGTTATGTCATCATCCGTACGTCCAACCAGGCCCTTTGCCAGGATTGTGAAATATTCCAATTTACCCGTTCTCATTTTCATTTACCCCTTATGCTCATGAAAACCCCCGTTACACATGCATTGGTCACTGGCATCGGAAGGTGGTCAATATTCGGAGGGCTCTCCGAAAATCTCCAACTGCACCCCTCCACTGAGGCTCGCAAAATGCTCAAACTTCAATCTACCCTCCTGCACTCGCATTCACACTTACTACAAGGCCCGTCGACGTAAACATTGTTTTGACCTTGTTATTGGGAAGATAAAGGCACGTTATAGTCCAAAACAAAATCATAGGATCCGAAAATAAAAATCCCGTTCCCTAATGACCAAAAGACCTGTTATTTGAAAAAGGAAAACCCGTTGCGATTTCAAAAAAAAAACCGTTCTAATAACGGGACAACGGGTCTCTGGCTAAGGGCCTTCTGCGTACTCACTGACAAGTACAGACACACAACAACGGCGCGGTAAACGTTGCACTTGATTTGGTTTATTATTGAATCTTTCGAAAAGTTACGAAATACATCCTACACCAAACACACAAAGGTGAGCCAGTAAACGCGTACAATGGGCAAGACGACGACGACGATGATGACGACGACGACAACAACAACAACGACGACGACGACAACAACAACAACGACGACAACAACAACGACGACGACACCACCAACAACAACGACGACAACACCAACAACAACAACGACGACGACGACAACAACAACGACAACAACAGCAACGACGACGATGATGACGACGACGACAACGACAACAACGACGACGACGACAACAACAACGACGACACCAACAACAACAACGACGACGACGACAACAACAACGACGACAACAACAACAACGACGACGACAACAACGACGACACCAACAACAACAACGACGACGACACCACCAACAACAACAACGACGACGACAACAACAACAACGACGACGACAACAACAACGACAACAACGACGACGACAACAACGACGACGACGACGACGACAACAACAACAACGACGACGACACCACCAACAACAACGACGACAACACCAACAACAACAACGACGACGACGACAACAACA